>VWZG01013125.1:279861-332310 GCA_013396735.1 Grallaria varia
TCCCCCGAATCATCATGCACTTATTTGATTTTTAAAAAATTCTTTTTTAATTTGAAAGCATGATAAGGAGAACCCCTCCTTACAGGTGGCCTGGAATTATTTTATTTAGAATTCCTAAACTTAGCTGTACAGCTTCAGATGGTGAGGAAGGTACACATACCGACCTAAAGAATTAGAAATAATATTCAGGTACTCACAAAATTCCATTAAATCCTACACTTTGCATCAGTCCCAGGGTCTTCATGGATAAACCAGGTATATCAGCACTTAAGTTGCTGGCGATTTCACCTAAGTGGTGGTATTTATTTATTTGTATGAGGGACAGAAGTAGCCATTCCCAAATGAAAAAGCAGAACTTAAAATCATGAAGGAACTGCACTCAGCTGCACACTAGTTTGGCACTCCGTGTTCTGTATCTTGGCCTTGTTCTGCTTTGTGGTCTCAGGGCTAAAAATTATATTTTGTTCCAGCAATTAAACTTTCAATTTATATTTCTCAGGACCAGAATTTCTGGCTGAGACATTGCCAACAATAGAAAGCTAAAATGTTAATCCAAGGGTGGGACACAGAATTGAATAAGTTGTACATGTTTTTGCAGAGTTGTGTTTTTTTTTTTTTTTCCCTTTTTCTCCATCCTGCATCGAACACAGAAACAATAACATTTTTAACTAGGTTAAATTTACACTTTTGGTTCATTCCATGGGAGTTCATGACTGCTATATGACAAGCCTCACATTCAGTCCTCAAATTGTTCTCAATTCTTTGCCTTACAGACAGACTCAGCATTTCCGTAGGCTCAGTTATTATGAACTTTGAAAAAACATAATGTGCAACCCCATCAGTCACTGAGTTCATCCAAGCTCAGAAGAGAAATATTGTAAGCAATGGACCTGCTTGTCAATATTATGAAGGTTAGATCAAACATATTTCCTACTGTCCCATTGTTTTCCATCCCACAGTTATAAACCCCATGGTTAAGCCCTGTAATCTCATCAGGTCCTTGTAAACCGTATCATTCAATGAATCATTATTAACTAAACAAACAAAACAATGGTTTCACTTTTCATTCTCTTATTTGATGTCAAACATGCACAGTTTGTTTTCCTTATGTTTAATTTCCTTCCTCACATTCACATCTGCATTACCTATTCTGTCTTGTCTTGCCTCATCTTCTTTAGAAGAACAACTCTATTCACTGGATTTCTGAAGTCCTTAAATCTCAGCATCACGGGGCTCATGGTCTAACCTGCGGGTAATCTATCAAGCAGAGGACTAGGTGGCTCTGAGTGTGGATCTGAACAATGCTTTTGAACTTTATAGAAAGATTGAAGCCTTCAAATTAGGATACACAGAAAACACTACGATGAGCTGTTTTCCCAGAAATGCCAAGGGGAAGTTCGAACAAGATGTATCAAACATACATTTGGGGACTATACCCAGGCTACAATTGCTTTGAAATAGATGATTGAAGAACCAGTAACTTGGAGTCTGCTGTGGATCACATATATCAGCAACCCAAATATTGTGTCAAACTCTTGAAGAAAGGGCTCACTAATGTACCTTTCTTGCAAAACGTAGAAAGAAAAGGGAGAAGCTGCCTTGTTCTGCAACACAACGTGGTTGTTTTCAAGCTGCACACTTCCTGAGGAGGCAATCAAAGAGTGAGTGAGTCTTGTGTTTCTTTTTCACCATTTACAGAGCCTTTAGAAGTAGAATACAGATAACCAGCAGTCCAAAGTCTAGGGGGTGAACACCTCTGTGTCAGTGGCAAAACCAGTCTTCTGTCACATGGCCTCAAACATAGCTGAGTGGTCCTCAATGTAAGTACCTACATTTTCCCCTTAAAGTTATTATGGAGTGACACTTTTCTTAGGTCTTTTTGTTGCAGTTCTATTTTTCCTGATTTTCTTTTTTCCACTGAGCCAGAAAAACAACAAAGACTATAACACATTGGCAAAGGAATTCATTCAGAAGAAATATAAGGGATGATCCACGTGCTTTTAGACTCTGCAGGATTGAACTCCCTTTATATATCTGTATCAGTCTAAGGGTGGGAAAACATGACAGTATGCAAGCTGTTGTCTTTATAATTTTTCTGGATTGCCTGTTTTTCTGTGCAATATTAGTTATTGTTATTCTTTATGGTATATCATACTGACTACAGAAATAATGTTTTGTTGCTTTAGAGAAGTAAGGAACTGATGCACGTACTAAGTCAACCTCCTTATTGTAGGACTTGGCTGAAAAACTATTTATAAGTCCAAACAGATGTTTAGAACAATGAAAAGTTTATGGAGTGCAAGTTTATCTTTAAAAAGAGAATGTTCAAGAGTGCATTCAGGCTCAGGATCCAGTCTTTCCTAGAGGAGTTTCACTTTCCTAGCTAGATTAGAGCAAAACTAAATGATGACAGAAAGACATTTTTCAAATATCATAAAAGAGATTTCTTTCCATTGGAATGCAAAGACCAGTGCATTGTTCACTGTCTCTTTTATGAAGAAAAAAGCTGACAACAAAAATTCTTTGAGCCTAAATTTTAGGGTTTTCTTTCTACTAGTTTTTGAAATATGATTTTTTTCAACTAATTACAGTTCTTGACAGGTTTATAGAAGACAAATACCATAAATGTTTCTTACTTAGAATAAATTAATGTTTTGTTCCTGTATTTAGAAATAGTCTAAGTGGTACTAATACTTCCAGAAGTGATCAAATATTTACCAGTGAAAGGTCTACTTGTGTGCAGTTCTATGGTTCAGGAGAAAATAAAAATCCTTTCTAACCAAATATTGTGTATTAGTCAAATCTAACCTGAAATAAGAGGTTTCTTGGTAAATAATCTCTTATATATATTTACATTATATAAAATATATTACATGTGTCAATATTGATTTTTTCTTTTCCCACGTTTTCCCTTTCTATGTGGTCTTTTTGTGCTAACAACCCTGCCTAGTGAGTATTCCATTCTTTTTCAAGGTGTTTAACTTTTTAACATAAATATTCAGTCTGTAGATAAATGTTCTTTTGAATTACAATGACATCAGATAAAAGAGTCCTTCTGGCATACAGCCAAAGTGAGCATTGACGAAACTGTAGAATCAGCAGATCCATCAAACCCTCTCCCCAAAACAATCATTTGTCAGAGATTCTAGCAGCATCTGTCACCTGCATAGTCTTATATAGGAAAATACAGTTTCTAGAATAAAGAGATTCCATAATAAAAAATGTTATTATCTTGGCAAATAAGTATCTGGGCTTCATAGCAGAGTCCAGAAGTTGGGCTCTGTGCTTTGTCTTCTGTGAAGAGGAAGCATTAACATGTGACAGTATTATAACTTCTTGAAATGATCTCTTCATTATGTTGCAGAAAAAGTGTATGTGGTAATACAAAGGATGTTTTATCCACAGAGAATGGGCTTGTCTCCCATGTCAGTGCTGACTGTCATGTGCTAGCTGTACCCCTACTCCAAGATGGAAAGATGCAAGTAGGCTTTTAATTCAGAACTGCATAGACATCTCAATGCCTCTACTCACTAGTTCATTTAGAAGACACAGTTTGTTAGCATTGAGAATAATTATTAGCCTAAAGGAGTTGCACATCTGTGCAGACTCCTGTTTAATAGTAGAGTGAAAGTGTGACTTTCTAACATATTTGACTGTTTGTATTCTTAAATACTTGGGAAAGGCATTGTTGAAGTGGGTGGATGAGTAGACAGATGACTCACTGCAATAGGCGAAGACCTGGGAATGATTGCTTGCTTTATAGCATCTCAGAGAGCAGTGTAATTTCAGTGCCACTTTCCCGAGGCCACTGAGCTGCATCAGTAGCTTCCTCTTAGTCTGACATGGCATTCAGATGAATGTGTTAGATTTGTATTGCAGGATAGGACTTGGTGTATACAGCCTCAGACTGCTTCTGGATGAGGTTATGGACATAAAGGAGAGAGGATCAAACATCAGGTGGGAGAGCTGCATCCTTATGCAGGAAACAAATGTTGCATTTGTATGCACGGTGTGGAGGTGACTCTGTCCACACTTTGCCCACAGAAATCTTCAGCCATGTGATGAATACTCTTAAGGACTCTGTCTTCAGTCATTTCAAGACATGAAGGAAGTCACTTAGGAGAGGCTAAGCTCTTATCATCCCAAGACTGGTAGTAACCCAAAGCATTCTTGGGCAAGGTGCTTAATGGAAGCAACAAAAATCACCTGAATATAAGCCAGTAATCTGGGCTCTGGCATTTGTGAAAGGAAAATAGTAATAGTATATTTCCCTCTCCCCCCTGATAACTGGCAGTCAGAGTATACTATGCAGGACGGTAATTTAATACTGTGTCATCTTTTCCCCAGATACATTTTTGGGCAGAATTAACTCATAAAATAACTATGAAAATTAAGAGTGTCATACTGTCCATTTGAAGCAAACTCAGGCATGAAGTCTGTGGTTTTTAAACAGGTTAAAAGGACCCTGGGAAAGCCTAGGCTTTAATTTGTCTTGCAGATATATGTGAAATTTACAGATTCTGGCTTCTTTTTTGAGAGATTTGCAGTTAGTTATTTGAACTAGGCACTTTTTTTTTTCTTCCCTCTTCTTGTATTGAAAGAATGAGGGCCCAGAATATATATTGTAGAGGGCTTGGGAAAAAGATTCACAAGAGCTCATTTATCAGTGCAACTGATTTATCGCCTCTGAGGTGTCTCTTGACCAACCCACCAACATATTCTCAACACCTCAATCTCATTGCTCAACTGCAGATTGCAAATGACCTCAAACTATGGGGAAGATATAACTTAAATAAACACCCTTCTTTCAAGGTTTGCCTGTAAGATATATGTTATACGTGCCTGGCAAAGTGGGAATGAAAGAGAATTCAATTTATGGTGGGAACACTGCTTTTAATGCAATCACTCGGCACATTTATAAAGAATGATTAAATGTCAGTATTTGGAGATACCCATGTTATTCTAGAAATGTAACATTCTGCTTGACAGAGTCATGAACTGCAGTGAAGAGCAGCCCTTTAAATGCTGAGGCCTGACTGCTGTTTGCCTGGTGGGCTGTCTTATCTGATGGAATCAAGGCCAGCTAAGGGTCTCCTTATTTGACCTTAACTTTCCTGTTAACCACCTACAGCTTTAACTCAATATGCCAAGAATTTTATTGGCATCCTTCCACAGTATGCTGGGCCAGATTCTGTTTCTAGTTAGAACAGCGTGAACTCTGGAATTGATCTGTCCTCAGCTTCCTAAACTTTGTCTGAGTCTCAGAGCAGTTTCTGTCTCCCTCTAGATCTGATATCTCTTAATTCCTTGCCTAGAGTGACTTACAACTAACTCTCTTTTTTTGCCATGTCTTGTGTGTTTCTCTGGAAATTTTGCATTGATCCATGTTTTCATTCTGATTTTATGTAGTGACTATCCAATCTGACAGAACTGAATAGGGCATGTTTGTATAATGAGTATTTCTTACATTCGTGAAGTTTTAACAGCAGTACTTTTTTTACCTCTTTGCCATCTTAATTAAGGTTGGATGAATGGAAAAAAATTAAAATAATATTTTTATGGTAGTTTCCTTCAGCTATCTCTTCATCTTTAGTATGCATGAGTATTTTACTTGAATAATCTGATGCATTTGGAAGAAGTGGTAGAGTTATCCAGACAAGTGAAGGAAAAAACGTTACATGATTTATTAGGAACTCAGTTAATCTTAAGAGCTAGACTGCCAAATATTGAACTCCAGTGAACTCCTTGTTACCAGTTAAAAGTTAAGCTTCTACATGCACACACGTATACAAAATATTAAAAAAATCTAGAACAAAATAGATCAGTTTATGGGCTAATCCTAAGGCTATTTATTCCATGGACAGAAAAATGGAAGCAAATCAATAGTTCATTACAACGTGCTTGTCCAACCCTGCTTTGTTTAGACTCAAGAATTTCTGTAATCCAGAGCTCTGGATTTACTGTTAAAGGCTTTATCAGATAATCCACAAAAACTCCTATTGTCATACTTTCTTCTGCAGACTTGGAAATTAGTCTTATATCAAAAAAGATATCGACTCTGCTGCCCCATGGGGTTCTGGTTGACGAGATTTAAACATGTGTGTAAATTGATTCACCCCCCTTGTCAAGGGAAGCTATGCTTTATTGTTGGTCATGATCAGTTCCTAGGGGCTTTTCCCAACACCTCTGCACTGCAGTTCTGGATCAAGGGCAGTCTATCTTCCCTTTCATTTAGAATTTCGTTTTTTTTCATTATAGTAGAGTTATCATAGCTTCACAAACACTTTAAAATAGAATTCTACAGAGGAAAAGTTAAAATATACAGTTTCTGCTTCACAGCAGATTTCTATGGACAGGAATTTATCTTACTGCCCTATTTCATGTAATACCAGAGTGCCTGGTACTCCCAATTCTCACTGTTGTTTTTCCAACATAAATTATTTTGAATGAAACACCAGGTTCAAGTGAAACTTGGACATGGTTACTCAGAATCTTAGAAAGATTACAACAGCCAGCATGTAACCTGTTTTTGCTTGGCAATGAGCTTGTTGGTTTCATATTTTTTTCTATTTTACAAAAAATTCTTCTATTTCTATAGCATATACAATAATTCATGAGTAATTAATTCTGACTTTATGTTTCTACAGCCATATCTCTATCAGTTCAAACTGTCTTCATACAGCTGTTGAAAATGCCATAAAATCTTGATTTTTCACAATGGATAACTATGAACAAATTTTGAAAAATTGTGGGTTATTTTTCTATTACTGCCTAGGAACCTCTTCCCACTCTCTTACAAACAGGAAATGTACAAAGTAGGATTAGAGTTCATTTGAAGGAACTGGAGAGATAAATTTGTTTTTATTGATCCCTTGGTGCTCTGAGTCACGATGTTTAAAAGGGCTCCTGCCAGAAGTTTAAATAAAAGATATCTCTTTCCCTTCAATGCTTTCTAGTTTTTTTATAGATGAGTCCAAATGGAGCACATGTAACTAGAAATTGTAGTCTTTTGAAACAGTATTAATTGCAAATGTTGGGCCATATTTGTATATGAATGTTAAGCTACAGATGAGGAGTAAACAGATTTATGTCAAAGGAAGGTACTTCTCAGTGTCAAAGAATTTAATTTCAAAATTCCAATTTTTAATTAAAGCATTGTAGAATCTAAGTGTATTATATTCATTTTAATAGGAAAATTGCATCCTTATTCGTAGCTCCAATGTAGTACAATATACTTATCTGCCACATTATAATTTTAAAATATCACATAATCTTAGAAAGGCAATGGCCTCTTTAGGAGTGGTGACAGCAAAATCTTCCAAGTTAGTCAGACCTAGAGAGTTCATGGCATTGATGACCTACTAGTAATGAATAGACCTTGATTTGCAGGCAGATGATCTCTGTGACCTACTAAATCACTATAAATTATGCAATTTTTTTATAAGTTTTTTCTGCAGTCTTGGCATGGTATCAGTGAGTTGGTGTGTGAGATTAATTGTTCATTGGACTGCTGTTACAATGTTTTGATTTTCACCTCTACAATAATTTTATGACTACATAAGCCAAAAATTTTCAAGTGCCGTGCTTAAAACTGATTCTAAATATATTTTGAAGTATTGATGTATTTGTCTCCATCTTCTAAGTGGATGAAGGATTCATAACATGTCTAAAATCACTGAGGATTGAAGTTCTTCAGCTTCCAGGAACTACATTCATTCTAAACAGGAGAGACACTTTCAAAGGACCCTAAATCAATGAGCCTTAGATCCCTCAGTCACATGAACATTTTTGAAAATGTTGTCCTTGATGCCTTTTGAACATGTGACAAAAGAATGGCAAAGACTGACTTTTGTAGTTGACTAGAATCTGTATAGGAAAGCTACCAGAGTTTAAGGGGTTTTTCCCCTCTAAATTCATGCTTATTTTTGAATTTCTTTAAAAGTTAATATAAATTATTGTAGTAAATTTAAAAAAGTGTAGGTTAAAGACTGGGGAAGATTTGGTCCAGAAATACCCAACACACTGAAAGCCAGAAGACTGTTTGGGACATCTACCTTTTGTCACCTATACTGTGAAAGGAAGTTAACACTTTATAGTTAACCTAAAATAAACACTTGATGTTCCTTAATGAAGTTACAATATTGCTTGTTAAAATGGCGAAGGGTGGGGGCTATTTTGCAGAACACAATTTAGACTGAAGGCAGCATGTTCATTGCTTGGTTTCTTCTCTAAAGCAGTCTCAGACTCACATCAGGGCTGCAATCTGGATTATTGTGATTTCCCAAAATGTGATGTTTTCAGACAATTATTGTAATTTGATTATTCTTTTTCTAATTAGGAAGTGATTAAGAACCATTTTTTTTATCTATTTATTTTATTTATCTCTACTTAAAGCAGGGGAGGCTAAAATGAGATCACATCCCAGAAAGGCTTTTGTACAACTATACTTTTTGACGCATGCAAAATATGCTTAACCTCCAAATTGCCACCAAAATAAATATTGGGAAAAAGACTCTTGCCATCCTTCATCATATTCTGCTTGCCCAGGACTTTGTATAGGATATCATACAGCTAGTGGCTTCTGCTGTGGCTACTTGCTGTGCCCACCAGTTTTAAAGTGCCACAGAAGAAAAGCAGAACCAGCAGTTTTTCAGAAATTCCTGGAGCCTGTTGTAATTCTACATTGCTTTTAGATTTTCTGCTGAAAAACCCTCCCAAGAGCTATGCTGTCTGGGTTTAAAGGCTTCCTGCAACTTCAGGTTGTTGATGTTCTAAAGCAAGCTTGCAAATGGTCTAAGGGAACTTGCAGAATATGTACAGATGGTGCTTCTCTGCTATCTAATTGAGGATAAAAAATCTCTACAAGTGCGCACTGCTCATTAAAATCCTTATCACATTCAATTAAATATCTTGTCAAACAGTTCAAAGTACCCACTGTGTTTCCTTGCTAGATAGTCCTATGCATTTTGTGTGCATGTTTGACCAAATGTTTCTGCTGCTAACTAGTTAAAATTTTAATTAGTTAAATACACAGCGAGCTGATCCTGATCAACTAACTGCCATGGGTTCAAATTGAGAAGATCACGCTTTTTGTAGGCAGAAATATTTGTGCAAAGAAGCAACCAATGCTTCCAAATACATAAACACCTAGATTTTACAGTAGTGTGTGTTTCCCCTACCAGGAAGGTTAAGATCAGCATACAGTCAGCTGCAGAATTTGGATGGGTTTCATTAAATCCTCATATACTACTTTTTCCCCCTTCCTTCCTACTCATCCCATTTCTGCGTATTTAAATGTGGGAGATATTTTAAAGCATTATATTACCTTGCTTTTTCCCTATATGCTGCAATACGGTAAAAGAAAAATTTAAAGACTCTTGGGCCATAATTTCAATATTCTCCCCAGTTGATTTAAACCTGTATCATAATAAAAAGTGCAGACTAATAAAATACTGTATAATTTATGTTACTTTTCTGTTGACAGCTCTTCTTTCTCCCACAGACAAGTGTTGAAAGTACACATTAAATGACATCAAGTACTTTAAATCGCTTCTGGATGCTTTCATTTACACTGGTTGTCCTTTGACATTTTTTTTGGACTCCTTGCATGCTATAAGCCAAGACTGATTGCAAAACAGAAACAAGAAACTGAGAAGGACCATTAGAAACAATAAAAGAAAATAGGAAAAAAATATACAAAAAAAAGGTAAAGATATGAAATGCAGAGTTATTGTTTGCCTCTGACTGCTTCATCATTGCTAGCTGATGGGACTTATCTATTTTCCTGACTCTTGAATTGCCCTTTCTGTTGACTCTTGCATCCATGATTTCATCTAAATGGTGAAACTATAGTGCTGGCCATAGGATCTGATTAGAAAATGTAGCTTTATTTTTCTACGTGACTAGAGGCTTTATAATGTGTCCTCAGTGTTGTGTTAATTCTACAGACTGGACACTGAACAATCAGGAAGGCATGGGGAAACCTGATATGTCTGGAAAAAAAATACATAGACTTAGTGCACACTAGTTATAGCTGTCCAGCTATGTTTAACCTGCAAACCACGGGCAGTAAATGTGGAGAATGTATCATGTTTTTCCTTAGGTGCAAAGGCTTAGAATCAACACTTCAGAGGTAAGGACTGAGATGGTTTTGCCCTCACATGCCCCTCTGATTCTGATACGCAATCCATGATTTTGTTGGCAGACTTGCATGGAAAAAAGGTTTAGACGATGGCCAAAGGCAGGCCAAGGAGCAGCAGACAAGTCACAGAGATTTTCTTAAACTGATACCATTTCAGGAAACACCATATCTGTTTTGGTAAGTTAGGAAGTAACTCCTTCCAGGAAAGAATGTGAAGTTATCACAAATTAAAATAAATAATAAAAAGAAATTTTTTTGCTACTAGAAATAGTTCATACCCATGCTTCAAATAGAAGGTCTGTCTTTTCAAGATGTTTTCTTGCATGCGTTTAGCATTTCAGCATGCATACCACCTGAAACTAGTTTATATTACAAATTAATGTTCTTTATGCTTGTTTATACTCACAAACAATTGGAAGTTAATCATACATACAAATGCATTAATCACAACATGTCACTGAGTAGGTTCAACAGTTTTCTTCCTATCAGTTGCTCATATTCTCAATTATTTATTCCTGATGTATGATCAGTCACCTGATTCATAGGGCATGGAATAATCAACTCTCTGAGTAGATGACTGAAGTGTATTTAGAAGAATTTTAGTAATGAAAGACAAATATTTTGTGACAAGCATTTGTTTAGATTATCAGTTGTAGAAACTGGTTGAATAAGATGACAGATAATATTTCCAGCTATAGCTATTCCTAATATGATCACGCAGTATTAAAGTCTTACCCCCTCTACGTAGGAACAACATCAATACCTAACAGGTTTCCAATACAGAACAATTTGTAGAAAATTATAAAATATAGGGGCAAAACTTTTATGATTATGGGATTATAATTTGTATTGTTGTTCAAAAATACTTGACTATTCAAAATGCAATAATAACTATCATGGCCCTGAAAAACATGATGTGTAGTAAAAGAGAAAAAAAAAACCCACTATGAGGAGCAGATGAGTTAAAACCTTCTCCATGTAAGGGAAATTTACTTTATGTGTACAGGGTTGGAGAAAATTCTGTGAAAATTTCGCTGTCTCATTTGGTGTGCATAAATTTTATTAGAATTTGAAAGTATACGTTTGAGTTTAAATCTGTGGATCTATAGAAATCATAAGTAGTGCTTTCATAGTGCTGATAAAGTAGCAGACTTAAGACTGTTGGGTTGAGGGGTACCTTAAAAGGGTGAACCAGGAAATGTGGTCCTGTAATAAAAGAGATATCACTGGAATGATTTCCAAGATGAATTGAAATTTTTCCAAACAAGATAGTTGTACTAGAACATTTTGAAATTTTAATTTATAATTATATTGATAGACAACTCTTTCCTGTCTAATAATATGGGCTTGTGAGACATTGAATCCCGTCTCTGAGATTTATATTGATTTGCATTTGGTACAGGGCACTGTGAAGCCTGCAGGGAAAGTCTGAAACAGGCCCTGAACTGGGAGGCAAAGCAGCTAAAATGAAAAACAGGAATAGCAATTCTATTCAGCTCTGAGAGAACAGGGAAGTTCTAAACAAATGATCTGTTGAAAAGTCTTCATGGGCCAGATGCTTCAGCACTAAGAGAGCAGGTTCACAAAAAATTTTCCACTCGGCCATCAGAAAACTACAGCTTATTCTGGGAGCAAATCCATCAGAAAAACTGAATTTGCAGAGTTAGGATGCCTGAGCTTTCCAGGAAAAATTCCTAAGAAAATACAACCAAAGTCATGTGAATCAAGATACTCAAGGAAACTCTAAGTGAGTTTTCCTGAGTGTAACTAATGGTTCAGTTTCTCTCAGGAATATACACAACATTAGCGAGAATCTTAACTTACCACAAGAGAAACCCCAAGATGTAATGAAGGTTCAGTGTTTAACTTTTGATGGTCACCATTGCATCCACTGCAGCCTACCCTTTTTTCTCACAGAAACATTGCTGCAGTTGATTCAGAAATATCTTGATGAGTTTGGGGTAAAAGAACATCAGCTATTCTTCAGAGCAGCACAACTGATGAAAACTGGTTTAGCTTGAGCCTGTGTTGTGAATGAGTTCAGTTGCAGTTCTCTGCTGCTTTGCATTAAAATGTGGCTTTCTTCTGCTGTGGAACAAACACATTTGGGCAGTGTGTAATTTCACATATAGATAAGAAGAAAACCAATGACATCCAGCTTAGGTAAGTTGCAGAAACTCAAGGTGAAAATCATTATTTGGAGCTTTTTCCAATTTATTACTCAAATCTTCTTACTTTAGTATTGAAAAAAGGAGTGCATTAATGTACCAGGAGTGCATTTTCCCTCTCTAAGTCCTTGGGTATCTCCTCTTCCCATTCTTAAATCAGAATAAGGAATCCATAGTCCTGGACTACCAATATCAGGGACAGTTTCAGCACTAAATCTGAGAGGAATCAGGTTGAATTTGGAGGACAGACTGCAAAAGCCATGGGTATTGGATGGATCAAGCCCTTTAGCCGAGATGAGGCCAGGTGGGGCACAAAATGTCTTTTGTACTGTCTTTTCTCTAGCTGAAAGTATTTTCTATACAAGGGTATTTTATTGTAAGTGTACTTTTTGGAAACTTGTAAAGAATCCTACTGTTCGATTTACAGGGACCCAAGCTGCAAGTGGATGAGAAGGAGAAGGAGTTGTCCACTGCATCTTCACAGAGTGTTGCTCTGGGAAACTGTGACCAGGATCCATTTGCCTCTTCTCCATCAGGACAGCCACATGATGACCTCAGAGGGACCACGAGGCTGAGAGACCCATGGAGTATGCTGTACGCTGCCCAGCATCCCAAGCAGTTGCAGGTGGCTTATGTATGCAGCCATGTAAAACACTGTTACAACTGAACTCCTGCTAATCTGACTTCTTTAATGTTGGTGAAATTCTCTTTTATTTGCTGTTCGATCAGAACATAACTTAAAAACACACTGAAAGGGGTCCTGATGCGGATATATCTGAATTACAAAGAGCATGTGTTTTCCATTTTAAGAAATGTTAGTATAAGCATTTAATTAAGAAGTAGGTACATCTAGTGTTTTAACTAAATATAGTGTAGTTGTTGTCAGCCTTTTCAAGCAAAAATTTTATTTTCTAAATAGCCACAAATTCCACAAATTACAAGCTCAAACCATGTCCATGGTGCCTCACAGTTGCTATAATCCTAAATCCAAAAACATGACATTAGTTTTTTCCCTTTGAGTCTATATTTCCAAAAACAAAGGAAGAATTAAGCAATAGCGCCAGAAGCATACTAAATGTTCTTACCTTTTGTTTTCTACAAGAAGGGATTTTGAATGTTTGAGATCAAAAAAGCCCAGAACACATCTGTAAATGATAGCTCGGTTGTCCTGAGGAAAATTTGTTCATTGGTCTTATTACCTCAACCCTGTGTGCCTGCCTGTAGGCTAAATGAATGGACAGTTTGCCAAGATAAAACATCAACACTGGAATAGAGAGTTTGATTTTGGATGATTTAGACTTAACTCCTAAATTAAGATAGTCTTGTAACCAAGGCTGATAGGAGATCTTCCAGGATGCAACAGAGTAAAAGCTAAACTGCATAACCCTTGAAGCTAAACAGACAGACCAGGGGTTTGCCTACTGCCAATTGTTACTAAGAATAAAATAGAAATAAAGAACATAGATAATAGAAAAAGATAAGCATAATTTTTAATGGTACATCTCTCAATGTCAGTATTCTCCATCTCTGCCATTAAAATTAGTATCTCTAGTACAAAGTCTGCTAGCTAGAAGAGATAATCTCTTTCATCCCATCCAGAATCATCATAGTTACGTATATGAAATCCATAATGTACATCTATTACATGAAAGAGACTAGGTTAAAGCTTAAGTCATGGCTTTGCTCAGGGTAGAAACCTGAGAAAGCTGCACTGCTCTTCACAACAGATAAACCATGCAGCTAATTTATAAAACATATGCAGCTTTTGACCTAGAATACTGGTTCATAAACAAACCACAAAATTTCAAACAGTTGATGGAGAAAATAAATGATCTGAAGTAAAAGAAGGTCCATTTTATTTTTAGAAATAACATCTGTATTTGCAAAAAAATAGCTCTACATATGTTTTCTAATACTGGATAATCACCTCTCGCATTAAGATAAGCTGAAACAGAAAGCAAGTGTCTCTGGGACAGAGATTTGGTTCCATGCTTCAATGAAAAGGGTTTTCAGAGACTTGTCAGACATGTTTTATCCAGATATGCTAAAAATTAAGTACCACCTGACTTGTAACTATATATTATATGCATTAATTTCTAAAATGAAGCAAGTTACTGTTGTGCCCTGAGCTCTTATGCATTTTAACACATCTATCTTATGTTACCAATCAATAAGTTTAAGAAGAAAGAATTCAAAAGAAGAGATGTTGCCATAATCAAACTTGAACTGAGAATTATAGGATAAAGCATAAATGTGTCTGAACATAGACATTGAGGACAACCCATTGACAAAGATCTGCTTAATCCTTACAGAGCTCCAGAATGCTGTGAAGGAAGGTAAGAAGGAGAGAATCATATATTCATAGAATGGTTTGGGTTGAGGGGTACCTTAAAAGTCATCTAGATCCTGCCAACTCCCTGCCATGGACAGGGACCCCTTCCACTAGACCAGATTGCTGAAAGGCCCATCCAGGCTGGCCTTGAACACTTCTAGGGAAGGAACATCCACAACTGCTATGGACAACCTGTTCCAGTGCCTCATCACCCTAGGAGTAAAGAATTTCTTCCTAATTTCTAATCTAAACCTACTCTCTTTCAGTGTGAAGCCATTCCCCCTTGTCCTATCACTCCATGTCCTTGTCTAAAGTCCCTCTCCATCTTTCTTGTAGACTCCTTCAGGTACTGGAAGGTGCTATAAGGTCTCATCAGAGCCTTCACTTCTCTAGGCTGAACAACTCCAAGTCTCTCAGCCTGTCTTCACAGAGAAATGCCCCAGCCCTTTGATCATTTTTGTGGTCCTCCTCTGGCTTTCCTGCCTGTGCTGCTGACCTATTTGGATTTGCTTTGTTTTCCTCCCCCTCAGTATGCAGCACTTACAGCTCTGCCAGCAGTCACTGGCCGGTTTTGCATACCAGGAAGAGAGATGGTCCCATGCACTTGTGACCTCTAGGTTTGATTATTATCTGCAAGAATGAGATGACTAAGCTAAAAAATACTCAGCTGGTTCATAATTTGGCAGGCGGACAAGATAGGCTGCTGAGAAGACAGCCCTCATACACCCTGCTCTCAGGAGATGGGTTCCTGTCAAAGACAGTGTGAGACTGAAGTTCTCAATACCATCAAAGCCCAAGTGGCATATGCCATTAGCTTTTCTTCCACATTGGATAATATTTCGCCTGAAGAGAAGAATGTTGCTTTCAGTTATGAAGGGCAGGAATTCCTCCTCGGTTAGTCTGTGTTTCTGGGTGTTCATCTATAAACAGAATTACTGTAGGTCTCATCATTTTTATAGCAAAGCACAACTTATGCTCCTCTGCCAAGCAACTCTGCTTGCAATATCAAACAGACAAAATCTCAAAAACATTTCAAAGCTGGAGAATGTGACGGAAAAGGAGTTTTTATTCTCTTGGTGGTTCTCAAATGCGGTAAAAAATTTGGTCCTACTGAAGGTGAAGCTGGGTGCATCTGTATCCACATTAGTGGATAGCTATTTTCTGGTTTACTTCCAGTCTGTGGTCTGGACTGAGCCCGTGATTTCCTTCTAAAAAGAAGACCTAGAAACAGTTGAAATGATAATTTATTCCAGGGTCTGTTCCTGGATGCAGCCCATGTCAAGACTGACTCCTTCCATCTAGGACATTCCTCCCACATTACCCCATGTGGTAATGCAGCACATATCCTTGGTGTCATGCTATGAAAAGTGGAGCTGTGCCAGACTGCGTTCAGCACAACCAATTCCAGGCATTGTGAACTGGAAAATGATGATGTATGTTATATCTTTGACACAAAGGAGTCCCCATAGGAGGGAGATGCCTTTACTTTACAGCTGCAGATATTACACCCTGGGAAGAACGGTGAGGTCAGTGTTGATTGCCCTGTGGTGCTTGTAAATACTTGGATTTCTCAGCCATTAACATGGGAGAGACCTGTGAGATCACCTTGTCAGCTGAAAAAGATCTTCATCTCTTGTTTAGACCTTTGACTTGTTTGGTATACAGAAAGAGTAGGCAGTATTCTCTTTGAGGTCACAACTGGTAAAAAGTAACACGATAATAAGAAAGTATCAGTCAGAAATACCTAATGACATTGCTTCGTAGAATTAGTCACAGAAAAATTGTTTTCCATAAAAGTTTCCTGATGGATTCTTTCACTTATTTGGTGGGAAAGAAGCATATAATAGTTTATTACAATAATCCAATTTATTTTATAAATGAGCTAGAACATAATGCCTCATCAGCACTATCCAATTGAGGATCACATGCAACTGCTTTTAGGAAATGTGAAATTAGCTCAATAAACATTCTTTCTTCCTTTTTTTTTTTTTTTTCCTCCCCTGAAAACAATGTGCCACAGTTCCAAGACTGAGTAGTTTTGGGAAAACTCGTGGGTGTTTATAGCGATAAAATAACATCTTGCGATTAAATTTCACGATCTAATTCCCCAAGAGATACAAACTCTGTATCTATGTACATATGTATGTATGTATTTAGGGATTGCCTTACTCAGAAAAAGAACCAGTGTTGGGAGGCTGGAACATGACACCTGTCCAGTAATCGATGCTCCCACATTTCACAAGAGAGTTGAGGAACAATAACACCCTCAAGATAAATTAGAATCCTGTATCAGAAGTCTGTGGCAAGCATAGAAGCTCCCTTGCATGCTGTCAGTGACCACTGTCAGCTCACCTGGCATGAAGAATTTTAACAAGTGGGTAAGTATTGATGGTATCACCATCATCTTCCATTACTTTTTGTTGGGTTGTCTCTCCCACATACAGATGTGCCCTTTTTGCTTACAGGTTGTGACGGTCAGTTTCCCACACATTATTCTCTGAATTTCTGTAGATGCTCTTTTATTGGTTTTGAATACACAATAAATAACTTTGCACATTACTGTCCTGAAGACAGATGATGATGCAAGAGTTAACCATAGGTTGCAGTGGGACAGAGTTACATGGAATACAAATGAAAACAGCTATGTTCTTCTCAATGAAACATACCATGTTAGTATAAAAATATTTTTTGCCATATAGTTTATTTTCTTGACAATATTCTTTCTGGCAATAAAATTGCAACCAGTACAGTTTCCAGTGATCATCCTAATAATTTTCCAGCTGACATCAGCCAGGACTGTGCCTCTGCAGCGACATCAAGGCTGGCCTATTTATGTAATTATGCTCAGGGAATGCTTCAATATGAAAATCCATCTACACTTCATTGAAAATATTGTAAACATTTTTTTCCTCCTTATTTAGTGTCAGATTGCAGGCTTTATATTATGTATTAAAACTTGCATAGTTACTAGACTCACATGACCCAAAGCACAGGCCAGACCGAGTTTACAAACTTCATTAACATGCTTTGTATTGAGTTTTTGGATGTTCTAGGGTTTTTTATTGTTTTAAAACATTGGCAAAAGTACTGGCAAGAGTATCAAAGCCCTAAAGGTTAGAAAATTGAGCCAAATGCATAAAGGACTGTTACCCAACTGCAAGATACGTGGGGAATATATTGGCTAACAAAGAAGACAAGCAAAACTTTTCATATTTTCCCACAAGCTGAACTGATTTTCACTGCAATCCTTGCGCTAATCACTTATGCTCAGATGCAAAAACTGAGCTACACCTCTGCATATGTAAATAAAGGCACGCTTTTAATTTAGAAGATAAGGGTCAAAGTAAAAAAAAATTGTAGAAGAAGGGTGAGAAAAGACAAGGGTTATAATGGTACCAAGTAGCTACAAAGTGAGGTATATAAGCATCTTAATGAGTACAAAACTTAAAAAATTACACACTGCCATTTTTGTCTACAGTTCAGTGAGCTAAGAAGTGAGGAAACTTGCACATGTAGCTGCATTCAGAGCACTGAGGAAGGAAGCTGGGTAGATTTCTAGGAATGCTGGAACAGAGTTGTTAACTAAATATGTTTCCTAAAGACAGATTTTGATTTTGGAAACTAAACCAAATTCCTTTTAAGCAGGTTTTGTTTTTTGTGTGTGTGTGTGTGTGTGTGTGTGTGTGTGTGTGTGTGTGTGTGTGTGTGTGTGTGTGTGTGTGAAGGAAAAATATATAACGACAAGAACTGGAGGATAATATGAAAAATCTTGATGTAGCAGGTGTATAATTTAGTATATAAGTTATTAAGTTTTCTTACTTTTTATTTTCACTCACTGTGAGCACTGTAGTATATAACCATTATTTGAGTGTTCCCTTTGCTTCTGCTTCTTTATTGTAGTTTCCTGCAAAGAAGATTTATGACAAGTCACACTGTGGGAATGACTGGGTAAGGCATCAAAAGCAATCTTGCCTTAAGCTTATTTCTACATGGCATAAGATTTGAATCATACCAAATATTTATCCTTATAATGCAGTCCTTGTTCTTATTAAACTGTCATTGACTGGTGCCATGAATGACCAATTTGGGACCATACTTGCCTTCATTAATGCTAAGAGCAAGCTTGTTGTCAAAGAAAGTTCATTCAGATCCTCAGATAAAAGATATTACAATGCCATTGCATTCATTGCTTTTGGTTCCAGGATAGACAGTTTATAGAAATTGTGTTTTGATGCAAAGGCTTTGAAAACAAATGCAAAAGTAGATACAATTGCTTGGCTGCCACAGGTCAGTGTGAAATGTTGGTTCTGTGAAAAAAGTCCTGAATATTATGATACTGCTGATAAAAATGTGTCAGTAATACAGTCTGAGGGCTCTTTGAGGAAAAAGAAAAATGTCTTCATTGTTTACTCAAAAAAGACTGCAAAATGAGCAAGTAAAGGACTAGTTTGGGCATCTTATTGCTGAAATTTTGCATTAGAGGACTGTGTATTAGTTATTCTGGCAAAAACGTGTCAGTCTGAATTGCAAAAAAAAAAAAAANTTTTTACTGCTGAATTGAAAAAAAAAAAAAAAAAAAAGGAAGCTGCCTTATGTTTAATACCCTTAAGTTAACCCTATACATATTTTTCCTTGGGCTGGAGGGAGAGGACCTTATTTGCAAGTTAGTCACTTAGTCTGGATAACTGCAGCACATTTATTTCTCTTCTCATTATGAACTTCTGAGCTTTGTCAAGAAAAAGTCTGGATTACAGGAGATACACTTTAATAAGTGAGAGCAGTATGCGTATGGTGTCAAGCCACAGGTTTTGACATCTTTAGAAGTTTTGAATTGTGAAATGTTTTCATGAAGAACATTTATTGTAATGTTATGAGTTTCTGAGGCTGGTGCTATGAACAGTAATGACATGCCTTTGTAATGTACTATTAATTTTTATTCTTTGCATCCTGTTACAAGCTGTTTTTCTTTTATTCCTCTCTCTTTATGAAAGTTTGTGAATAAATACATATTTCAAATAATTTAGGGAACTGGTGAGTTTCTATAAAAGTGCAGAATTCCTGTGTATAAGTGGGAAGAGTAAAGGAAAAGATCATAGAAAATACAGTTGGCAGAGGTTTATGGAGGTTAATGTAGTTTACATTCAGCCTCAAGAATTCAACTCTGCCTTTGCCACTCCTGGCAAACATTTGTTTAGCCCCTCCTTAGAAGCTCACAGTGACAGGGATTTCACAATCACCCAAGTCAATCTATTCCCACGCCTAGTGATTCTTTCAGATAAAAAGGTTTTCCTGATATCTAACCTGAATTTCTCTAGCTGCGATTCAAGTGTATTTCTTCTTGTCCTCTTTCCAAGGACATGCAGAACAGATTATTGCTTTGCTCTTTGGAGCAGCCCTTTCTGTACTTATGGGCTGTTATCAGGCCTTCCTTCAGGTTTCTCTTCTGTAGACTAAACAAATCTAATTCGTTTTCAGTTACAGTGTAATGTTACTTAGCTGTCTGTGGGATGTAATGTGGAAGAAGTACTTGCAAAGTACACAGCAATAGAACAGTTAAAGTTTCAGAAGTCACTTATGAAGAGTGCTTAGCTCTGCATTTTGTATGCTTCTGTCCCATGTATTCCCTAAATTTAAATTTAGAGCTTTGTCTCACACTTGTTTATAAGACTTTTGTTAATTGCCACTCCAGTCCAGAGCTGAGACTCCAACCACCCATGTAGCCAAGAGAGTACTTTATTCAAGAGTTTTGAATGAGGTCAGCATTTACATAAGATCAGTTAAAAGTGACAATCAGAACTGCCTGAAAGGAAAGAACAATGCCTTAACAGTGGTCGATGACGGTAAAGGAAGATACTGTGGTTCGACTTCATAGGAAATTGTTTTCTCTCAAAATAAGATAGTTCTTTCCATTACTATATTATTTACCCTGCTTTTTTTTTTCTTTCTTTTTCCTGAAAGGAATGAGGGAACTCATAATAAAACTAAGAAAGGTATTTAATTTGAAAAGAATAAGTGAGTAAGCATATATCTATTCCTAAACTGCTCGTACTTCATGAAGATCTGAAAAATTGTTAGCAAGCCTGCTGATATTCCTTATAGAATCATAAAGTCATAGAATATGCTGAGTTGGAAGGGATTCACAGGATCATCAAGTCCAACTCCTGGCTCCTGGTCCTACACTGGGCATCCCAGCAATCACACCATGTGCCTGAGAGCATTTTCCAAATTCTTTTTGAACTCAGAAAGGCTTGGTGCTGTGGCTGCTTCCCTGGGGAGCCTGTTCCAGTGCTCAACAACCCACTGGATATAAAAATTTCTCCTGATATCTGACCTAAATCTCCCCTGACTCAGCTTCATGCCATATCCTTGAGTCCTATCACTGGTCACATGAATGAAGAGATCTGTACGTGCCCCTCCATTTCCCCTCACAAGGAAGTTGTAACTGCAGTGAGGCCTCCCCTCAGTCTCCTCTTCTCCAGGCTGAGCAGATCAAATACCCTCAGCCACTCCTCATACAGCTTCCACTCAAGGCCCTTCACCTTAAGCTTAATATCATTCTCATATTGTGGCACCCAAATTTGCACACAATATTCAAGATGAAGCCAACCCAGAGCAGAGCAGAGTGGGAAAATCTGCTCTCTCGACCAGCTGGCAATGCTTTGCCTGATGCCCCCCCAGACATGGTTGGCCCTCCTGGCTGCCAGGGCACTGCTGATTCAAGTTCAACTTGCCATTGACCAGGACTCTCAGGTCCTTTTCCACGGCACCTCTCTCCAGCCTCTCATTTTCTAGTCTAATGACTTTTAGCATATAAGGTTGTCTGGGTTTTGTATTAAAGAAAATACTATCTAGTCACTTCCTCACTAATGTCCAAGTACTGTTTTTTCAGCAAAAATCTATACAGACAAGTAGGGAACTGGTTTGGCAGCCAGTAGTAGACTCGGGGATGAGAACAGACTAATCATAAAGTGATGCGACTTCTCCACCTTGATCCTTGATAGTATAAAAGAAAAATAATGATAAGAGTAAGATAATAGTAAGGAAATGATCTTCCTTTTGTGCTTTGCATCAATGAGAAAGAGGCTGGAATTCTGCTTTCAGATTTGGCCCTGGATTTGAAAGAAGAGTGTAAAAATGGAAGCAGAATTACTCACAGTGAGTTAACGGTGACCTGACTGGTGGATAAGCATGTTCAGTAAACAGCAAACATTAAAAGGCTCTTTGGAAGAACAAGCCATAACAAAGATGCTTTCAAGTCAAAGACATACAAATTCAAACAGGAAATGAGGCATGTGCTTTTTGAAGTGTGGTAGAAAAAAACTGAGATTAGAAACAAGAGAAGTGATGGGCTTTCCACCTCATCATGTCATCAGATGAAGGCAAACTGCTGTCCTGTGAGATGCATTTCAGCAAAGCACAAGTAACTAGATTGTGCTGGGGGACAACAGGGTTACACGGATGCGCTTGCACCATGCAGGCAGTGAGAGCAGATCACAGGTCCTTGTGACTTCTCTTTTTTAGAGTCAGAGCACTTGGCATTGAGCTTAAATCTCTGAATTATGAAGGATATAATTAGTAAGTTCTCTGTTCAGGTACATCATCTTTTTACTCCCTTCTACAAAAGTGGCAAGCAGATTTTTTTATCTTCATGCCTGTTGCTCAATGTCAGCAACTCACCTTTCACCTTACTCACACAACCACAGTTTTGAATTCCTTCATAATTTTGTGACCAGCCTTCTGGCAAAAAAATTTCGGGCAGAGGGAGAATTCGGTGAGAGATGAGTTGTTTCTCAAAGTTCAGGTCTCAGGCTCAGAGGAATTTTCTGTGTATTTCCATGCACTTGAAGCACGGTGGATCAGCTAGTGTCATTCCCCAAATTCCTCCCCAGACAGAATTCCAGTGGAAGGAATGAAGAACCACTTCAAGGGGCCATTGTTTTGTGTAAGGAGGTCTTTTTCCCACTGGTGTATTAAGTCCCCTAAGCCAAACTGTGTGCAGCTCCTTTTCCAGAAACAAAAGCCACTAGCCAAGTGATAGAGATCAAGAAAATGACATCCTGACTTTGTCCCCACTCTGGGCAGGTGCTTTAGGAAACTAACCTGGGGTCCATCAAGGATATAAATGTTTGTGACACTAAAATAGAAAGTACAGGGAATGCAAATCTGTCTTTGCCCTGCATTCTCTGTGTTATGCCTACTTGTGCGTTTCCTTCCTTATGTATTTTTTGTTTTATTTTGTTTTGGTTTTGTTTTTTTTCTTAACAACATACTGTGACTTGGGGCATTGCCAACACAGATGATTCTGTGTGCTGAACTCCTCTCTTTTCATCTCAGACTTTCCTTGGTGCCTAACAGCAGCCAAAGGAAGGAGACCTGTTCACGCCTCTGTTCCTGAGTAGCCTTGCTAGGGAAAGGAAGCATAATGAGGTGCTCACTTCTCTTTCTTGAAGGGACTCTTCAGGACAAGACGTAGCTGAGCTTGGCTCACCTATACTGAACCCAGGCATTTTTTGTGTATATTAAATATGTCTAGAAGATATGTCTGAGAAAAGAAGCAAGTCCTTGCTGGAGCCTTCTTTTACCTTCACTGTCAATAGCTGCTCTCTCCTGCTGGATACTTATTCTGTAAGTGTGTATCGCACAACACAGGTTCAGCGCAGGCAGCCCTTGCCCTGAGCACAGAGACCTACTGCATCTGAGTCCTTCTCTCTGGGGAACTGCTGAGCCCCACATCCAAGGAGGTACTGTGGGAAAGGAGATGGAGTAGCCAGGTTCACATGCACTCCTGCCCTCCTCATCTTTGTCCGGGGCAGATCAACCAGAGGAGATATACTGGGCAGGAAAAACATTTCCTCACAAAAACGGTCCGGGCAGAGAACATTTTTGCAGGGGATGTAAAGCACCTGTTTACCAGCCTTTATCCATCTTTGTGGAGTCTGTTTCATGTTTACTCTTACCACTTTTCTTTCCCAGTTCCACCTAAATTCTGTTTTCAGATATTTTGTAAGTTGCACTTAAAAAAAAATTATTAGTAGTATCCTCTCCTGTTTCTGCTTTACATCCCTTCCTCCTTTCTCATCAGCTCTAGTTTTTGGTTTTAATTGTGTTTTGCTTTGCAGGAGAAATGAAAGACTGTTTACTGATCCTGTTCCCACCCTTTTCTTGCATGTCACAGCTGGTCCTTGAAATTCGATGGAATAACAATTCTGCATGTTCTCTTCTCTGTCCCCTCCTCCCATCTATTAGAAATGAATTTTGGTATTGTTGAATGATTCCAGATGAAACTGACAACTTAGAATGTCTCAAACAGACCCCACTGAAATAAAATTAATTTAACAACTTATAAAAAAATAGTTGCTATTTAATTATCTATTTTAATAGTGAACAAGGGATTGGGTCGTTATGGATGGGTCCAGCATATGATTTCTTCTGTTGAGCAGCCTGATATTTTGATGAAGGATGTCGAATAACTTCCATTTTTTTATCCATCTGGAATACTGACACAAACAGAACATCTAAGAGAGCAAGTCTGTTGTACTGGGGAGGAAGGATTCTCTTTTACTTTGGACATTGAAAATGGAAGCTGAAGAATAAGCCCCTTGGAGAGTGGGAGGAATGGAGTGATGTTAGCAGATAAAGATACTTTTTCAAGTTAAACAGAAAGTGTAGGACATGGCAACAGAGCTACAAAACAGACACGATGGGGTTATTATAATCCCCATCAATGTTATACTTTTTCCTTTTCCATGTCCAGTGGTTGCTGAGTAGAATTTAAAAAAATCAGGCAAGCAGCTAAACAAACAGATTTTTGGCATCATTTCATAAAAGAAAGGAGGTTGAAGATTAATAAAACAAAAAAAAGAAAAGCAAAACCCCACCCATTTATATTGCTTGAAATTCAAATCACATGCTGGTTAACTGTTAACCTAGTCAATACCATAAATGATTTATAAATTGATTAAAGACATATATGATCACAGGTTTTATTGGAACAGTTTTCTGTACAACAGCTGGTGTCTGTGTCCCAGTCTTGCAATGGAAATAAGTGTAATGATGCTCAGTTCTTTTGGGAAAACCATCTGAAGCTGATACACTGCTACACAGTTTTGCTATTTTACCTGAAAAAATAGTGCGAACATTATGACTGTCCAGTAGGAGTGTGTATAAAATCTGTGTATGTGAACCTAATCCTTTGGCATTTTAGGGATAAAAATGCCCCCTTCACATGCAATAGTGGCATAGTTATCAGGACAGCCTTGTCTCATGGATAAATGTGAATTCAAAAAATCAAATAAAGTAATGTTTTTAGATGGTTTAATTATAATTCCAAACATTTAAATCTATTTAGCACTGTGAATCACAAACAAGTGAAAAGCTGAACCTGAGAGCATTCACTACTGTGCTCATCAACTTCTCCAGGGTTATTATTGCGTGTAAAGACAAGCTATTGTGACTTTGAACTCCTTCGTCCTCCTTGGTCTACTAATAAGTTCTAGCTTATTTCTTCATCAAATTCATACAGCACTTCAAATTTTCACGTCCAACTCAGAGAAAAGCAAAAATCCTTATTTGGAAACGCACATAGTTCTGCAAATTCCCAGAAATTATTTTCTGCAGGCTGAATTAAACAACTCACAAGGGGAGATTCTGTGGGAAGGCCAAGCTAGCAGAAACTAAGAAATCTTGTCTACTTTATTGTTAACATGCAATCCTCTTACCTCATGGTGGATGAATCTGCTTTATGTACGTTTCTCTTTGGTATTTGCAGTTAGAATTTTTCCTCCTCAGATGTTTTGTAGCATTCTTTGGAATATTTGGCAGGAACGTACTAGAAGAAAGGGTGACAAGAGTGTGCCTGTGGCTTGACTGTGGCATTACTTCACCGCCCAGACACTGTTTGTGTTTACAAACATATGTAAGCATAAAATGGTCTGGTGCAAATCCATAGCAAGGTTCTGTCACTGCCAGAGTGATTTTTGTCCCAAAACTGAGGGCAAAATGTAACAAAATCTGTGCTGTCAAACCTCATCAATTGGCTACTATTACTGAAATGAAGAGAAAGTAGTCTAGCTGGATGGAATCCACGTCTCAAGTCAATGTGTTTGACTCATTTCAGGGTCTTCAGGGCTTTGCTTTTCTTTTGCAAGCAATGAAGAGCTATCACTTACTGCATCTATAGCAAAGTGATCTTTAGAAGTTCAGATTAAGTTCCAATGGTGACTCAAGACACTGCTCCAAGACAAGCTAATGTTTAAGATAAACTTTCTGTGCTATATATATATATATATATATATATGTGCTTTATTAATAACCTAAAACTTGACTGGATAAATACGTTTTTAGTTTGAATTCACTGTTATTTGCTTTTTAACCTGAGTTCCCACTGGGTGGTTATTAAAGGGTTCAAGCATTTCATAAGGAAGCTGAAGGGAAATGTTGAAGTATTATTGTGGGAAATAGCTTTACATTAGTGTTAAATTAGGCTGAGGGGAGCACTTGTGATTGCTTCCCTTATAAGCAACGCTGAGTGATGTAGACTATACCTAATATCACAATGTTTCTTCATTCTGTGTTAAACTGTCTTATTACTTTGGCACAAATCCACTCCCGTGTCTTTAGCTATCTGTTTGAACTTCATGGATAAGAAAATAACGCCAGGATAAATTCAGCTCCAGACTGCTGCTGTTGATTGCTTTGTGTCTACGTGAAACACTGAACAAGTTCATTTCCAAGGTTTGTTGAAATTTTTTTTTGTTCTGAGTTGCTTTGCTTGGAGATTTAAACACAAGATGGCTTTATTCTTTGTCTTCATGTGTGCGGACACTTCTAAATATCCCCAATAGCTTTTTATCACTGAAGAAACCAGTACTAATCTAGATAACATATTAAAAGAGGGAAAAATCCATCACTGTATAAGCTGAACCTTTCTGCAGCTAGTGATTTATTTTTATAATTTTAAATTTGTTATGCCAGCAAAATTGTTTTGAGGGTCTGCAACATGACAGAGATGTTCATGTACATCCATCGGAGAATCTTTTGAGAGAGATTTTAGGGGCTTGTGTTAGCAGAGACTCCAAGAGCTTTTAGCACTGCTGAGATTACTGGATATTTATACTTAAGATGAATTTGATGGGCACGGGGCCTTAGGGCTAGAAAGATCAAATCTTGGGGCTTTGCCTCAGCCTGACACTTTTGGCCAACTAGAGAAACTAGAAGGGCTGCGGACAAAAGGGGAAGGCTAAGATTTGAAATAGTTTTTCTCCCTTTTTCAAGGTAGCAACAGATGGGCACATCCAATCCTGTGGCCTTTTAACAACATGCCATTCTGTTTCCCTTCAACAATAAGTTTCATTTCTGGTTCAACAGTGAAAAGTGTGGGGGTTTCTACAGCATAGAAGTACCACACGCTGATACTTAACTGGAAACCTACCTTGTTTGGTACTCAGCCTGAGAGTGTAAGTAACTGAACATATGTGATCAGTCCTGGGAGACCTTCATCTTCATGATCACTGAACCTGAAGCTATGGTGTTAAAAAAAACCAGATTAGGTAATATATTTTAAACTCAGAAATGTGTTAAAAATTAAAAATCCTTTAGCTTACCCCCTTCAGAAGACAAGGCCCATATTCTCTGCCAAATGCTGAACTCTTCTGGCTCCACAGTAACATACCCTTTTTTCTTCCCTATGGACACCCATCCAATGGCAATTGTTAATAATGATGTATGCAGCCGTATTTATCAGAGTACGTAATGCTTTTAATTACAGCCAGTCTTCTCTGCTGCCCAGGTTTGCTCCAGAAGCAACAAAACAAGTTGCCAGTTCAAGCACTTCATCTGCTCAAATCCCACAGTTTTTTTCTGACTGATTGCTTTGTAGCCAAGAAAACTCTCTTTAGGTTTTGCTTACGTAATTTTAAAACCAGTCGTTCAGGGAATGGCATATATCTTACAGATATGAGACAATGAATCGAGTAAAACAGAAAAGTTCCTCAGTGACTGTATCTGTATCTGTATCACAGTTTTGTTCTGTATGGACTGTAATACAGTTAAGGTGTTCATTGTTCAGTGTTGTTTGAGGGAAAAAAAAAAGATACATCATCCAAAATGTACTATGACACTAGCAGGAAAATACTTCAGGAAGCTTGAGTATGAAAGTAAGCTACTAGTGTTTAAAAAGTGTTACTTGAAAGTTCTCAGTAGTTTCACTCAGTTATTTCAAATTATTCTGCTGCGTGCTTTTTACCTCAGCCTTACAGATCAAATAAATAAGGATTGTGTCCAAGTAAATATTCACTCTCCTCTTAAAAAAACATAACAAATTCAAGCCTCTGTTATTCAGAAAGCAGGTATATTTCTTTTCTAGTTCTTAAGAAATTTATGGCAAAATCCAATATTCAATATTTGAATCTAAAAGATTTCTTAAAGGTGCTCATCCTATCTCGCACGCATGCTCTACAGCAGCATTACAAATATATCTCAGACAAGCTGCACGGTAGAGCAGGCAGAGGACAAGACATCTATTCAGGGGTCAGAATGTCTGTTCCTGACCCTCACATAGCTCTGCCATGTGACTGGAGGAGAAATGATTATCCTCAGCTCTAGTTTCTTTGTCTGTAAAAATGAAGATGGCGATTTATATCCACCTTCTAATATGGCATAGAATATTACTGAAAAACTTGAGTTCTCTGAGCTGTGCTTACAAAAATGTGGTGTTTACAATTGCATCTACGCTTTTACCTGAAGAAAGAAGAAATTAGTGAGGCAAAAAATTATTCATTGTACTATTATAGAAAACATACTTTCAAGTCATAATCTTTACTTGACACTACTTTTCACTGAAGAACGTGTATGTTTGTGGGTTTTTTTCAAACTCGAGTTTCTGACTGTTCATACTGCCAATTAACTTGGGATTCCTTTTACAGATTAGGTTTTATATGATTGTGTGAATTACTAAAAGACCACATGTGTGCCAAGGACAGAATCAGGAAGACATTCATGACAAGGAGCCTTCAAAGTGACCTTACAAATGTTTCTGAATACTTCCCATAAAAGCAGATCTCGGGCATACAGCTTTGAAAAAAGTTGACATGTCTATTTAGGTATTTATTAAGGCATCCTCCAACACTGAACAGAGCCTTTTCTGCTCGAAAATTCAATAAATGGGTAATGGGGTCTAGGTATGTAAGCCAGTTGAGCTCAGAGGTTACTTAGTAGAAGTGGTATCTATAACAGTGTTATACTGTGAAGAGCTTGTAAAGTGGAATGGCTTACGCTGATGTACCAAACCAAAATAAAACAAAACAAAGAAAAAATCAGGTGAAAGGGAAGCAAAGAAAACAGTGTTTTGAATACCATCCTGGAGGGATGTGAGCATTACTGAATTCCTCAAAGCCAGAGAAAAGGAGGTGCTTCAAGTAACAGAACTGCAATTGCTCCTTATGATTCCAAAGGAGGTAGCAGAAACTAATGGGAGGATTCAGACCTCCCAAGGTCTCTTTGGTGCTCTCTTTCAATAGCCTAGACCTAGACCCATGTTAATATAACATCTCATTAGAGAAATAAACATGTCCAACTTATTTTTTTTTTATTCCAATACTTTGCTTTTCACTAGAGAAAATTTAAATGAAATATTGAAATGCATCAAATTATTAATAAAAAGATTTTATTTTTAGGTATTTTTACAGTTCATTGACCTATTTTATTTGCCAGTTTCTTTTTTTCTTTAAACATTTGACTTCTGAATATTCTGTCTAATCTGCTTTGGTAAGTGTTTTTTTAACACCTTCCTTGTGTTCAGATGTGATTTGAGATGTAGCAGCTCCATGCAGTGCTACAGGCTTGGTGAGCAGAAAGAGACTTGGGGGTGCTGGTTGACAGCCAGCTGAATATGACCCAGTAGTGTGCCCAGGTGGCCAAGAAGGCCAGTGGCACCTTGTCCTGTATCAAGAATAGTGTACCCAGTATGACGAGGGAAGTGATCATCCCCTTGTAGCAGCATTGATAAACCTGTACCTTGAGTACTGCTTTCAGTTCTGGGCCCCTCACTTAAAAAAGGACATTGTGGCGCTGGAATGTGTTCATAAAGGGGCAACAAAGTTATGAAAGGTCTAGAAAACGTCTAATGAGGAACAACTGTGGGAGCTACGTTTGTTTAGTCTTAAGAAGAGGAGGCTTGGGGGGACCTCACTGCTCTCTACAACTCCCTGAAAGAAGGTAGTGGGGGCCAGTCTCTTCTACCGTACCTACAGTGAGAGGACCAGAAGAAATGTCCTTAAGATGAGACAGGGGAGAGTCAGATTAAATATTAGAAAAAATTATTCCACTGTTAATGTGGTCAGGCATTGGAATAGATTGCCCAGAGAGGTGGTGGAGTCACCACCACTGGAGGTGTTTAAGAGGTATCTGTATCTGGTGCTGGCTGATGCAGTTTTGTTGGTTTAGTGTTTACAGTGGTGGTGCCGGGTGGACAGTTGGATTGGATGATCTTAGAGGTGTCTTCTGACCTTGATGATTCTATGATTCTATGCTGTTCTTGAAAAGTGTTGAGTATAGTTTTCACTTCAAGACTTTGCTTGTAGGAAATGCTTGAAAACAATTTTTCAAAATGCTTTTCCTTTATGGAATGCTACAGGATGAACTGTACCTTGGGATCCTGGGTCCCTGCAGCTTCCAGGACATCAAGCAAAGCAAAGGCTGAAATGCCTTTTCAACTGAACAAGCTCATTATCCAGAACTCCAGAGGGACAGTAACACAAACTAGGAAGGAGCTGTTTCTCATATCCATCAAGGAAAAGGGAAAGTGTTTTTACACTGGTTATATACTTGACTGGAAAAAAACTTAATCTCAGACCCTACTAGTGAGACTGTGAGACTAATTTGAAATATATAGTCTTCTGGGATGGGCAGTGATAATGAACTAAGAGATGGGCACAAAGGGACTGCTTAACAGAAATACTTTGATTCATCTCCATCAAGCACTTATGTGGGTCTTTTTCTCGAGGGGTAAAAGGCCTGGGAGCCTGACAACACAAAGTTGTTCCTGTTTGTGGAAGGTCTTTTATAAAATAGAGAGTAGCAGGAAGCCAGAAGAAGTGATCGGTCTTTTTGAAGTCTCTCCTCTTCAGCCACTGTGTAAGGAGAGTTCATATTAGTGGGCACACCTAGTAGAATCGCAGGACAGGTCTAGGCAGTGCTTCCCAGAGGACTGGAGACAGGCATGTGAGAACCACTGACACCATGCTTCCAGTTGGTGGCTGGGGAAGTGCTGCTGCTGGGGTAAGGATAGTTTGGCTTCAGACTTAATTGGTAGAGATGGCAGTGAAGAGCCTATCAAGGAAACCTGTTTGGGTGTGATTATTTGTTTGGGCAACCAGTCCACAAACGCACAGGGAAGGGAACATGCTGTACAACATCCCTAATCCAATGACCATGAGTGCTGCGAGAGCAGAAATGTAAGCAGGATTCAGATTTCAGCCTTTGCTACTGGTCCTAGAGATACTGTACAAATCAAATGTAGACAGAGGAAGAGAAAGTTATTTTTGAAATAAGTCCCTGCCACCTTATTTCAATGCCCTGACATAATGACAGATAGGGAAACTCAGAGATGTGCATTTAATAGTGCATGCATTTGAAATGAAGTTTCTGTGTTGGATAAAGTAACGTCTCTTATTTTTACTCTACACGTAGTTCTAAGAATGATGATGTGCGCAATCTCTAAGGACCATTTCCACAACTTTGGGATCTTGGAATGTAATGTTGAAATTTCAACAAAATTTGTTTGTATTAATATGCCTGTTTCTAATGCAGAAATGGTATTTATTGTCATGTTCTTGGTGATACTCTTGAACTTGCAATTTCCTATGTGAATGATATGTTGACAAGACTAGAATAAAAATTGTGCACACACTGTGTGTCTTTCCAGAAAGGTGCAGTTAGGTCTGGGAGAGAGAGAGCAGTACTGGTCAGTGGTACTCAGGGGCTGTAGGAAGGACAGGATGAAAAAAAACTTATGGGAAAGGTAAAGATTTAAGTTTTCACTGGGGTTGTAAGGTAAAAAGGCACTATTTATTTCATCTCACATTGTACTACACCGGCATGTAAAGTAGGTTCTGCCATGTGGTCCAAGGACCTGTTTTTTCTGCTCTCTCACATAACAGTTGGTGAAGAAACAGTTGGTGGTGTGATTCTTGCCTTGGAGATGTGTTATGGTATCATTCCTTCCTGCTTTTCATTGCAGAAATATTTCATAGTAGGAAAAACCCAAACATACTGGTGACAACGTATTGTGCCTCTGAGACTATCTATAGTCTTTGTTTGTAAAACTACTACATCTTCCTAAAGAGGTTCCTTCCACCTAGGTAGGTTTAACAAGGAGTGTGTATATACACGTAGACATATCTATATATACATATAGATATATATACATATAACACAACTTGTTTCTATGTATTTCTTCATGCAGCAGAGAAGCAAAGGAATTATTTACAGACAAAGCATAAGTACATTACAACTTGTTTTTTCAAGAAGCTGTGATTTCACTGGGTTTATTCCAAATATCGTGTACAGTTTATTTTTCAACATGCCTGAAGTGTTTGCTGATTTGTAGCATTCATATTTCATGAGGGGTTGTTATAAAGAGAAAATGTTACTTGTCAGTGAATTGTGGAATCACAGAGTGCACTCTACAGTGTGCACTGTTGATTCTGATCCTATACAAGTGTTTCCTTCTGAAGAAAAACCTTTTGAACAAAGGGATGGTACGTGGGTAGGTCACAGCCAACTGTGGAGGCAGAATACAACCATGGCTTATAAAGGAGATCAGGACCAAGTCTCCATCTGCCATGCACTCTAGGCTCAACTAGATTGACTTTACAGATTGGCTTTCTACCTTATATATTCTGGTTTGACCACCTGAAAATAAAGAGGAAGAAAGGAATACATTTGGAGAGAATGTTAAAGAAAATGCACTAATCATGAGCTAGGTAAAAGTAAGAGGTCCTTTAAGGTGAACTTATTAACTGCTCCAATATTGTGTCAGGTTGTCTCGTTTGCTTTCTGCAAAGCACTCTGATGCCTTTAGCACTGCCTGTTCTGCTGAATGACATATGCCAACTTTCTCTTCCTCTTGGAAAATTAGTACATATATTTTTATGAATATGGGGCAATTTTGCAGTGTATACTTATTCTGTGTAGGGAAAGTCTTTTCATCTGACTTGTTTTCATAAAGATGTTTTTGTGCATGAGCCAATCTCAATGGGAAAAATAAATCTTTTGGCAGCCTGGGAAACAGACTCAAAAGAAATATTTGTAATAAGCAATATTTGGTTTATATCTATTGTTGGCAAGAGAGTGGCCAAAGAAAATTTCCCTCCTGTGACACAACCTGCACTACTATTTTTTCTATAACATTCCGAGGACATTTAGGGTGACATAGTTGAAAAAAATTCTGTCAATATTAACTTCTTTCAGAATATATTGCTGCAGAATATGAAATGTCCAATTGCTCCCTCAAGAAGGCTTAGAGCTTAAAAAAATTGCAATAATTTTGCTGGACATTTGGGTAGGTCTGTACTGTCCCTGATGAGTTCAGCTTACAATGGAGATTGCCCGCTGAGCCCTTTAGCAGTTGTTTACAAACATAGTCCTTCTCCACGGACACCCCCTTGTCGCGGGGGAGAAGCTTGCGTGCCCTTATGAGGCTGTGAGCTGTGCTGGTGGTGGTTGTGCCTCCAGTAGGGTCTCCCATGCTAGTCAGGTCTCAGCTGAAGGGTCAGACAAAGTGTGTCCATGGGCAGGATGGGCTCACCAGCCTCCTGGCAACCATCCTAGGAGAAGGACAACTCTAACTCCAAACCCGGGCAGATGGAGCTCGCTTAGCCCTGTAAGGCCATCCATCTAAGAGAAGGATACTCTAACTAAACCTACATCCTGAGGACTTCACTGCCACCGTCCAAGCTTGCTAGGCCCTGGCAGATGAACCTTAGGACTAAAGGGTGGGGCCAGTTCCGCGCACGCTGCGCCTCACCTAAAAAATCCACTGCGCAGGCTCGAAGGACTCACCCACACTTGCAAAAAGCCCTGCAGCGACAGGCGAGGGACGAAACGGCAGGTGAGAAGGTGCACTGGAAGCCGCAGACCCAACCCTGCATGCAGGCGGTTCAGGACATTGGTCGCTCAAGACTGACGGGAGATGACAGTCGAGTTCGGCAGCATCCTGAATGACCAAGCAGCCTTTTCTAGGGAGAGCACTGCTTGCTCTACATGGAGAGGGGCCTAGAAAAGGTGGCCTAAACAAAGCTCATCTCCACTCTTCACCCAGTTGGCGAGCCGCAGCCAACGGGGATCTTCTGTTGCGGTCGAACAAAGACAAGGAATCAAAGGCATACACGTGCCTCCAAAGGTGTGTTCAAACTAACACTCGCATGTTGGGACAGAAAACAAAATTAGTGACTGCCCATAACCACCTTGCTGGTGCCCACACATGGTAGAGACAGAATCTGGTGTGATCAAAAAGAGGGAGAAAAGCTGAACTGAGGAGGGAAAAGAAAGAGAAATACAGAAAAACTATCCCCCAAAGAAATTCCTTCTATTGAGTTAAAACCAGGTTGTGCATAATGCACAGTAATGAGTGCAGTACAATAGCCAAGTGACCATAGGAGTCCAAGAGAAAATGACTGTGTGCATTCATGTAATGAAAGCTTCTATTGCCTGATTAAGTTTGCCCTGGCAGTTTTCATTCTGGCCTCCCTCAACCTCTGAATGCTTGGCTTTGAACCAAAGAGTTCTTCAAGTTCTTCTAACATATAAAGTGTCATATATAAATGATGCCTTTGTTTTAAGTTTGTCACTTCATTGCTTCCTCCTCTTCACTGAAGAAAAACAAAAGTCATTAAAGTTGATCATGAGCAAAGAAGAACATATTGGCAAAAATCACATTGTGCAAAAGCTGGAGGTGGATATTGGGATCCTAAGGCTGTTTTGTAAAAGCTGAAAAGAAAACAATGTTTTTGTCCTGAGGAAGAGGACAGCTGGACTCTTCATCAAATCCTTTTGCTTTGATAAGCAGAAGTACTTGCATGCTGACTCCACAACAGATTTGACAGAGAAGCTGCTAGCTTACTCCAAGCTTTCTCCAAAACACTTTAAATGGTCACTCAGAAGTGTTTATTTAGGAAGAGATCAAAAAAATCGAAACCCAGACAACTCTTTTTTACAAGCCAACCATTAAAGGCAATGAGGAAAAAAAATCTGACTGAATGAGGGTTGTAACAGCGGAAAAAGGAAAATTTCTGAGGCAGTAATTTTGACCTTTCTTCAATGCTGTCTTCAGTTGGATTTGTGCTGCTCCTTTTTTCGGCCTGTAAAATGTGATCTAATTCACCTGTCCTTTCTGCATAGAAAGGAAACTGCAATGTTCATATATTCCTATCATTCATTTACTTACAATTCAAAGTAAGTTTCAAGTTAATTAGTAATTAAAAATATATTGATCTGATCTGGCTGGTCAGGAACAAGTTTTAGATGAAAGTAAACTAGTGCTTGTTGAGTTTTTTGCTTCTTTTCCTTTTCAGTCTATTTTGACTTTGTTCAGAGATAAAAAAAACAAAACCAAACCAAATTAAAAAAAAACACAACACAAACCCCAAAAAACAACACACATACAAAAACAAACCCCAAAACAAAAACCCCTATATCTGCATCCTGCAGTGGAGGGATTCCTGATCCAATGGATTGTGGGATTCTTTGGGACACCTGTGTATCGAGGGACCCTGAGACAAAAAAGAGGCAAGAATCCTCAAGGCAAAAAAGAAGCACCAGTCCCCTGCAGTGGGAGGTTGCCCTTTGAAGACAACACACTAACAGCACAGGAAAGACAGAAAAGAAGGAAGAGAAATGTTATTTCCTCTTTAGTGTTTGGATGTTGTTTTTCTTATTTTCATTTGTCTGAGCAGAGCATTTACACAGAAGAGTGGAAACCAGGTTTAGTATCAGAAGATGGCTGAATATGCCCTGGATACATCGCTCCCATTCAATTTCTTCTTTCCCTCACCCTCTTTTCACTTTTGTTTTTACAAATTAAAATTCTCCTTGAATTAAGTCTCTAGCTGTTGGTTCCACATGTGTACATCTTGTTACCTGTGTGTGCACGCTTTTTGTCTTCCAGTCCCTCTATTGACTCAGCTCACTTATGATTCCTCCTGTTTTTGCTCTGTAGAGCTGCACGACTACTGCTGTCATTCAGATTAGAGCTCCTTACTCTGTGAGCTCACTCTTCCAGAAAAACCTTTGATCTACCCTCAGAGTTCTTTGTTTATTTTTCTTAATCCAGATATTAGCTTGGTTTTTAGTAGCTCTTAGTTTGTTGTACATTAGCAAACTGTTAAACTGACTTTTAAATGCTGTGTCTTCAGGAAGGCTTGTATTTGAAGGATTCCGCACTTGAAAAGAGGCCAGCCACAAACAGATGGATACTTTTTATGCCCCAGTGGGCTAGAAAAACCCCATAGCCTTTATCTCATCAGCTCCCAAACCAAAAAAAGGGCAAGGGTTCATTTTTGCCACCTGATAAGTGTATGGGGACAATATCTGAAGTGAGATCTTGAACTATGCTTGAACACATCTATTGGAGACAGAACTATAAAATGTCTTTTCAACCTTCAGGACTCCTACACCTGTACAGTCTAAGAAGAGATAGTTCTCACTGAAGAAGGTAGAAATCCAAGAAAACCTCTGTCTGAGAGTAATGATCCACCTATGTCCACCAAAGCTGAACATTTAGAGCTATATTATAGTGGCAAGAGCAAGGAACTGTGATCAAGGCAACTGTCATAGAGTTCATCGTCATCTTGACCTTCTCAGTCTCTTGCCCTGCAACAATGTAGTCTCCTGTATTGTCCCCAGCATCAGGCTGCCTTTGTGCTGCCTGTTGCAGCAGCTTGTTACCCTGGATAAACCTCATGGAGACAACAGGACCATCTGACTTCCATACATACTGCCACATTTCAGATGCTCCTCTGGAGCACCTTTCACAATTATATGAACTACCTCCCCAGTAAAGGCATGACTGAGTGGTTTAGTCATTCTGAGCTTCTTTCATAACCAAGTCATCTTGGTTTGTCACCACTGTCTTTGCAGGTCCTCTGCAAAGACAGCTTCTGGAAGGAGAGTGCAAAGTAACCAGTTAGACAGACCACAGTGCCTAAGTATGTGCTGTCTGTTCTCTGTCCTTTGACCCACACTAGTGTTCCTCAGAGCCCTAGAACACAAATTATTCAACTGTATTGTGCTTTATTCTCTAGAGATGAGACCTAGAAATCTCAGGAAAGCGTTTACTCTGTAGAGAGCAGTCATCCAGAATTCCCTAAACTAGCAAAACATGAACCTGAATGGAACATCTTAGGTACACCATAGAAGCCTCTTTCTTCTCTAAAAGCAAAGTTAGTTCTGCTGTATTTTACTTTTGTGTTGTAAAATCTTCTCAGAGAATGCAAGACAAAATACTGAGGTGTTCAGACAAAAGCTTTTAGTAGGATTTTCTAGGTGACAAACTTTAAATTTGCAAACAGAAAGGATTTTGAGTTCATTTTAAATAACTCAGACCTGCTGTTATTATTTGCTACAAGCTGATCACAAATGTGTGTCGCTGGCAAGGGTCAATCAAACGCGAAGCTGTTACTCACTTGGAAGTGAAGCCTGACTTCAGAGTTTAGCGATTCACACCCATTGCATATCATTTTCTTAAAGTGTGAATAGTATTTCTCATCATCTCTTTAATCTTGCTGGCTTTTGAAGTCTCTAAGTTTTCTAGAAAAATCTGGTTTAATAATGCCATATTTTGTGCAGAGTACTGTGACTTAAAAATCCTTAGGGCTCCTGGACTGTAAACTTGTTTCAACGTAGAAGCAGAAAATGAGATGCAGCAATAAGCTACTTAATATCTAGAAACACATCTATAATTTGACAACAACTTTCACATGCTTTTTAAAAACGAAGTGCACACCAGGGCTTTTCTGAAAGCTGGTTACAGAACAATGATTAAACTCATTTACTGTGAAGGATATACCTTTTTAAGAATCCTAAACCCCACAGTTTTGGCTTTGTTTTAATCTGTATTTAAATACACTTCCAACAGAGATTTAGAAAGTATCACCCCTTTCTAAAAGGTAGAACAGGAAATGGTGGATGCTGTCATTGTTATTGGCACTCTTGCTGCCACTTTTTCTGACAAAGCAGACAGTGGAAAAACAATAGAATAAGAATGTTCTTTTCCTGTAATTCCAACAAGGATATCTGTTGGAGGTGGAGAGTTTGGTCCCTACTGCATTGGGTAAATCTGGAACTGGGAATGTGATAGAAACAGGGATGGTTCTCCTCCAGCAAATTTCTTCTGAATAACAATATAAATCCTCTGGAAACACATTCAATGGGATTAGAGATGTAGAAAGGTATCTACATAGATTAAAATTTGTATGTGATTAGAGAAGATCTGCTCTAGCAAGAATGCAGGATATTCAGGGTCTGAAGGTGTTGAAAAGTTTGGCAATGTTAATGATTTATGTATTTTTTTTATCCCATAGAAATATGCAAAGTAAGCTGGAAGAGAGCCTAATGGGTCATCTAGTCAAGCTTAATGCAGGAATAGCACTACTTATGGTGTTCCCATCAGATGTTTTCTTGACTTGGTGTCTTGGAGAATTTCGCACTTTTTCTGGGCAATTTACTACAGTGTTTTATTAAGTTCCTCTAGAAAAGATTGGGAAAGGGTTTTAATTTGTTATGTATCTATTTCAAAAGTTCTGAGAAATTATATTCTTGCTGAGTATCTTACGCTTGACTTGTTCTATACCAAATCCTACATGCCACACTGGAAAGGCAGTTACAACCAAAGGTTAAAATTTTACACAGGACATGTGTTTCTTACTTGCCTTCAGATATTTACAGGTTAAGTATAAGCTTGTTGCCCTTGGCTCCCTTTATAGAAATGGGCACCTCTGACGGATAATTAATCTTTCCTTTTCAACCACTCAATCTCTGGGAGTTATTTCCTTGAATAAAACCCTACCTTCACTTTCATCTTTTACATGCTTGTTTTGTAGAAGTATGGATGTAACAAACTGTGGGATATTTGTTTGTGAAAACAGGGAATTTTGAACACAAAAAAATTAAGTAATGGAAGTATAGGGAAAGCAAGTTTCAAGATTCAAGAGGATTTGCTATTCAGAACAGCTGCCTTAAGCTGTCAGGGAGCCTGAATTTTATAATGTAATCTTAATGTTCCATCATAATTCAGTTTAATGACAGCTATAAAACATGTTCTATGAATTCTGTCTGAATAATCCCAGACCCAACACACTTTTCTACAAATTATCTCAGATAAGGGATTTGTTTGAGAACACTGCAAGCATCTCATGAAAGGAAACTACATTTTCATTTAGGAGCTACTTCCATTTTCTGTAAAAAATTGTCCAAGACTCCCAAGTGGACATTTAATACCTAATTGAAAGCAAAATAAAACAGTCTGAAATATTTATCTTTGAATTCTCTATACGTATAGGCCAATACATGCTGTGTTTTAGATCTTGATTATCATTGTCACTGTTTTTTCATGGCTCAGTATATATCCCTCTCTTTTCAACAAGACCAGAGTCTATAATGCTACAATGTTGTGAAGATTCACCCATTTCATGTGTTGCTTCTCACATGGGAGGTTTATCCTTTCGTGCTTATATTCCTCCTATCACAGTGTAAAATGCCCAAAAACCAAAAGCAGTCACTGAGATGGCCATCCTTCAGGTTCCTACTAAGGTTTTCTGTGGTATCTCAAATACTGAATCAGTATTTTGTTGCAAAATTGATTTTACCAAATAAAGCGAAACATTCTAAAAGGTCATTTGATCAGTGTCATAAAATCCTATTCACAGAGAGGACTTATTTTAAAACAATTATGGGTTTTTATTTGGAGTTTCTTCAGTGCAGATTTGAGTTCATTAGAACATTTTTATTGCCCATGAATAAGCTTATTCTCAAATGCTACCAGCTGTACAAATCTAGAGGTCAAACCTGTAAGCTACTTCACTCTGCAGATACGTTTAGCTTCAATTATTGATGCTAGTATTACATAATTTCCTCATAACTCTAATAGTTTTATTTCTTATAGAGCTCAAATCTTTATGTGCAGTCAATAATGTAAAATCATAGGTATTTAAAATTTTACTTCTGTCTTATCTATTTTACCACCTACTTGTCTTGTTAGTTTTCATATTTCTTCAATTTCAAATTTAGTATTATGGGTTTTTTTGTTCACAGTATTAAATTATGATAACGAAAATAACTTTATTATTTCAATTCCTTCAAGATTTTGATGGCATTCGCTTATATATCTCAAGTTTGTCTTGCATATACCAATTTTTCCTTGCTCCAGAAGATGCTTCCCATGTGATGGTGGTATATTTTTTCTAACAGAGGGAAAACAGAATTGAATACTGCTGAGAAGAAAGGTGCATAAATAAAGAAGAAAAGTAAACCAATTCACTAGTCTTTTCCCTGGATTTTCAGTTACTTGTGTTCTATTTTATAATTTCTCGTATCATGATAATACGTAAAGCTGCTCCTTGTTAAACTCTTGTGGCACAAGATACTTTGAAAAAGTGAAGGTTGTTAATATTATTGATGGAAAACAAATTTCAGGACGTAGCAGATGACACAATTCCTGTCAGAATATGCTGGACACCTCCCTGGGAGAGGGGAGACAGGATGGCGCAGAGTACTTCTGACCGGTTTTACGGTATAAGTCGATAACATTTAGAGAAAAAAAATATTTGTCATGGCTCCACAGATCTACAGATATTTAAAGACAAAAAATGTAGGTGAAAATGTTTGTCAGATAATGTTCAGTAAATTATGTTTACCAGTAGTTTTTCCAGCCAGAAGAAGAAAACAGCAAAATTCTTTGTAAAATTATCTGTTGTGACTATGCTGAGTTTTGATGAGAAAAAGAAAAGTGTAAGATTGAAATGGAGTGCCTTTTACTGGGACTGAATTTGGCCTGATTTTAGGTGCCACATTTACCTTATCTAATCATGTTTTGACTACATGCAATGTTAGTTCATTGGTCTTTATACTTACAAGTAGTGTTTTATCTCTGGTAATTTGGAAATAATATATTCCTTGAGAATTACTAAACTATAACATATTTTCTCTAATGAAAGCACTGGTATGAAAAATATTTAGTCTTAGCTGCTCCCACACACCAACAAAGTACCAGGAATAGACTGGAATTAAGCTACTTTGCAGTGCCTGTGTGTTAACACTGTTTACTCGCTAAGCCGCAGCCACAGCAGCGTGGGATGCCTTTTTCTTAAAGAACCAGTCCCAACACTCCCTCTGGCTGTAGTCTTCCTCAAACTAATGAGCACACTGATTAGGGAAAGGATTTCAATGTGACATCTTCTAAGAAAAGCCAAAGCGAGAAGCATGCTTGTGGGTTCCCATAGCTCTTTCTCATTAAGGAATAATGATACTATAGTGTATCGTTTACTGGAATTATATACTCTAATGTATTGATATAATCTTCATGTAATAATTTTTTTTCTTGTATAAAACTCCTAGTTTCTTTGCTCTTTTTATGTTTTAAGCAAATGTGATTGATGATGCTAATTATTCTGGGAGATAGAGCAGGTGATAGTGGATTTGAATCCCTGTGACAGAGTAGTTGAATAACTGCAGAATTCAGGTAATTGATCGTAAGTATTTGGACAGAGTGTTACTGTGTGGAGCCTGAGCCTCTTATTCACATCACTTACTACAGTTCCGCTTTACAGGAGGCTGCCAGTACTCCCCACGTAGCTTTGCAATAATTTGAATCTAATCATATTAACTTCCTGTCAAATAAGGATTGTAACTGGAATCCTGGCTAACATCTTACTCTCTGCTATAATTGCTAACTGTCTATTAGTATAAAGAATTAGTGAGTGTAAATACAGCAGTAGAAAATTCTAGCCAAAAATCTGGAGTTGCTGGCTGGGTAGTTTTGACGCGCTCAGCAAGGACAGTTTATGTATAGTTGCCTGCTATGTGGATAGCTGTTTTATCTCATCTTGACATCAAAATGATTCAGAGGGCAGTGCTGAGTTAATCTGCCATCCCAGGAGACCTAGTTTGGTGGAGTTTTGAAGCCTCGTTTTGAAGCCTCTTAATTTTTTCCTTACTGGCAGTGAATTTTTTTTCTATTTTTTCCCCCTTTTTTTTAGAAGACAACTATAAAGCCAGTCAGTATGAGCTGGTGGTCATGTTTTGAAGTGACAGCTTTCTCTCATCTATCTTTCTGATCCTTGTGAAGATACTCCAGGATGCATTTGCTCTTCCAGAGGAAGCCACTGCCTGTTGCCTCACATCAGGAAAGCAGACAGCTGCAACTGGCTCATCACTCTCTCTGCAGGGAACTTTTACATTGTGTCAGGTCTTTACATGGGAAGAATATTTGAATTTCAGGAGTACATCCAAACATTTTAAGATATTGGTCTTTGTGATGTGAAATACTAACTAGACATATTATTTTAAACCCATGAGTGTAATGGCATGTTTTCTGCTCACTCTCACATAGTTCTGATTTTCAGTGCCAGCTACGAATTTCACCATGAGTGAAAAAAACTCTTTGTGACATTTTGGTAGACCGTATTTTTTTACTTTCTTAATATGTATAGAGGCTTGCAGTAAATAATAGGTAGGGTAGGGCCAGTAAGTCTCTCAAGCAGAGCACATAAAGATTAGGAGTCAGGTCTGAAAGAGATATGTTTAGTGCAGCCCACAGAGCCCTGACCCAAACTTCATGGCGTGTTGCCCAGAGTGTGAAATCTAGTCCAACAATAAATCACCGAAATTTGTTCTATTTGACTGTGTTAAAGCAACAGCCTGCAAAAGCTAGGACCACCAACTATGTTGTTTCTGCTGCATATCTGCTGTAACCAAGTCACTGCTGCTTTTTATAAGTCAAATGTTACTGAGATGACCGAGAACACTATTTAGTAAGTACAGGCCTGTGTTGTTCATCACCCAACAATCTGTGCTTAATTTTCAGTACACCCCTATCTAGTTTCCTTGGGGAACATTTTGACAAATTGAAACCATATTTTGTTGCTTTTCACATCTTCACAGCCCTTCAGCTCTTGCTATGAAAATTCTAGCCATCATTTCCAGTTACATAAAAAACCCACCCAAATCTTGAGACAAAGCTTCACTTCAGCTTGCCCTAAACAAAAGGATTACAATGTAAAGAACATTTAATTATATTGCAAAAGATTTCTGTTGTTGGAGCCTTTGTGCTGTTGGACCAGACTCTTTCCTGCTTTTAAGCATCTTAAGAAATATCTTGCTTTTGCAGCTTGTAACATTTCAAACTCTCTTTGGTTTTTCTTAGTGTGAAAAAGACGACAAGACAGCAGTCTTTGAAGAATTCCAGGGATTCCTAAAGAGTGTTAAGCATGTAGTAAAATTTTTTGAGTGCAGCAGGAACAACAATACTTTGTCTAAAAACCACTGTGCTTCTTAAAAGTGCAATCAATAGTAGTGTCAGTTTAGGAAAGCAGTTACCCATCACATTTCTCCAGGTTTCTTCTCCACAGATTGTAAAGATACTGGAAACACAAAATCACAGAATCACAGAATATGCTGAGTTGGAAGGGATCCACAAGGATCATCAAGTCCAACTCCCAGTCCTGCACAGGACCATCCACAAGAGTCACACCATGTGTCCAAGAGTATCATCCAAAAGCTTCCTGAACTCTGTCAGGTTTGGTGCTGTGACCACAGCCCTGGGGAGCCTGTACCAGCGCCGAACCACCCTCTGGGGGAAGAACCTTTTCTAATATCCAACCTAAACCTCCCCTGACACAACTTCAGGTGACTGACTATTCACCTTTGGATGGATAAGAGCCACATTATTATCTGAATAAAAAAGTTACCAAATCCCTCTTCTTTGACTGTATGATCAAGCTTTTAAATGAGAAGAGTGGTCAGCATAGCCTTGCAGATCCAGGGGGACACACTGCATTATGGGAGACGTATTTTGACTGATGACCTAGGCCTGCAGTAAACAGCAGGTAGACAAATGATCCGGAAATAGTGTTACATACCATCATCGATTAACATCAGCTTAAAGCTAAATGTTTTCTTTATAGTACAATGTTGAATTCTTCCTTTTTAAAAACAAAAAAAAAAAAAAAAAAAAAACAACAAAAAAAACCACAAACCCCCAAAAAACCAACCCCAAAAACCAAACATAAAGTAATTGATTCCTGTGTTACATTTCTGTTGTAAAAGACACTCAGAGCCGTCACTCAAGCACAGACAGCACTAATCCTGCTCAACTCTTTTGCAGACCAGGATGGAGGTCTATAAGTGAAAACACATATACAAATACATATATGTGTGTGTTTGTGTGTCTAAAGTTCCTCCAAGCTGCAGTCTGATCCCAGGTGCTGGAATCATTGTCCATACACATACATGTACACCTAATAGACACCCTTTACTCAGGAAAAGAGTTAGAAAGGAATTTTATATGAAGATGGGAGAGGCTGTCCTGACCAGGCACAGAGCATGACCAGACAAATGAATCAACTGGTAACTGTCTACATGCATTGGGTCCTTTTTTATCCTCTGGCACCTCTGTTTTCCTGCACTTGTTCCTCCCCAAATCATCTAGATCCCTCCCTTTCCCCAACTTTAGGTCCTCATCTAGTGAAGTGACTTGATGAATCCTGTAATCAGCCTGAGAGTGTTTTAGTTTCGCTTCGCATTCCTCCCTCCTTTATCTCTCTGCACTTTCTTCTGGGAATGCAAACAAGGTTTTTATCACATAACCTAACATATCAATTAATGGTGTCCTAGAGATCAAAAAATGGTGAAATTTCAAGAAAATTTCATATAATATTGAAAAGCAGAAGTAATGACTCTTTGTGAAACATTCATAAGAGACCAGTGTCTTACTGGGATGACGGATGACTCAAGACTAGAAATATTGGCTACATTCTCAATGTGTGTCAGCAGCTGTGGGCAAGGCTGTGCATGTGATAATAAAAGGTAACTTTCAACACTGGCATTAAGTCTCTCAGGTTCTGAGAATTGTTCCACCTTAGGGCATGAATATGAACAACCTGGGCTGTTCTGCACTCTCCCTTCCCTTCAGCCCCAGAAAGAGGTACTGTTACCTTTTCAGACCTTCAGGTCTCTGTTGGATATCCCCTTTTACTGGCTGCCCTTGTCCTCTTCAGTCTTCTACTCTCCCAGATGGGCAAAGTTCTCCAAGAGATGCTATGCTTTCCCTAAAAGTGGTCCAGATTGTTGAGTTGATAGGAATGTACCAGGTCAGCGCTTAAGGCACTCAATTTTTACAGCAGGTTTTTCACAACTTTAGCTGAGTATTTTGGAAAAGCCAGCAATACTGGGTTGGATTCTGCAGAGGTTTTCTAATTCCCTGAAAGTAAACATGGAAACATTGAAGAGCTGGAGTTAATTGGGGAAGACTGTGGGTTGAAGGTGGCAACCAAAGAGATGAAGGTCCAACTGTTTTGAGGAGCCTGAGCTTTAATAAGTTCATCTAGTTAGCTTTTGACATCACTGAAAAGGGAAGGACTCCTGCCTCTGTTTAGGAGCCTGGTACACCATACCTCTGAAATATGCCATTCCCTTACAAAATAAAACCAGAATATATGAAATATTTTTTGATATTGAGGACCACGTGTGTCAATGACATCCATGCTACTGGAGGGCACCAGTGTCATTTTTGCTCCTAGAGCAACTGTGCTTTCGTTCACTTAAAAGGTCTTTTATGGTATTTTTTCACATGCTTCACACTCATTTTTCTTGAAGAATTATCCAGATAAATCATTCAAAGGGCTTTTGCTGTAGGCTACTGTTATCTCTTCCTGGAATGGTGTTGCTAAAACACATTATGCAGACCCTCGGGACATTTTCATGTACTCAGTATATGCAAAGACCTTTATTTGCCCTTTAAAAGCCACTTGAACAATTCTGCAACCAAGGTTTGAATATATAGGTCTCAATAGCTTTTATTTGCACAAATCGTGTATATGCAGAGCAGGTTTTGTACCAAAATAAGTCAATAGATAATATTTTCAGATATCTCTTAAATTTGAAAAACTTATCACCAGAAATCAGCACTCACTTTCTAATGAAATCCATTTATTTGCCAGAGCTGTTAGTAAAATATCACAAAAATATCTGTGAGATTGCTCAACTGACTTGGCAACTCATTTGAGCTGGTTAGCAGGGAAATTTTAGCTACTAACAAGTGTGATGCAACATGAACACTTTTAGGGTTCTAATCCTTGTGCTTGTTTGCTTAGTGAAAAAGTTTCTACCAACTCGGATGACTGCTCTTTCAGTGCCTTAAATCAAACATAGCTGGAGGCCTCAAGATGAGAAAAATAAATATTTGGAAAAAACCCTGTTTGTTTGCAAGGTTTACCTTAGCCTGATTCCTCTCTGAGACTTTCATTTTACCCTTCGGAAACTTAAAAAGAACATAGAGAGAACCTGGACACCGAAAACAAATACTAAAGAGGCTAGTAGGCAGGGCTTGTGAGTTGTGGGAGGAGAACGTAAGCAAGAACAAGGTAGCCTTTCAAGGGTGTTTTAACCTTTATAGATGCTTGACTGCTTTGCACTCATCCTGTTTGGTAGAAAGAACCAAAATTAATGTAAATCAGAAGGGCAAAAATCTGCAGTTTGCTGCATTGAATATAAAGGTTTAACAAACACTATCCTTGCTTGGAGAAAAAGGCTGGTCTTTCATGAATTGCCTTAAATTCCATTTTTGTTGCAATCAACAACCATAAAACTCAACAATCTTTGTCTCACAATGTTTCGTTGATGTAAGATGGAGCATTTATATGCAGTAAAAAAGGCAGAGATACTTGCAAACTTGTATTTTTTCCTGTTATTGTTTATTTGATGCATTTTTATTGCAACATAGATTCAGAAGGGATCTATTTGGGTCATTGGGTCTGGACTCTGCTATTGCAGGCAATGTTAGTATATATGCATAATCCCCTCCATAAAAACTGATGAAGGTCTGAGTAGCTGGGACTAGTCAGACTAAAAACATATCCAAAGTTTTTTTCAGAATTTTAATGCTGTGATGGTTATAGACCTTTATCTAATTTCCAAGGGAAATTTTTCTTTATCTTGTCTTACTAGATAGTAATGTATTAATATTTACTGTGAAAGGATTAAAGTAACAGAGGGATATTGTGAATATTTGTGCATCCAGTTAAATTTTCCAGAGCAGAGCATGCTGGGCCAATACAAATATTTGCATGGTACTAAAAATTAATGTATATGGAAGACCATAAATCAAGTAATTCACTGTAAATTTTTAAAACTTCCACAAGATTTTCACATGTCACTTGAGGATTCTAAAAGCTACACTGGTAGTAATCTCTGAAAGTGCAACCAGGCATATTGTTCTTGTGATAAAGGTTGTATTTTAAAAAACATAGGGATAGAAATATTTTTTTGTTATTTGCACTCATGAAAAGCCAGTGTAAAACTATTATTTTTATAGACACTTGGAAATTAACTGTAAATAGTTTTGAAGGATTGGAAGTGTATAAACATGCACATATGAGATCCTATTCACCCTGTGATGTGGCAACGGCCAAGTCCTGCACACACAGACTGTGCCTCTTTCACAAACGATGCAGGCACAGTAGGACAGGGATTTTCTCCTCTGTGAGGGCAGGCACTTCTGCAGGCTTGTAGGGAAGAGATCTGTCTTGATTTCTGAAGGTGATATGGCAGTCCTGAAATACAGGCAAGGCTTTCTCTCAGGGGTTCATTGGCCCTTTTTCCCCTACTTCAGGGAAAGACATGATGGGATTTGCTGGTGTTTATCCATCACTATCCAGCTCTCATGTTACGCAGGGACAATTGATATATTGCCTTCTGCACTGATGTATCTACCCAGGTGACAAAAATATGCTCTTTGAGGGGAATTACTCCTAGAGCCTTCTTGCAGGTGACTGTGAGAAAAGAGAGTTGTGATTTCTTCACACTTGGAAAGCAGGCTGTGCAGTGATGATACATTTCACTTTTGGATGAAGCAACAAATGTGATACTTATTCTAAAAGTGGAAAGACTGCTCAAGTAATTGACAAGTCTGACCACTGGGACTTTCATCCATTTTAAACATTTTCCTATTTTATAACATCTCACGTGTATTTTTATGTTCCTTTAGGTATTCAGAGAGTGCTTTCTTTTCTGCAAAGAGCCATATTTGCAAAATGGCCAAGTGCAGAGAATCCCAGGCACAGATTACGTTTGTGCTGCAATGCAAGACAAATTCCTGAGGAAGGAGAATTTCATGAATATTACACTAAGATAATCTGTCTTGTTTTACTCTGCGGAGTACTGTGGAAGTACTCCATTGGGACTTCTTGTTTGTTCATGCTAGTTATTTCCAGGTTGGAATAAATGAAGTTCAGCAGTTTAAACTTACGGCTGTTCTTCACAAATGCAGCCCTTGATTCCACAAAATATGTTATGAAATCCAAGTATGTTCCTTTCCAAATCTTTTATCATGTTTATCACTGAAGTTCATGGCAAAATTCCCAATCTACCCTTACTTGATGTCCCTGATCTACCAAGTAGCAGAGATTTAACTGTTTATCTCCAAAAGAACTATGGCTTGTGCATCAGAAAGTGTATTTTGAAAGCCTGACTAAGAAACAGAATCCTTCTATACTGGTGAAATATACAGCTTTCCTTTGAAAGGAAAGCTGGGCAGATACAGCTGAGAGTTTTTCACAAACATTCAGGCCTAATCTAGTCACCAGCAGGGAGTCTACTACATCCATGCCTCTTCTTGCTCCTCTCTAAAACATTCAACCAAGTAGAGATTTGTCCATGCAGATGCCTAAAAAATGACATAGCTGTTTCAAAAGAGGACTTTTGCACCTAAAGAGATCACTGTACCTTGTAAGCTTTTGTACCTACTTTTTTTCTTGTTTAAAAGTCTCCCTCATCCAAATGGGATGAAAAAAGGGTCACACAATAGAAAACAAGAGGGGTAAACAAGAAAGTGAATTTTACACTATATCCTACAGATTGCATGTGCTTGGCATAATTTTTATTTACTTAGTGTAATTATTCAGTCAATATCTTCACAAAATTGTGTATGGCTATTCACTATTCCAGAACAAAGAAATTATTACATAAAATGTGATGCCAATTAATAATTTGATTATTGTTTTGAAAAACACAGTTTGTTGACAAAGGTGCTTATTAAAATGACTACAATTTATTACTTTTCATAACAGGATAAAACAGATAAAAAAGGTGGGGAGGTTTGGCGGCCAGTGATCTTGTATTAGTGATACAGTAATAGGAAGTTCTACAGAGGAAAAGGGAGCATAGAGGAAGCTATCTATGCTCATATGAAAAACAGGCTAGACTGAGCAATGACCTAAGGAGACTGTTGTCAGGGCCTAAATGTAAAGGGGAGGGATTCAGCAACTATCTCTCAACCTATAGAATCTTGCACATGATTGTACTTTAGCTCCCCAAAATTTTTCCAAATTAGTTCAATGTACTTTAACAGAATAGTTCAAAAATACCACCTATGACCTTTATTATTCTCTGCCTAATGATTTCCTGCCACTTCCTGTTCCTGACCAGGGCAGCTCTGAAGGAACAGTGAGTACTGTTTTCTTGAAAAGGCGTATCTTTAAATGAAGCATTTTTAGTCCCTGGAGAACCCAAAAGATCCTACTTTCCTTTGGTGTGCCTGCTTTTTATTAAGATGCATTAAGAGGGCAAAAAGCCACGTCACAGATGTTGTAGCAGAAATTATTTCTGCTGCGTTATGTATGTGGACATAGAGAAAATTATGCCAATTTACAAAGACTACCAGTTTCTGGCATCCATCTCTAGGTCCTTGATTCTCAAGTTTTCTTGGACAAGGTTGGACTCATTATTGAAGTAATTCCTTAGTACTGACAGTTCAATACTGTCAGCACAGAAGTGGGATGGATTTGAGTAGATGGAATCTCACCTTTCTTCAGCACTGTCAGTAGTCTGCCTCACTCCTTCACTTGTGTCCACCCGGAGAGGACACAAATCAAAGCCAGGACTGTTGACTTTTTAGTAAGGAGTTCCCCTTTTTTCACCTCTGAGCAAAAGGATTTTCAGCTGAGTGAGTTGTGGCTAAATTTGCAAACCCAGGGAATTTGGTCTGGGGCTTTGAAGAATGATACAGTTTCCATAAAGTAGGTGGTGTAATGCTGCAAGCTTCGTGTGTGCAAAACATAAAATTCTTTGTCTGCACTAAGGAAGACATAGGCATTTGAAAGTGAATAATCTGATTTAAACACCTGAGTGTTCATGGATGACCTCAAATGATTTAATACAGGGAAATGTAGTTTGAGGCAAATATAATTCCAGATGCCTGAGACACCATATCCAGCTCTGTTTCAGTATCTAGATGCTCTGGTGAGCCACTGTGATACTGAAAAGCTCAGTAATAAAGAGTTTGACTATTTATATTTAGACTGACACTAGCCTTCAGAGAAGAGTAGTTTTCAGAGGAAATTATCTAAGACCTTCATGGTGTTAAAGGCAAAACAGATAAAAAACTGAGTAAGAAAAAACAGCAGGAGAAGAAATATTTGACTTTATCATTTGTAAAGGTGTTAAAATGCTGTATAAGATCACTTTTGTATTTCACAGTTACACTTGCAGACAAGTGGAAATATTTAAACCCAGTAAAAGACACAGTGTGTGCAGAAAATTTCTTTCATATTTTTAAGAGTAACTGTCTAGAGTACTTGAATATTATTTTGTGTCTCTCCCCATTTTCCTCTGGGGAATAAAAGAAGAGTGCTCAGCTGTAAGTCCCAGCCTTATACTGCTGAGTCTGCAATAAAAACCTCTTTGAATCAGGGGATAAGAAGAGCTACATTCTGTTGGAGTGATCACAAGTTCTGAATGGCCTTGATAACACCACAAAGACAGAAATGTTTCCCTTTTGACATACAAGCACTGTCCTTGTTATAAGCTCTTGTACACAGTATTGCCAAACCCTGATTTTTATTGCGTGTTTCCAGATAGTATTTTAGTAGAGATATTAATGAAGGATAATGCTTGAAGAACTTCTATATACATCCATTTCACTTCTCTCTCAGGCAGTCTGTCTGTAAATATTTATAATTTTTAGAACCCTCATTTAATCCTCTCAAAACTAGAAAGAGATAATATTTATTTTAACAAAAAGCAAGTTATATATCTTCTGGAATATTTACTTTTCTGAAAAAGCTTCTTGACCTTTAACTTGTGTCATCTTAGCTCTGCCTTCAATGTGATATTTTATGTGTTTCAGCAACTATATATTTATGGTACAGTAGTACCTGAAAACCTCAATCTCTCTCCTGTCTATAAGCATACCTCATATCTGCAGTATGAGAACTTTTCAAGAATATCCTGAAGACATTTGCTCTGCAAAGACAAGGTAACCAGCTTAAAAAAAAAAAATATTTAAAAAAAAAAAGGAAAAAAGAAAAAACCCAACCTCTTGGTTTATACTGTGGAACCAAGGGACAGCCTAATGAAGTGAATTGCTTAAGTTCAAATGAGAAGCCATTCTCATTTCCTTCCTCTGGACTATCCTAGTCCTTACTTGTCCAGTCCAGAGGCCCTCAGTCCTGTATGGGGTTGGTACATAGGTCATAGGGCTAGAAATCTGCACTTACTGAGTATCTGGTGTTCCCTATTAAAGGAAAACCAACTTCTGCATCATTTCATGTGTTCTCTGGGAGTGGTTCTTTAAAAATTCCAGAGAATTGCTTTACGTCCACCTCAGTTTCTTATTGCATTGTAGGTCCATATACTGGATATTTCCCAATAATTTGCTTTCACCACTTGATTCCTTGGTTATTGTTTTGTTGTACCTTCATTTCACCTTCATGGGAGGTTCTTTCCCTCTTTTTAGTACAGCTTTTCTGCTGGTAGCTTTTTACTGATGTCATGATCATTTAGCTACTGTACCATGCTAGTGAATAAGAATGCAATATTTAGGCATGAGGTCCTACAGTCTGAAACAAACTGTTTTCATCCAGCAAACACAACTTCCACTGCTATTGCCCATCTGGGTGGGAGCCTCAAAGACATCCTGTGAGGACAGCCCTGCCTGCAGTGATGGGGATATGCAAGGCTACACTCTGGCCTGAAAGCACAACATCTTGCCCTGTGCACCCACCAGTGAAAGTGAATCTGAACAATGGCACATGGGTATATGTTGATAAATCATGATGGAAAATAGATGAGCATTCTTGTTTCATACATTTGCTTTCTTCCCCAACAGTTTCTGCTCTTGTGGTTGCACTGCTGAGATGCTTCAGCTGAGCTTTTGATGATGAGAAAGTAAGAGGTTGCATGAAACAGCTATTTTACTCTCAGCATCCTGTCACTGAATGGACTATTGTGGGGGAACCTATATCACAAAAGAGGAGTGTTATAAGATCCCACCTGTACAGTTTAGGCTGAGCTCTGATTTAAAATTGGCTCTTACCACAACACAAGACCAAAAATAGATGAAGTATATTTATTAATCTTCTCCACAGACATGCCCTTGTCACAGGGGAGAAGCTTGTGTGCCCTTATGAGGTTGTGAGCTATGTTGGTGGTGGTTGTGCCTCCAGTAGGGTCTCCCATGCTAGTCAGGTCTCAGCTGAAGGGTCAGACAAAGTGTGTCCATGGGCAGGATGGACTCACCAGCCTCCTGGCAACCATCCTAGGAG
>VWZG01013125.1:332996-390462 GCA_013396735.1 Grallaria varia
TTTTTATTAAATTGTAGTTCTGACTTCTAAACTCTTTTGATTTGGATTCATTTCTCCTGCCACTTTACTTTTAAACCAGCACAGCATGACAAAAACTGTATTTCATTTGCTGCATACTGTTGTCCTATCTATGTGCAATTAATTTCTGATTTACAAAAACAAAAATAACAAAAAAAAAATAGTAAGAGCCAGTATCAACACAGTTATCCTAATCCAACATGTTCATAGCAAGGAATCAATTAAAAAGTAGTGTCAAATACAGAATATGCTGAAAATTGTTCTTTCATGTGAGTTTAGTAGTAACTTAGGCTACAGTAAAAATAGATTTATCTTGCTTCCTTTACATTAGAGTATTTTCTGGAGAGAAATTCTGTTTTGTTTTTTTTTTTTCTTTTCTCTTTTCCTGTCTGGTTGGTTTGCCACTCCCTCTGCATTTTCCTCAGTTTTGTTTATTAAGCTTTCTGGACAGAACATAAAGTCTTCAGTCTGAAAAATAATCTATTGAAGTAAGTGATAAATCCCACTGATTTACCACTGTAGATTATATAAAACTGAGATTCCAGGTTCAACTTTGCTACCATCTCACTGGAGGCAATACGTATGAAGTAGGGCAGAAGGGTAGATGAAGGGAAAGACAGTTTTTGTGCTGCGTGGTTTATTGGCTTTCAGGTGATATTTCTTTTTTTAAAAAAAGATCATCTTTGGTTGCAAGGTACTTTGATTGCTTGTTTTTTAAACAGGGGAATTGTATGATATTTCTGAAAGCTGTCTGAAAATGCTGCAGAAAAGAGGGATGGAGAAAAGGAGACTATGGCTTATCTTAGAGACAAACTTCAGGTCCATGTTTTAGCCCATACCCAAATCTATAAGTCAATTCTAAACCTTTAGCATTAGTATTTGACCACCTCCCTTCTTCTCAACCATAGCACTCTGAGTATTGTAATCACTCCAGTGAAGCTGAACTTTAAATTCTCTGTTATGTCATAAAATCAGCTCTCAAGGAATACCAGAAAGCAGAGCACAGTCGAACACTCAGAGAAAAAACTAACATTAAAGGATCTGAAGATGCTTGAAATTCATGCCATGCTTTATGAAAGATGTAAAATACACCAAAACAAACAACTCTAGTGCCAATCTTGTTCTGTTCATTTTAAATAAAATATCTATTTTTGACATAGACTGTAATATTGAGTGTACTCACAGGTATGGCTTCCTTCTAGATTAATTTCTGCTGTTACAATATGAAAATATGGATGTTATGTTTGTTTCCAGACATGAGGATATCTCCGTTCTTTGGAATTTACAGGGAAAGCAAAGATGGATTTTGCTCCTCTGTGAGGCAACTGCATACTCTGCTGTTAGTACACTGCAGTGGGGGAGAGCAGTGCCACCCCACCCTCACCTGAGTTTATCACTGTGACCTCATCTGATCCTGTTTTTAAAAGGGTGAAAAACTGCTACTTCTGTAAATGAATCTCCCTGTGTGTAAAGAGGAATTTGGCCAGCCATGGTAGTACAACAGATGCAAATAATCCACATGTTTTCCCATGACAAACTTGTTCACTGCATTTTTGGACTGGATTCCACTCAGAGAGAGCCATGTTGGCTTTTTAAAAGTTGTCAGACACAAAGTAATGCAAGATATCTTTTTGCCTTGGTTTTCGGTTTTGGTGGGGTTTTTTGGTTTGGTTGGTTTGGTTTGGTTTTGGCTGGTGGTCTGTGCCAGTTTCCTCTAATGGTATTTCTGTTAGCAGTTCTGGTTGTAGAAGTTTTGAGACAGCTATCTCGTAATCTAATTCATGTCAATTAGTTGTCAGTCCCAACAAAAGCCCTATTATTCAGTTTGTGTAACTAGCTCCCAATAAATCTTTCTTGTGCTCTATCAGCACATATGGTAGCTCTTTTTTCCCCAGTCTTCATTTTGTAGCTTTTATCAACAGCTACTCACAAGAGACCAAAACCTGTTCGCATGCTGTTTTTATTTGTTATGTTCTTACCCATGACAGTAATGTAATAAAGAGTGAGTGAGGCTGAGTAATTACACACATCTCTTTTTTAACTAACATTTAAGGAAGCTTTTTCAGTCAGTATGAGCATATATCATTTAACTTTCTATTCAGGAAAAAGGATCAAGTTGAAGATGATATGTTTCTCCATGGGATTAAGATACCGAGTGAAGCAGTTTGTAGGGACCCAAAAAACAAAGTAAAAAAAAAAACCAGGAAACTTAATTTCTTAGAGCTGAACTTGCCTCATTTGGTAGTGGCATGGCTTGCCTGAGGCCTGTCTCATCAGTGAGTCCAGAGGTTTACTGCTGAGTAAGGTACTGGGTGCCCAGATATTCTACTTTCATTGGTGGCCTTTGATCAGTACTGTGGTTAACATGGGAACAAGATGACCGAAGTGACAAGAGCTTTAAAATGAAACATCATACACAGAAGTGTGAAGAAGTGAAATACAGCAAACAAGTCAGTGTTGTGGGAGAGTTAAGAGAACTTTGAAAGGTTTATATGAGCTAGGGAAGCTAGAACTACAAATCCCCAAAAGATAGTCTCACTTTACTGCTAGTTTTGCCTTTTTTTGGCATCTGTGGGGTCTGTTCTCAGATGGGAACCTCAAGCCTAGATGGATTTGGTCAAGTCCTGGCCTCTACTTGAAAGAAATGTGGCCCAGATAGTAAAAAACAGTGAGAGGCCAACAGCAAGGATGCTCTTTCCTGAACTCAAGAAGCAAGTGGAAAACATGCAGCGGAAAGCCCCTGGAAATAAAGAAATTTCATTGTGTTTGGGCCTCCAGAAATGAGGAAGAAAAACAGTACTAGATGGCAGAGGCAGAAACTACAGTGTCAAAGTGTAGGCAGGCAGCTGTCTTTCCCATCTGGTAGTCCATTACTGTCCCAAATCACACTGTCTTCTCTTCAGGAGTGCTGAATCTTAAGGCAGGGGCTTCAGGATTGCATCCTTAAAAGGATGGAAGGTTAATGGCGGATGCATGTTAGAGAGGAGCCAAAGGAGTTGGAAATAGCTGGCTGTTCCTCCTGAGTCCAATGATTAATCTGCCAAGCAGCCTCAGCAGTCCACACAATGGGAGGTCACACAAAAGCCTCAAATGAGACAGTGAAGAACAGTTGCCAGCAGCTCCTCTGGTTGTACTTTGCTGGTGATTCCTGTGAACTGTAACAGCTCTGAGTGAGGATCTGGGGATGATCAGAAAGAGATAAGGTCACTCATTCCTGTCTTCCCAGTTGAAGATAAAAATCAGATATGAATCAGTACATCCTGAAGGTGAAGATTTTCTTAAGTAATATTAAGTGGTTCTTGCTGTGATGTTATCGAGAAGCCCTCATCCATGGAATGATTTTTCACATGGATGTTGAATGCAGATGAAATTAATTTTACAAATACTGTCTGAGCGGCTAACTCATGAGAAAGCTCGCGATTCAGATTGACACATGTTGACGCAGCAGGAAAGACAGAAGTGTCAGCAGGGTTAACATTATCTAAAAGGTTGCTTAGCAAAGAAAATAAACTGTCATGTATGCACTCTAAGGGCAAGAAAAGTACTAATAGTTACTTATTTAGCTAAATTTTCTACAGCTGAACCAGCTGTGTAACCTGATAGTTTGAAGACAGCAAACATTTCTTCTTACATTTGAGACTTCCCATTGATTTACAGGAAAGGTTTCTAAGAGAAATAATCACATCAAACTCAATGTAGATGTCATGGGATAACAGCTAAATCCACAGTAATTTTAAATAATGTTTTAATCTAGTCTACTTCCATTCTGAATAGCCTTGAGAATATGATTTATTTTCTCAGTTCTGATGTATAAAATAATTATTATATTTCTCTACCTCATAATTAAAGTTGAGAGTAATTAGCATTTACAGACTCCTCTATAAAACATAACCTGTGCACAGGTCTACTTGTATAATCACAGTTATCCTGCCATCAGAATAAACAGACCACTTACGTATATGTTTATTGGTGGCAAATTTGTACAATTGTTGATAACACCATTTTCTGTTATTCTATCATCTGCATTTTGAAAGTGAAATAGTAGTTTAATTCAACAGTAAGACACATGCATGGATATACGCATATATATGTTCTTAACTTTGGATAACTTGGTAAGGACTTTCCAGCTAAATGTTAATCTATGTGGCAATAGGAAAAGCCACATTGGTAAATTGGTAAAGCTAAAATTGTCAACTTAAAACATTCTTATGTCAGTCTACACATAGAGATTGAAAGGCTATATGAATTACAAAAATCAATTATTTAGGTAGACCAGTGGAAAAGTCTATTTCTGCCAAGGTCAGAAGAAAATGCCATATTATTTTAGATTAATAAGATAACTGAGCTGTTAAGATTTTTAGAAAGTAGACAGAAATCACATTAATTACCAATCAGAGACTTTATTTAATTCAAGAAATGCTCAGGTTATTTTCAAGATATTAATGTAAATTCAGAAATTGCAAAAAAGAGGGATGCTTCTATAGGCGGGGTGTATGAATGTGTTGGTCTGCCTACTGCGGAATTGTGTAGGACAGTGGATTTATAGGAACCACCTGTGTCATACCCAGCCTGCCTTCTCCCACAGTTCAGACAGTCCATTGTCCTACCTTACCCATTTTAGTTAGGCTGGGTGCACATCTAGGAGATTTCAGACACTTAGGATTCAGTGCAGTATTGGAGGAATCTTCACCAAAACTTAAAACTCATATGTAGAAAATTTGTCCATGACATCTCTGGAGACTTCAGAAAAGCTTAAAGGGGCACCGAGATTGTAATCTAGCAGCAGCCGCCTGTCTGACCACTCTTCAGAACTATATTAGTTGGAGGGGAGGAGAAAAGAACAGGTTGAATTCTTACAAGTAGAGGGCTTAGGCACAGGCCAGGTCTTATTTATCAATTCACAGCCAAAGAGAATGTATTTATGGATGATAACCTTTAGTCTGTCTTGAACTTGTCTGCTTGCTGTAACATTGAAAGAGACAATCTGTTGTGCTGCTTCTAGATCCTGAACAAGGATTCCCAGCTTCTGAAGACTGAAGTTCTTACATAGTTTTGGTCTTATGTAACGTGGAAGTTTTATCTCCAAACCTCATCATGTTTCATTGCTGTCCTTGTAAAACTGGTAGGCATATAACACATGCTGTTATTGAATCAGAGAGACAGTGTATTAGTCTTTTTATAAAATGGAACACTTATTCAAAAAAAGGAATTAAGCTGGTTTAGACAAAAGGATCAGTACTTGTGGTACCTAAATTGAAACCGAAACCAAAACCATCTAGCTTCAGGTATTCTGGCATCCAGAGCATAAGTTGGTTCCAGCAACTCAAATGTAATTTTTTTCTTCTGTGTGTAGAAATTCATAGGGACAAAGCAGCTGTGTCTTTTCTTGCACTTGTTTAAAATATTAACCTTGGTAGTGTTGATTAAGTTTCTTCATTTTGGCCTGAGAGTTACTAAAGTGAGCTATACTAGTTTTTGTTAATTTTGCTTTCCAGTTATTTTCAACTCATTCTGTTTTGAATGGAACCCCAGGTTATTTCATTAAAATGAGTAATCAGAAGTTGATTGTGTCAATTAAACACACGATAGCTGACTCTGGTCATCTAATCTACTACTAGGCATCAATAAGTCAATTGGAACAGATAAAGTTATGCTAGTAGCAGTGCAAATAAGATCAAAGCTGTATTTTATGAAGTCTGTTTTATAAGAATACAGAAGACTGAGGCCTGTGAAAGACATATTATTGCTCTTCTGCAGCTTACTCCACTAGAGACTCTTAAAGATCCCTCAGGTAAAAAATAAAAAAAAATTTATGCTTCCATAAAATTTCAGTAATGAGAATTTATGATCAATCACTCTTGTTTAAAAACATGTATGAATTCAATTTGTGAAAATCAGTGTGATTTTATTCAGTTTGCATTTTGAAGAGTAAAAGAAATATTTAGTATCCTCCTTTGAGGAAGAGCTTTTATACTGGTCCATGAACATATTTTCCGGTCCTATAGTTCTTTAATAGCAAGCTCACTGAGATGCACCAATTACAACTCACAAGAAAGAACAATTTTCAGCATATTCTGTATTTGACACTACTTTTTAATTGATTCCTTGCTATGAACATGTTGGATTAGGATAACTGTGTTGATACTGGCTCTTACTATTTTTTTTGTTTAGTTTTGTTTTCGTAAACCAGAAATCAATTGCACGTAGATAGGACAACAGTATGCAGCAAATGAAATACAGTTTTTGTCATGCTTTTAAATAAAGTTGATTCTGGCTCATTTCAGCTAACCTATGAATAAATATCTTTGAGCCTGCGCAGTGGATTTTTTAGGTGAGGCGCAGCGTGAGAGGAACTGGCCCCCCCTTTTAGTCTTAAGGTCCGTCTGCCAGGGCCTAGCGAGCTTGGACGGTGGCAGCGAAGTCCTCAGGATGTAGGTTTAGTCAGAGTATCCTTCTCTTAGATGGATGCCCTTACAGGGCTAAGCGAGCTCCATCTGCCCTGGTTTAGAGTTAGAGTTGTCCTTCTCCTAGGATGGTTGCTGGGAGGCTGGTGAGCCCATCCTGCCCATGGACACACTTTGTCTGACCCTTCAGCTGAGACCTGACTAGCATGGGAGACCCTACTGGAGGCACAACCACCACCAACATAGCTCACAATCTCCTAAGGGCACACAAGCTTCTCCCCTGTGACAAGGGCATGTCTGTGGAGAAGATTAGTAAATACTTCATCTATTTTTGGTCTTGTGTTGTGATAAGAGCCAATTTTAAATCAGAGCTCAGCCTAAACTGTACAGGTGGGTCTTATAACACTCCTCTTTTGTGATATAGGTTCCCCCACAATAGTCCGTTCAGTGACAGGATGCTGAGAGTAGAATAGCTGTTTCATGCAACCTCTTACTTTCTCATCATCAAATTTTTACCTGAATGAACCAGTTATTCCACTTTATTTTATTCTGGTTGCATTCTTTATATGGTGCTTTTATTAATCTGAAATGAATACGGCCAGACTTGAGAAGTGTGCCTTACTGCTGATAGTCTCAGCAGCAAATGAGGATGACCTTTGTATACAAGTACCTGTTCTCTTCACCTTGTAGTTATGAAACCAGTCTTCTATAGCAGAGAATTGGGAAGGGTAGAAACCAGTATTTTAAAAAACATTTTAAAGTTTCTTTACTATCCCTGAAAAAAGTCAGAACATGTCTCTTTCAATATTATTTTTTCACAACTTTCCATTAGTGTTTAAATGAAAAAAAAAAAAAGACAAAATTGATTTAACTTTCCTCTAGTAAGTTAGAATATTTATCTCAGAAGACAAAATGCTGAACTTAAAAGTCTGAATGATACTAACTGTAGCTTTTATCAGACACTCATAGAAAACCTAAATTTTGAATTAAATAAATTAACACTAAACTATTTGATATGGAAGGAGTAAGCTGTCCAGCTCCAGACCACATGTTTTTATTCTAGTACTTCTCATTGGCCATCTGTTCCTTGTTGTCAGTCCCAATTGCACCATCTGTCCCAAAAATTAAAGTCGGTATGATGACCTCACCTACAAAACTGCAAGAAGGAAATAAGTCTGTCAATCAAAGCTAGTAAACAGCCATCACTTCCTTTGCTATTCTCTTTGTCCTCAGTGCTGGAAGCAAGGAATGCAGATTAATGCCCCAGATTTTGGTTCCAATTGTGTCTCTCTTTAAGCTCATCCAGCATTTTCACATAGTGGTAGGAAGGGAAAAAAAGGAAGAAGGTGAGAAAACTAGCTATGGAATTGGCACAAGGAGCACTATTGCTTTACAGCAGTGAAGGCCACTTACAACTTGTAGAGAAAAAAATTATTATTGATCAGTCAAGGGAAAAACCTCTCACTTCCTCTGGGGTTTTGTTTGTTTGTTTGTGTTTGGTTTTGGCGTTTTGGTTTTTTTGTTTCTTTTGTTTGTTTGTGGTTTTTTTGAGTTTCAAAGAAAATGTAAATGCCTCTATTTGGTGTATTTCAGACAGCTCATGCTTTATGACGCAAATGCTGTTCTTAAAATCTATAAGAAAAGTCAGAGGCTATGGATTTGAACATGTAAAACACTAGGCGCTAGACACCTGAACTTCTCTGTTCTTCCCACATGCAGAACTAGTTTATGTTCTTTCCTGTTTGGCTGATCAATTCAATATTCACCTGGCACCTGCATGCAGGCCAAGGGACATCTCAGTTATATCAAGGATGTAGACAGGTGACTCTGATCCCAGGTGAAGATAACTGCAGGGGATGTAAGAAACCACTGGACATGACATAGATGGAATTTCTGGATCTGACTGCTAACAATGCATGAATCTGACAAAGGTTAGAGATAACACTGTAAGGCTACCTGTAGGCACCTGTGGAGGGTGACTGGAGTTCACAGATGTTTAAGGGAGAGTTGCTTAACAAACGACTGAATTTCACAGGTAATTGGAGGGGAATTATGTGTGGCCTTTCGGTCACAGATCGTGTCAAACTAGCACTATCTGGGTAACCATATCAGAGACAGCATATAAAACCAGGATACCTAGATAGTGGTATCAAACCCATCAAATTTAGGTGCAGATGTAGCAAAACTAGGACCATGGCAGAAGATAAAATAATGACTACTTAGTTGGGAGAGGATGGAGGTGACAAAAACAAGGGCAAGAGCAGAGATGTCAAGAAATAAGAGAAGATATGCACAGTTATGTAAGCTATGCAGTCGGGACTGCCCGGAGGGTCAGCTTACCCTATCTTTGAGCAGGAAAATAAACCAGACCTGTTTCAGACCACATCACATGCTGAACCTACTTCCTTTGTCACAAGGACTGGGTACATGAGTGGTACCTTCCTGGTCAGCAGAAAAGCAGCTAGGATAGATGGATAAGGCACCCCAGTATCACTGTTCCTGTATATGCTCTAGGAATGACAGCACAGATGTCCTTCTACTGGCCTAGAAGACAGCACAAATCCTTGCACCCTGGACTGTCAGGATCCCTGTTTTCATCAGATTTTTTCCCTAAGGACTAAGCTACTACCTTGGCAGTTTTATATCTCCCAGATTTGTTTCATTACTGCTTGTGATCACTAAACTGCAAAAAAAGCACTTCTTCTCTCTTGAGTTATAATGACACTTTGATATTCTCTTGTTGGTATTTAAAGTATTTGGGGGTGAAGAACATAAAATATCAAAGTGAGAAACACCTGCAAGTCAAATGTAGTGTCCTGGTGAGGTTTTAAGACTGCAGACATCTGCTTGACTCTTGGACGCTAAAAAATGTTATGTTTTGCCGGTCACTGAGATGTTAACATAGAGGTACTTCTTGGTTTCTGACCTCAGTCAGCGGAGGAGCACAGTGCCTCAGAGGGTTACCCACAGAGGGCTGTTCATGAAGGAATGCATGTGGGTCTGCCGTCAGAAATGGCTGAAACATCACACCTTGCAGGGCGTAGGTGTTTGAGGTCGGCAGCTCATTAGACATTTCTGTACACTTGGAAACCAGATACCGCAGTTCCTTGTTTGAGGGTAAATGCTTTACTGAGCAGGATTCTCCTATTGCATGGAGGAAATAGCACCACCCAGAGTCAGGCAATCATCCCAAATGGGAAGAATTTGGGTTCCCTGACCTTCTCAGGCTGAAGGGACAGAAACATTCATATCCCAGCTCCTGGAGTGAACAGAACACCACACATATTTTGAATTCCTGTATGGAGAGTGAGAAAGAAAAGCCCTGACTTTGCAGATGAAATGTAAGGGCTCTCTGGAAGATGAAGGAGCTCTCAATTCAGCTGAAGCATTTCACATTAACTCTTGGAGAGAAAACTGCAAGGTTTGTACACAAGCTCTCAGGAGCTACTTGGCTGAAAGAATAACAGTTTACGTGCAACTCAGGGCTGTTTGGGTGATGAATGACGCATTCTTCCAGGAGGTCTAAAGGATTATGGCTCTCTGGGGATCTGGCAGATCAGCCTGATCACCCCCTGGCTGAGACTGAGCCCATCTGCTTTTGCACAGATGTTGATGGGTGACTCATGCCCGGGGCAGAAGTCTGCAAGTCAGATAGATGGGTTTTATTTAGTTGTCTTTCTGCTGTAGTCCATGTAAGCATCCTCATTTTGTAAGATTAGCATGATCCCCATTGGTGGATGAGTCAAAATGGATTTTGTGTTGGTGCTGCCTCATTCACAAGCTTAGTTTTATGGTGTGCTTAACATGTTTTTGCAATAGGTTTGTCACCTTGTGCTGTTACTACTGTAGGAAGTCCAGTATTGAACAGCTATCACACTGTGTTGAGGAGAAAAATAAATAATATGATCCACACAGGCTGTATTACAGAAGCTAAATATACTACATATTGTTTCATGGTTCAAAGACATAGAAATTCCCAAAATGAAACCTTGGGGATTTATTCTTAAGGTAGACTTTCTGAAAATTATGTAAAAGGCGTCAATTGCACCCAGCAAAACAGCATACTGCTTTGCATGCTGCTTCCCGGGGGAATGTGTCAGGTATCTTCTTATTCCTTGTTTATGTGCAAATTTTACTGTTACTAAATTTGTATCCCATCCCTATCTTGTGTGGCAGAATAAACAAATTACCTGTTAAAACTTCTCTTTTGGAGATACTTATTACCACTGGTCACTTGCCCTGTTACAAACTGGTGGGTTAACACTTTCCACATAGGCATAAATATTTACGTTTCTTCTCATTTTGTTGTGGTTTTTTTTCTCATTACTTTCATAAGGCATACCAACTTAGGAACTAAAATTTACTGTCTTTAACCTCTCTTAAGAAGCACTGACATCTTCTAGATGTGACAGCTGAGAAGAAAGTCTATGGACGGTGTGTGCCTCATTTAAGGCAAGTTTTCTCCACTTGTCCTTCTTCTACAATCATGAACCATGTCAACCAGTCAAAACATTCGAAGCTCTTACACTTCTATTCTTATTAATAGATCCTTTTTAATGGCATCTCTCTGAAAATGTACTTATCTCTAAAATACAGCACTACAGCAGGACTACTAAAAGAATAGTCTACTCAGAAGTTCATGTCTCCTCCCTCCTCACACAAATACCAAATAACCTCGGTGTTTTCTACTAGTAATTACTGTGTGATCCATCCCTTTTTACCTGCATGAAAAGAAACACCTCTTTTATGATTTTGCTTACTTATATGTGTGGTAATCCAAAAGGTAACAAAATAAGTGCTTAATATAACTAAATAATGTTTAATCAATTTGATTTTTTTTTTCATATAAATGATGTTAGAGCTTCACAAAAATGTCATACATTTTTCCCACCAGGAAGTTCAGCACCATTGTTTATTTGCCTGTGGGTGGGTGGGTGTTTATACATAATTTTTTTTCATTTTTAAATTTTATGTGCAAGCAGTGATTTTGCTCATACTTTTATTCTTCACTAATGAGAACTTGCTTTTCTTAAACAAACCAAGCTCACAGTCCAGCCAGAATTTCACATGCAAATATGACATTAAAATTTCATTTTTTGTTTGTGTTTATAAATGTTCAATTAGCTGAGAAATATGTCAAGCAGCTGAAAGACAAAGAAATTAGCTTCAGAGAGTTCATTAGACATTCCAAAACATTTGGAATGAAATTACTTAAACTCGGTTAATATATTTCCATTTGCTTGCTTTCCACTCTTTCCATTTGTTTACACAGGACAGAAGAGAGGGGAAATAAGTGACCATGCAAAGTCTTGACAGGAAATGTCACTGCACACCTCAAAACTGAAATTTCACTGTGTATGAAACATGGTGATTGCTCAAGTACTTACAGATCTGGTCAAAAGCGCTAAATACAGGGGCAGATAAAAATTTTAAGTATTCAAAACCCTTCTGGTTTGGTTGTATGAAGCAAGCAGAACAGAAGGTCTCAACTAGAGTTTTGTACACACCTCGAGAAAATACTTTTAAGTGGGCAAATTGCATTTGACCTTTCCACATGTGAAGTGGTAGGACCTTAAGCAACTGTTCTGTCACTCAGAATATCTGTGTCAGATGGCTAAAATGAAGTGCTAGATACCTAAATAAGGCTTACTGGGACCATGCCACATGAGGTACAGGTATTGTGTCTTTTAGCCTACATTGGCATATGTGTGTGTCAGATAAACACTTTTATATGTACATAAAAATAATATTTCTTTTCAAACTGGTTTTGTTAGGGTGAGACCATAGGACTGTATTCTTCTAGGTTGCTTGCAAGACTCAGGAAGCATGGAGAAGCCGCATGGACTCTGACAGACTTGAAGGATGCAAAACTGTATGGAGGTGCTAGGTGTGTAAACTGGAAGGCAGCAGAAAGGAAAGTTTTCCAGGGCTTGTTATCTCCTTTTTCATCTGAGCCTAAGGAGGTAATTGGAAAGTGCGGGAAAGGAGAGACACCTCAGCCTTAGCCTTTGCACAGAGGCCAGTAATGCTCTGGACAGACTAGTCATTCTCTTTGAATCCTTGAGCTGGGATACTATGTTCAGTGTTACTGGGAAGGAAGAAAGGTGCCTAAATTTTACAACTGAGTAGGGAAATTAAAAAAAAAAAAATAAAAAAAATCCTAAATTCAAAGATAAAAGAACTTACTTACTGGAAAAGTGAAATGACTGTGTGTTGGTGGTGCATAGGGAGGGGATGGAATTTGTTGCCTTTAGTGGTCTCAGAGGTAGGGGTCTGTGATCACTCCACAGTCAATCGACTGTGATGTCTCTCCAGAAACCAAATGATTTTATTTTAGACTTGTGTTATCAAAGAGGATCAATCATATTTTGATGTTTGTGTCCCTTTGTGATGATTATAGAAGGAATACAGAAGAGTAACTTATCCAGATGCCTCTCTTTTGGATAGCACACACTCATAGTTGAATGCAGTCCTTGATGAGAAAATGAGACAAGTAAATGCACATGATAAGTTTTTTGGAAGCAGGATCAATTTTTGGACTTAATTTTGAAGCAAAGCATTGCTTCTAGTGGCTGCTAAGGTGTTTTATAAAGAAAGTCTGCTTTCTTTTCTGCTCAAATATATAAACTGGGTCAACTTTAAGGTCCACAGAGCAGGAAAGGCGTCTTTCAATGGTTAAAAAAAGAGAAAGAAACCCAAGAAAACCCAGAAAAATAATAAAAAACCCTACTAAATTTTTCCCCATATCCACTAATCAAACTGAGATTAAAAAAATTATATAAAAAAGTAAAAAATTATATAAGGAGGGAGCAGAATGAGAACAATTGCAAGCTATGCAATAATTTTATGGCTGATACATGAAGTCAGAGATGTAGTTTTCTCTGTCATCTTTATTTGATACTTGGGAGAAAACAAACCCCCCACAAAAGGAGTTTGTAAATGACGTATTTATTTAACAGATTGGAGAATTTGAGCCTCCTACCAGAGAACTGTAAAATTGACATTGGCAAAAGCCCTCAAAAATTTCTGAAGATATGAAGGATAGTGAGTACTAAAATTATTCAGCAAAGAACTATTTTTATTTTAATTCAATTCTATCAATTTTGATGTTCTCGAAAGAAAAAGTAAAAATTCAAACCTACTTTGCAAATAAGTACTTGATTAATAAATGGCATGACTTGAAGGAACAACTGACTTTTGGTGAAAGCAGCTCAGGATTCAGTAAGTGAAGAACTTTTTAGTAGTTGCAGTCCATGCAAGCAGGTCAGAGCAACCTCTTGATCTTGTAGAAAGAGGTTGCTTCTCCCTTTTCTAATCAACGTTCAAAAGTAAAAAGAATTTTAACTTCATTAATGACATTGTCTGAAGCAATGCTGGAATAGAAAGTGGCTTTCAATTGCATTTTTTTCTGTTATTTTTGGTGATATTGTTCCTTTTTTTTTTTTTCCCCCCATGTTGCAGCTTGAGAGAGGAGAAATCCAGTAGGTAATTGGTATACTTCAAAGAGTGTAATGAATTTAATTGATAACAGACATGATGTGAGGAATTAATAAAGTGACAGTCTGTTGGCATGTGTGGTAGCAGGGTAAGTGACCATTAACCATTTGAATACACGGAGTTAGAAGGAACAGGGAAATGACTGGAGTCTGACTTTTTTTTTCTGCAAGTTTATTGTCGTAGTCCTTAATGGGTAATGCAAGACAGCAAAACCTGGAGGAGCCCTTAGGTCTGTTTGAGTTTATGCTGGCATAGTCTGCTAAAATCCTCTTACATATAATGTCACATCACCTTCCTGCAGATAGTGCACCACAAGTTTCTCCTGCAGTTCTCACATTACTCTGCGTCACAACTTGGATCACAACTTTGGATCCTAGTTCATGAAATGGTTTGGGTTTGAATGTACCTTAAAAATCACCCAGTCCCAATCCCTGCTGCCACAGACAGTGGTACCTTCCACTAGACCAGGTTGCTCAATGTCCTATCCAACCTGACCTTGTGCAGTGCCAGGGATGAGGCATCCACAACTTCTCTCCACACCCTGTGCCAGGGCCTTACCACCCGCACAGTAAAGAATTCCTCCTGCGTATCCAACCTGAATTTCTCTTCTTTCAGTCTGAACCCATTATTCCGTGCCCTATCACTACAGTTCCTTATGATGAGTCCCTCTCTGACTTCCTTGAAGGCCACCTTCAGATACTGAAAAATTGCTATAAGGTCTCCACTCAACATTCTCTTCTCCAGGCTGAAACTTTCTCCAGCCCCAACATTGTCAGCTTGGCTTTGTAGGGGGGGTGCTCTAGTCTCCTTAATTTCATAACCCTCCCTTGAACTTTCCCCAAATTCACTAGAATTATTAGTATAAAGACTTGGGAGAATGCCATGCATCTGCTACAAAACCACTTGTGGAGATAGAAAGCTGCAATATAAGGATATGCAGTATGATGATATGAATGTTGTAAGCCTATCTTTCTTCAAAATTTTTAATTTGCATAACAGCATTGTTGGTCACTTTTCTCATTTTTAAATCCCTTTGAACCACTTTTCCTACTCATTGTGCAGTCCTGATTTCCACAGTGACAGGGATCTGTGCTACCCAGTAAGGAAGAGGACAGTAAACCTCACAAATGATACCGACTTGATTATGTCAGGGATAGAAGGGAATGTCATGGCTGGGACGAATTGCTCTAGTCAGACACAAACAATTCAGTAATTACTGCATGGAAGTATAATGTTCAGTCTTTTCTGGAAAGGGAAAATTAAAGGGCAGTAAACTCAGTGAATAAATCCAGGCATTGATATGCAATCTTGGAAACTGTAGGCAAAATATGAGTGCCAGACAACAGTGGCATGACCCTAGGAGGATTTCATTCAAACTCAATCTCATTTCATCTATTCCTGGTTAATTTGATACACTACATTCTTTTCTGAGTAATCAGAATTATTTTGGAACTTGTATTGTTCCTTTCTTATTAGAGTAAGAACTGGTTTTGTGAAAAGCCACAACTTGATGAGTGACTTGATTCTAACTATTCTTTCTTTGATTTTAGGCAAGGAAAATGACCAAAAACCTCTCAAGATACTTACATTTCAGGTTGATTAGATGCTCCCATCTAATAAATTATCACATGTAATTTGGCTCTGGTTGTTTAAATGAAAATTGGTTTCTTCTGGCTACAACTTACATATTGAAAATAAATTTTCTTCTCTATTAACATAAAAATATAATAAATCATACTAAAGATCCTTCAGAAATCTTTTTAGATGTCATTAAGTTTTATTTAGATAGTCTCCCATGTCATTAATAATAATCACTATCAGTCTTGTGTCTTAAAACGCGAAAGACATACTAGTGGTGCGCTCTGTTAGCTGCTGCAGGGTAATTTCTTGGCATAATTTGTCTTCCCTTTGTATCACTTGAGCTGTACAAGGTGAGCCTGCTGCCTCAAAAATTCTTCTTATGATCCATTTGGATAGCTGTAGAGCTGTTAGAACTGTATGGGAGCAGGGAGCCATAAGCTGATTTTTGAACATGTCTCTGGGTTTTTTGCCTCAAGCATAACTTGTGAAAGCAGAAGAATGTATCCCAGTACTTGATCTGTTGTTAAACCAAAATTTGCTTCTCTTTTCATATTAAGCAGAATGCCTGCACCTAGACATGTAAACCTAGGTTGAATTTCAGTCTTTTTGTTCCTTGTAGAAAATGCAAGGAGTTTTGATTATGTTTGGAGTAAATTCAATGTTTAAATAGTATTTCCTGATTTAAGACTACCTTAAAAGACAGTAGCAAGTTACTTATAAAGCTCTTGAAAGTGTTTTATTAATTGCAGAAGCGGCCTGTAAAAGGTGAGCCCTTTATTTGGGAAACTACCCTTTTAATCTCTCAAGAGTCTTTGAAGAATTTCAGTCTTTACTTAATCACTTTGCTCTTTCTAGACTTTGTTACTTAAGTGTTTATATACACTTATGTGCATGTCTAAAACTAGGTACTGCCGATGTTCCATGTCTGTTTTGAAAGCACTGCTGATAGGCACTCCTGATGCAGAAGTAAAGGATTTGCCCCAAGTTTTCCACAGAATGGAAAATATTTTTCATGTCTATAGTAGCATTGAATGTGGTGGTGAGTAATAAAGTGGTCCTTCAGTTTTGCCCCGTAACTCATCTTCAGCAGTTGAAAAACCACAGTGAAACATCCGTCATAACGACACTTCAGTTAGTTGGAACATTTTATTCCATTCACACATTTTGTGTTTTCTGAGCAGTATAGCAGAAAAACCATGACTTGAAAACAGTTGGGAAATTTGTTCAGGGACATCCTCATTCCCTTTTCCCACCATATTTATTTAATTACTGAAGAGTTTCAAAGCAGTTAGCAGAAATCCTGAGGAGCAAACCCAGGCCTTCAGTGCCTTGAAAGCAGCAGGTTTTGTTATGTTTGATCAAACTCACAGTAACATTGCATCACATACATGCAGAACAGATCAAGCTTGCTACTGACACTTTGATTACACTCTGTAGAATTTATGTCTAGTAAAAGCCTCAGCCAGTGCTTTGGCATATTTTATCTGTAGGGCACTGCAGCAATAAATTATTTGAAATGTAATCAAATGTTAATAGAATCCTTTGTGGGAGACATCTCCAACAGCAAGTTTCTCTCTCCACCCTCTTCCCACTCCAAAAGGCTGTTTATCTCCACAGACAGATCTATACCTGCCACTTGTAGCTATGCTACACTATGTTTTGTGGAGACAAAGAGCGACTTTCAGAGAATGGAGCTGTGTAGATTTCTCTTAGACTCATGCCAATCTCTGCTGTGAATCTGTTTAAACCTTTGGGCAAGGCCAAGGCTCAGCCTCAAAGTCTCCGCCTAGGATGTACTCCAGGTGAAAACCCTTCACCAGGGCAGAAGAAATACAGAAAATAGACTCTAATATGATGGAGAGGTTTTGGACAGAATGAGTCACTGACGAGGCTGCTTTCTCCACCTGTGCCATACATAGGTATTGGCAAACACAGAACAGGTTTTGGCCACAATTTGGTATATCCTTGATCCTGTTTGCTTTTCTCATAACCTGTAGTCAAAGTAATTAAGTTTCTCATGTGTTGCCATGTGTTAAGTGGCGCTGAAAGCCAGGCCTGCTCCAGGTCCATTGGGAACAGGACCTGAATGGAAATTCAAGAGAGCTTGACAGCATCTCAGCTTCATGTTTGTCATCTGCTTAAGCTCAGAAAGCAAGGTGCCCTAGGTCACAAGGAATGGGAGAAAATAGGTCCTCACAGCATGCAGTACTCATGGCTGTACTACCTGAATTAAGCAAGAGGTAGAAGCCCATGACAGGGGACCTGCTTGGTAGAAAAACTGTCCACAAATCTATGTCATGCTGCTGAAAAACCACTGCCTAGAGGACAGTCTGGTGAAGGGACCACAATATGCCAGAGGACACCATTGTTTTCCACTGCAGATCAGGTTTCAAGTGCTCTTCCCCTAGCTCCAGAGACTGGCCCTAGTTTGACTACGTACACATGGAAGAGAAGGAGGCGTTCATTCAGAAGCCTTTTCTCACACACAGGTATTCACTGCCACTTAGATTTGCAGATCCTGGCTCTTTTGCAGGCAAAGGAAGAGATGTTTATGATCAGGCGTCTGCCAGCTCTCTCAGAAGGGTGACAGGCGAGGAGAAAGTCTCAGAAGTTTAGGTCTGCCAGGAACCTGAGAGTCAGATCCTGGTGGGAATGCGAACTCTCCAACTGGACTATTGCATAGGTGCGTATCTGACCTGCTGTGTTAAGAGAGGTCCATACAGCATAGAGGAAATCGTGCCTTCTAGTTAACAATCGTTAATATTTTCCTTCATTTTCCCAGTAGCTAATCATGCATAGATCATTGACCGAGTTGCTGTTTCCTAAGTGTAGAACTAGGAGGATGAGGTATAACTATTCTATTTAAAACTATAGTAACTCAGATCTTCATTCCAGTATCACATCTACATAGAACCACCCATTACACTCTTGCTTTTGGTCTTATATTTTCTCCTTGGTAATCTCTCCATGCAAAAAATGTTTTCTTATAATGAAATATGCAGAAAGTCATGGTGATAAACAGACTGAAATAAAATGGATAGAGCACATAGTCTGGAAATTCCTGGCATCCTCAAATCCCCATTACAATAAAAAAAAAAAAAAATCTATATTTTGAATGTAAACTAGAAAGTTTAGCCACGTAATTTTTTTTCAATATTTTTCTTCAGTTTATAGCAATTTACTTCATCCAGGAAACATTGCAAACTGCTGGTAACAACCAAACAGGCAGTCAATAACCATTATAGCTATTGCTAGATTTTCAAAGAAGAAAATGAAAAATTAAGTGGCTAACACACAGTTGTTCAGGGTCCATTCACTATTTATTGTTCAGGTGGAAAAAACTAAGCCATCTTAGCCCCATATCTCTGATTTAATCACGCTTAGACTAATTCTCTGTTCATTGCCTAGTCTTCCCATGGCAGCTTGACACTGAAATATTGTTACTTAATTAAACTGCTATGCCCTGGTAGCAAGCAGCTCCCATTTGTTTTAAAGACATATGCTTTTGTTGTGCAGTTGGAAAGGTTAGCAGTGTTTGTGTAGATATCTGAGAAAAACACAAAGGGAAATGAACTTAAAATTTACATCTCAGTACACATTTTTATTCTTTATGTAATTTGGACTGAGCTGAGATTGTCTGCACACAAAAGGCCTGGTACTGGCAATAGCAAGACTGTTATTATAGGCAGAATTCAAACACATTGGCAGAATCTGTGGGAAAGTTTGTCCATTTTAGTCCTGGTCCTACTGGATGAAGAAACATTCCTTGAATGGTTAGTATGCTGGCCCAAGGCCTGAAAAAGTCACTAAAGCCTTCTTTTTTTTTTATCTTTTATAGTGAAATGGGCAAAAAATATTAACAAAACAGGTTACTTAGAGGAGGCATTTGTCCCTTTAATTACATGCTGGTTTTGGTTATCAGCCTGGTTTCAACTGAGGATCATGGGAAAGTGTGTGATGGATCTAATGGTTATATAACATCCTACATGACATCTTTGTGGCAGAGTGTAATCCCCTGTAGCATTTTCTCCTTTCCAGAAAAAACAGCTGTTGCTTTTGCATTGGCCGGAGTATACCTACCATTTTGTTAGATAGCATCTCCAAGACTATGACATATAAACATAAGGGTTACCATCATCTTTCAAGAATGTGCAACATTTTTATTTCCCCTTGCATGGTCAACAATATATCATCAGTTCTTACGTAAGGGTTACTTTCTCTTAAAATATTTATCCTCACTCCTGGAGATTGAAAGAATAAATAAATCAAATAGCAATTAAACCTTATATCTTTAAGCCATCTTTGCACTGTTTATTATTTTTGTTCAAAAATTTCAAGGATGCTAGAGTAAATCTAAGTAGTATCTATTTTGGTTACCAGAAGTGTGGCTAACATCTGATTCTTTGCCTCCAACTTCTCAACACTTATCAAATTGTGGCTAGGAAAATCACAGAATTTTAGATTTTTTAGGGAGGTTATTTGGTTTGAAATGGATTTACACTTTTAAAAATATTTGCTTTTATACAAATACACAGAATTTTAAAATAAGTAGAAAAGAGATTTAATATTTTAATTAACAAAACCCTAAGATTCTGCAACTAGTCATCAGAAATGTTTTCTTTTGTCCATTTGCAATAATTTTTCTTCCTTTATGAACTTTCACTCTCCACTTCATAAGCTTTTACAGTGGGGCTCACCACAGAAACAGACGGAATAGTGACACTAAGGATTCAGACTCCAGAGCTCTTGTTACAGCAATTTCTAGACTAGAACTAAAATGAAACAAAATTATTCTTCACTTGCTTTTCATCTGTCTCTCTAAAAGGCAGAATTCTAGTCCATCAGCTTGTTTTCCTCAAACTCATGGTCTTTTCAGGTATGTGAGAAAAAAACATTGATAAGATTTATCTTTTTGTTCAGTTTTCCTTTCCTTTGTCAGTATAAAGGATCATCTCCAGTAATTTTCTCACAGAGGAGGGTTTTACTGTGAGACTCACTATTTGAAAAGCAGTAGTATAAAACAAAGTTGTAGAATCTTGAGCAGTTTACAAAAAAGAATTCTTATCCACTGAGAAATTATGTTATTTCCTCATATATTAAATCATGAGTTAAAATAAACCAAATGTCTTAAAGTCTCTGAGAAATGAAGACTTGGGAAACATTAAAATGTTTTGACAGCATTTTATGATTATGTTGACATATCATAATATAAAAGTATCAGCTATAGTAAGTACTCATTTTACTATATTATGTCAAAATAAATGTCATAAAACCAACTGATGAAATTAAAAAGAATTTTTTGCTGTTTCTAAACAAAATATTTTGATGCTGTCAAAGTGAAAAAAAAACACTTGAAAATATTTTGACACTTGCAGATAATTGCCTTAAAAATCCACATTCCCTTGAGATGTTTTTATTTTGACAGAAATTGAATTTTCTGGTCTAAAACTCATCTGTCAAAATGTTTTCACCTTGTCTGAGTGATACCATATTTGTAGCCAAACTTCTGTCGTAGGCTGAGCTTCCGCTTTGAACAGCACTGAGCCTCACCGTCTCACTTACCAGGGCAGGTTTGATCTAGAGCCAGTGTGAGCCGAGAGTCACATTTTTGTCAAATTAGCTAGTGCACGAGACAGCTTTTTGTGCTAGAGTTGGGGTGTTGGAGAGTACAGAACACTTAATCTTGTTTAAAGCCTGTCAGGACAGCATTATTGTTTTCTGATACAGTTCCACCCTGTGAGTTTGCATTTCACATCTTGAAGTGATTGTGTTTATGACCTGGTAGCCACAAAGAGGGACCTTGTGGAGAAGTGGCTAATGGCTAACGCAACTTGACATTCATGTGAAAAAACTATGGAGCCATGGTTAACCTTGAAATGTCTCTTGAAAATACAGTGCTTAAACAGGTTTTAAATGGAAGACAAATTTTCAACTCTTTATATGCTGTGGTTCTATAGACTCTTTTCCCCCCAGAATTATTTATATTTGTTGCCCAAGATTTGAAAGACCAGAAAGAAAGATGTTAACCTTGTTTGCCATAGGAAGAAAACTTTCTAGTTCCCTACACAAGTGGTCAGAAGAGAGTGAGGCTGTGGACGGCTTTCCACACACCCCTTCTCATCTCCCGCTACGTCTACCCTTGAGGTCTTCTAGGGTCTCCTGAAGCTGTTTGATAGGATTCTAGCCCATTCCATTTGCTTTTATCCCTTGCTGGTTGGTGAGGAATGGCACTGTAATTTATACTACACAATCACATGACAGAAGTCCTGGTGTGCAAAACATGATATTCTGGAAGGTGACCTAACAAGAGGCAACAAATGGGAAGAAATAACCATTCTCATTTTCATTTTACGTCTAGCATGCAAAAGGGCATTTGAGTTAGCTCCTCTTGGCCACGGCTTTAGCTAAGCTCTACTCCCAAGTCTGCATGACAAACCATGAATGTGATTTTTCTCATCACTGTATGCTTCAGAAGAATTTCAATCATTCACAAAGAACATGGAGGTTGCTAATGAGGGTGATTCAAGTACTTTTAAACTATTTTAGTTATAATTTATCTATAACTTCTCTATAGAGAAAAAGGGAGAGAGTGAAGAAAGGGTCCTAAGCCAAACATCTGTTGCCAGTATCTATATTGTATTAATACTGGAAAACCTGTTCTTAGAAGTACTGGTACAAAAACAAGCTGCTAAACACATGGGCCCTGTTTAGTCAGCATGGGACTCAGCCAGATGGTTAAAAGAGGCATGAAGATGCCAAGCTCATGAGGTGTTGCCTCTTCACTTTTGCGCCATATTTTTTTCCTTATTGAATACCCAGGCTTTCAGTAACTTGTGCCATCCTCAGAAGTGAAATTATGTGATCAGAAAAGAGCTGTTACACTCACACATCTGCATCACAATCAGCTTGGAGCACTCTGGCTTTGATTTTCTTTCATACAGATTTTTTTTTCAGCTTTCCTGAAGTAACTCCTGATTTATGTTGCTTTAAGTAAGATTATACCCAGAAGGCATGGCATATGTTATTATACTCTCATATCCTATGGTTAACAAAAGCTTTTGGCAAAAATTCATTTAAGAAACTTGCCAGTTTTGCTGTAGATAAACAGATACGGTTTTCCCACATGAAATACCTAAAGAATACAGCAATTGCTGGAGTCACATTTTTTATTTTCCAGAGGTGCTTGATACATTTTATGGGCAACCATTATGATGAATTTGTTCCACTTGAAAATTCATAAATAAACTTCTTGTTCTGTTTTGATTAAATCTTCTTTCTGAATTCTTGAATTAGTGAATCTCATTCTAATTTTATGAATATACACATCTCAGAATTTTATATTTCCCCCTGTCTGAGCCTATGATTCTCTTTTCTTCTCCTAATGAGGGTACATGCTTATGCAAATTCTGCATTTCCTGCAAAGATTTCACTGATGGTTGTATCATGCTTGGTCATGTTTGGAAGGTCTTGGGATAATACAAAGCCGTTCAAGGATGGAAGAGGACCTTGCAGTATGCCCTTCTTGGACACTATTAAATTGACCTAAACAGGAAGAAAAATTGGGTACATTTTCCTACCCTTCTTTCATCAACTTTGGCATACTTTGTTCTTCATGTCTAGTATAAGGGAGACTGGGAAGCAGCTCCTGCAACCAGGACATGTTCAGGTGAGGGACTGAATCTCCTTATTCTTTGCCAGACAAAGTGTGTGTCTAGGACAAACATGGTTGAGACTTGTCTGTAGTTTACTCATGGACTCCATTCTGAGGAATCACCTCCACTTTGTATTCAGCGGGTTCTGCTATGGTTTGCAGTATAATCATGGGCAGATAATGAGCTGTGTCTGGTAACTTGAGGTTTTACTTGACAGAAGACCGCCGCTTTACAAACTTAGAAATGAGAGGATGGAGCTTTTTCACTGTTCTCTGGGACCTGTGTATTTGTGTTAGTACTCATGTTCAGAGAGAAGATTGTGTCCTCCAGGGCAAGTATTTCAGAGCTCCCAGGTAACAGTGGAGGGAGAATAAGCTGCCCTGTTGATGTTGAGATGGGTTCTGCCATTTCAAGTCATCTCAAGGGAGCTTACCTTCAGCACCATGCTGACTGAAACCCTGCTCTGACCTTTGATGAGAAAAGACTACAAGAATGTCTACCAATTATGTCTATGCAACTTTTCTGATATGTTTTGGCAATAGAAGTAGTTACTGTTGTCATCAAGATAATGCTAGGTCCTACCCCACTTCAAAGGGCCATGGGAGGGGCACAACCACAACCAAGGTAGCAAGAAGGCATAAAAGCTCTTTGGAATCATCTTTTTAAAAGTACTGATGTATTCTGAACATGTCAAACATCACACACTTGACCACTGATGTTATTAACTTCTATGATTGTCTCTTAATAACTTCAACATAGTCTGTACTTAACATGTAAGTAAAAAGCTAAGTTTCTTCTCTTACAAAAGTCAGTCTTAGCTAGGATTTTTAAAGAGAGCCTTTGGCCTATCTCTTTCACATTTCAGCATTACTAAATGGATAGTAACTGGAACTAATACAACTTTTCAGAAGAGGTATGAGGAGAGTCCTTTTTTCACTCCCAGAGTATGTTGCTTCCAACATCAACAGGGTTAAAATAGTAGCAAAATCTTCAGTAACTAAAGCAAGCCTCTTATATCCTCAATATAAACAGAAAATATAGTTACTTAGCTGACCATAATGTTGTTTTTATAAACCCAAGAGCAGTTCTCAAGGCAATATCACAAGTTAACATATGTATAGAATACGTGTATTGCTGCACCTTCCAGACTGGGTGGTGTACTGTCCATACACTGACGAAAATAATGCTATGGATATTATGCCAGACTTCCTAACACCAGCATAAGATTGTTTTCCCAAAGACAAAGTTCTGCAACGTGCTTAAAACTTTTGCCACTGATATAGTGGATGTTGTGTGTGTGGCCTATTGCTGTCATTGTCATTACCAAATAGTTCCTTTCATAAATCAGATGGGAAACTGAAGGGAAATGGAGGTTAAAGTGCTGAAAGGAGAATCTACAGAGAGTGGTTACCTCTATTTCCATAGTTAGCTCACAGTGTGGGGCAGGTTGGATTGCATATGCTTCTGGATCAGCTATTCACTCCTGCTGAAGGGGAATTAATTTTTTTCAAACCGAACCAAACCTGCAAAAATATGAGTCTTACCTCTTTCTCTGCACTAAACTCTACACCTAAAAAGTTAAAGTTGAGTGATAATAAGGACTCCAAGCACATTACTTTCCAAAGCCCTGTTTCAAGAAATAACTGCAGTTTTTGCCGGTGGACACTGAAATTCCCTATAATTAAAATCATTGGGAGAGTCTGTCTAAGAAAGAGGACCTTTAGCATTTCCTGAATCACAACATCTGCATGTGCTTGTTAAAGCTGTGTGTGTGACTGACTAGAGAGCATGGCCCTCATTTTAATTTTGTGAAAAGAGTAGCAAAATTCAATTTGATGTTAATGGGAAGAATCTCATCTCTACTGCCAGGAACAGATGAACAAGCCACATTATGACAATAGAAGTATAGTTGAAACCAGTGGAAACAGAGATGAGAAGCAGCCATAATGAAAGGCAATTGCTTACAGGTGCATTTATGTTGTTGGCATTCTTACACAAATTGAAGCACATGTTTTGTCATACATTTTCTGCCTTTGCCAGATGCTTTTGCCTTAGTTGACTCAATCTGGTCCTTGCTTTTTAAATTGGGTTTGCATAAGAGAGTCCTAAACAATTACAATATTAATAATTATTGTCACATAATGCTAGCCATTTCTGCACTTGTAAAATTTAATAAATGTGCAGTGGGTCTCATACAGACATGAAGGGACATCATGGTGCCATCTATGGTGCTGAGCTGGAACTCAGGGCAGCAGTGCCAAAGCCTGACCAAATGAATGTCTGAACATACCTGAAAATATCTTTTGTAAAGGGATTTGGTGACAAATGCTTTACAAGATCTTAATGTTTATTGAATAAATTGTAACAGTGTCTTTTTTTTTGCAGAAAATGGAAAATGATAGCTGGGATTTGAAGGAAAGAAGTGTCTGTTCAGATTTACTTTAATTGTAATTTCTTTTCAACTGAATTGGCTTTTTAAAATATATACAGTTGCTCAGTAGGAAAACAGGCACTGCAGGACTGATGCCAACATTTTCCAACTTTGCAGTTAAATCAAAGTAACATTGGGAAGTCTGTGACTGGTACATTCCAGTCAGAATTGTGTTTAACAGCTTCTCAAAAAAAGAACAGACTCATCTGTCACTGGCTTGTAAACGGTAGCCTTTCCCAAATCCTACTGCAGAAAAATAAAATAGGTTCCCATAGGACTTTGGAAAAAGATTAAGATAGTGACCAAATTGATTTAGAAAGCTTTTTGTTGCTCAGGACAATACAACAATACAACTTGGGAACACTTTAATTGGAACTGAGAAGAACATCCCCTTGATAGTTGTGATACAAAAAAAAAAGGGAAAAACAAGTACTTGTCTCTTTCCAAAGAGAAACGAACCTCAGAAACGTCATGAGAGCAAGAAAAGAAATTTTAAATAAAAAACTTCAGATGAGGGAATGAATGATTGTTTAAAGGAATGTCTTACCTTACAAATTTATGCATCTGATTATAATACAGATGGAAACAAATCTTACTTAATTTTATTTTTTTTTTTAAGTTATGAAACATCTCATCAAGGAGTAGAGATATGGAAAATGGATTGGCTCAAAGGATAGGGATAATCTTCTTGTAAATTCTTTTGCTGCCAAATGAGAAAGAAGAAAGAGAAGAGAAGATGGAGACCGTGCTGAGAGATGGTACTTTTTGTTTGAAGAAGAAACCTCTGATTACTTATGATGTTACAGTGCCAGTTGGTTAGGTTAAATGATTACCAGACTCTGATGCAACAATTGGCAGGATTTTTCAAGTTATTTGTGGGTTGGAGGGGAGATAGACAAAAGAGTCTTCACTGATCCCAGATCTTGACACGGAATTTCAATTTACAGAACATGAAAAATAGAAGATATTTATCATAGAATTATAGAATAGTTTGGATTGAAAGGTACTTCAAAGACCCTCTAGTTCCAACCACTCTGCTGAGGGCAGGGAAAATTTCCATTAGACCAGGTTTCACATTTACAGGGTTGGAACACCCATGACTTCTCTGGGCAACCTGTTCCAGGGCCTCATCACCCTCAAAGCAAACATTAACAGTAGTAACTTTAAAATATGAGATGCTACAAAGATAATTTTAAGGAAAGAAGATAATTTTTAAAAAAGGCAGAGGACTGTATGGTAGCAGTTTTACCAAATGGTGCACCTTCCCTTTTGATATCTCTGTAAGAAACTGACATACATTAAGATATGTAACAAGGGAAGAGAGTAGAAAGTAATTTCCCCTCATGATTATTAAATTCTCCCTTAAGAAATTTTTCAATTAAATTGGTTTTCATATTTCCCCACATTCAAATTAAATTATTTTTCTCCCAAAAACTAATCTTGTCCCACTGAAAATACCAGTTCTCACAGACATGAATTTTTCCACAAGAATTTTGTTTTTATTTGAAAATACTTCTCAAGGATGAAGACTATGTATTATGCCAAACAACCATGAGCATGAGTAAATATACCAAAAGTTATTTTATTTTTTGTGTTTTCTGTCATCACTTTTCATTTCTTTTTTCCTTCACTCCTTTGGCTGACACTGCCACATAGGTCCTTCAAACACTCTTGCATTCACTCTATCCTTGGTTCCAACTCTACCATAATAAATCCCATATGCTGATAGTCAGCAACCTCACTCAGTCTGCAGGGTAGTCCAGACTCTTCCCAGCTCCTGGTGTTGTATGTGTCTGTCCTGCACCACGGGTCTGAGACTGAGCCTGTGGAAAGTTTTTGGAGGGGCTGGGTTGGGGGCTTCATTTCCCAGGTTACATTACTCAGTTTCCCCTGTCTGCTGTTGTGCTTCAGGGCCCTTTTGTGTGTGTATGCGGAGGTGAGCCATTTGTAACACAACCAAACTCGCATATATATTAACATGTGCTGCAGTGAGTGTACAACAAACTCTTGTTTGTTTTATTTGTCAAAATGTTTATTTGTCAAAATATTTTATTCCACAAAGAAATATCTTCCAGTGTTGCCAGTTAGTTCTGGATTAATCCTGTTTTTTATTTTCTCATGAACAAATTCTGTGTTCCTCATTGTAATCACTGGAATGTAACTGAAAAAACTTGGATAAACAAATAGAAATTGTTTTGTAGCAGATTCTTGGTATTTAGCTAATAGATTTGATAGCATTAATTGAGGGTGCCTTACAAAATTTAGCAAACAGTGTTTACAAGTAGAAATTTGAAAACCAACATTTTTTTGGGAAAAAAATGTAAAATGCAGTCAGTTGTGACTAAGATATGTAGAAAATAGCCTAATGACTCAAGGAATCTCTAACATGGAAAGTTTTCTTTCAAGTTTTTTAAAAGGGGTTAAATATATAGAAAGAAAGATTATAAATGCATCATACCTCAGGGAATAAAACTCTATCGTTCTTCTGTATCTACACCTGAAGACCTGCAATCCCTGCTGAAAACTTGCACTTCACTAGACACAAGATGGCAAGCAGGACAAAATAAAATCTTGCTTTATCAAGAGGATAGACTAGACAACCTCATTGGCCCTTTCAGTGATTTTCACAGTCTTATACCTGAAATCAACAGAGTTTTTCTTGAGATCTGGAAGAATGAGTAATGATTTGACAAGATACACTGTCTATAAATAGAGGTGTTATTGGGACAGTTTGTTATCACAATGGGAATGGTCTTTAATGACAAATGAACAGCTACTGTCCCTGTCTGTGCCAGGGGTTGGACTAGAGGGCCTTAAAAGTCAATTCCAATTCAAATCATTCTATGATTATTAACTTAAATTAAATATGAAACACTTGTGAAGGTCAGGACCTATGAACTCAAGATAAATAAACTTTCTTTTCTGAAATATTTATATGTATTTGATATTACAATGGCAAAGTTGCACATTATATGTGATTATCTACCATAGACTTCTTTGCATGACAGTTAACTTGGCAACATGATACTATCTGCAAATTAAAATTTAAATCTGCAATTTAAAATAGATTTAAGATATAGCTGACTCAAGACAGTGCTGTAAGTGATAAATAGTTCTTATTTCTATATTTTGATTTTATAAAATATTCACCCAAGAAAAGTGATGCCTGTTTTAGAAATGTTTTAGCAGCCTGTACTCATCATTCTCCTTTTTTTCCCAGGCAATTTTGAAAATTAAGGGGTGCAGAAAAAATTCAGAAAAGCGTTAAAAAATTTGTAGCACTTTTATGAACTGTACCTGTATCTGGATTTTATGATTCATTAATCTATGCTGCACAATAATGTTACAGCAATCTTTCATCTGTTCATCAAACAGCTTTGACAGATTGAAAAGAAATAGAGTTTTAAATTGGTTTACCTTGCCTAAATAACTGTGGGTGTCTCTGATATTTTTGGAAAGAAAAAATATGTAGAATGAAATTGCATTAAACAATGAGCCACAGTTTCAGAAGAATGCTTAGTTTCTTTAAAATATTATCCAATTTGCCTTTTAAAACTAAGAATGTTTGAAGAGCACAAATTTATCACTTTCAGACAAAAATGAAAAAAAGTATACTTATCTAAAAACCTGGATAAAGTGAACTGTATTATTTATTGTTCATTTTAATCTAGATTTCCTTGGAGATTTTTCTTTCTATGTAAATATTCATGAGTGAATATAGAAGCAAATAAAACAAATGGTTTGAAGAATTCTTACAGAGGTGTAATTAGGGAGCCTGAAGTAGCATTTCCACCATTCTGACATTACCTGTCCTTTGCATACATTGCAAATTGGTACACCCTTATGTATGAATAGTATATGTGAATGTATACACAATGTATTTCTGTGATCATGGAATTAACTATCATACTATCACGTCCATACCTATGGGAGTACTTGGCAAATTTCTTAAAGTCATGTGCTCTGCTTTGCAAAACATGTTCTTTGGCCATAGTTCTTTTGCATGCCATGATGACTACTTTGTCTTCATATGCTGCCATGTGGTCGGAAATTGAAGTAGAATTACTTATCACTTAATTTTTTGGTTGTTGGCTGCAGAACTTGTTTGGTTTAACAACTGTGAACACATATATTCTGCTGAGGGGAGATAGTGGCATTGGGCTGATTTTTTACTAACTAATTGATCATGTTAAATGTTTTTATAAATATGTTTCATCTGATGCTGAATGTACTTTTGGTCCCATGTTTCAATTCACAGTGAAAATACATCACAGAATGGGTGAGGTTGGAAGGGTCATCTGTTCCAATGTCCCTGCTCAAGCTGCGTCATCCTACAGAACATGGCACAGGATTTTATCCAGACACCTCTTGAATATCTTCAGTGAAGGAGTCACCATGGATTCTCTGGGCAATCTGTTCCAATGCATGGTCACTTGCACAGTAAAGCATCCTTTCTTTTTGAGATAATTGAAAAACTCACTTATTCTGAGTAGCCCAGCTAACTCAGTCTTTCCATGAAAAACAAAACCAAACAAAACTCATAACAGAGAGAAGAATAGGTTTTTATCACTCTTTGGCTCACATGATTGTCAGTGTAACTGTTCTAAGTTATCAATGACGTGGAACATCTACTTGATTATTTAGGCAAAACCAGATCTAATTGAATTTTAGTCATTGTTTTTAATGCTTTTCTGCTGAAATGAAAAAAATATAAAATCTATATATTGTTATGAAGTACATTGAGGACAACTGAGGATAATTGTACATATTTCAAAATCCGAAAAGATATATAAAAGAGATGCCAAACAATTGATCTGGTAGTTTAGTTTGGTTTGGTAAAACAGTAATTGTCAGTTTGCAGTATACCAGTAGTTATAGGTATTCCCATCACAGCATGGTGCTCTTATTCACAGAATCACAGAATATGCTGAGTTGGGAGGGAAACACAAGTCCAACTCCTGGCCCCACACAGGACACATCACACCATGTGCCTGAAAGTATTATGCAAATACTTCTTGAACTCAGACAGGCTTGGTGCTGTGACCACTTCCCTGGGGAGCCTATTCCAGTGCCCAACCACCCTCTGGGGGAAGAACCTTTTTCTAATATCCAATCTAAACCTTTCTTGACACAACTTCAGGCCATTCCCTTGGGTCCTGTCACTGGTCACCACAGAGAAGAGATCAGTGCCTGCCCCTCCTCTTCCCCTCCAAGGAAGTTGTAACTGCAATGAGGTCTCCCCTCAGTCTCTTCTTCTCCAGCCTGAACAGACCAAGTGCCCTCAGCCACTCCTCACACGGCTTCCCCTCAAGGCCCTTCACCATCTTCATTGCCCTCCTTTGGACACTCTCGAAGATCTTAATGTCTTCCTTATATCGTGGCACCCAAAACTGCACACAATATTCAAGGTGAGACCGCCCCAGTGTAGAGCAAAGCAAGACAATCCCCTCCCTCAACCAGCTGGTGATGCCATGCCTGATGCCCCCCAGGACACGACTGGCCCTCCTGGCTGCCAGGGCACTGCTGACTCATATTCATCTTGCCATCGACCAGGACCCCTAGGTCCCTTTCCATGGCACTGCTTTCCATCATCTTATTCCCCAGTCTGTATGTACATCTGAGATTGCCCCATATCAAGTGTAAAATCCAGCACTTTCCCTCACTGAACTTCATATGATTGGTGATTGCTCATTCCTTAATTTGTCGAGGTCTCTCAGTGGAGCCTCCCTGTCTTTGGGGGAGTCAACAGCTGCTCCGAGTTTTGTGATATCTGCAAACTTGTTTAGTATCCCTTCCAGTCCTGTACCCAAGGAATTTACCACGACGTTGAGGAGCGCAGGGCCTCAGATGGAGCCCTGTGGAACTCCACTAGTGACAGGCCACCAGTCTGATGTCACCCCGTTCACTATTACCCTCTGTACTCGACCCATGTGCCAATTGCTCACCTGCCACAAGTTGTGTTTATCCAGCTGTGGGCTGGGCATTTTGTCCAGAAGGATACTGGAAGAGAGAGTATGGAATGCTTTACTGAAATCCAAAAAGATTACATCAACTGGCTTCCTTCCATCAACTAGGTGCCTTACCTTGTCATAAAAGCAGGACTCCTCTCCTGAAGCCGTGCCGGCTGTGACCAACAACTGTGTTATCTTTCAGCTGTTCTAGAATAATTCCCAGAATAATCTTCTCCACTAGTGCTTTTTCTGTGCTGCAGGATGCTGATTCATCTTCTTTCTGGGGTTTGATTGCAGATGGCCCTTAACTGCTTTCTTCGTACTGTGGACCTAACACCACGCAGCAGAAGGTTTACTTTGAACTTGTCTGTCCTCTCAAATCAGCTAGCTTTAAAAATGACTCTCCATAAAGTTACCTGAAATATACATTAGAAACCCCAATCAGAATAACTGAGCCAGCCAAAATTGTTTAATGGTGCATATCTGACAGTCATGTAAAACTTTTTCTTACTACTGTATCAGCAAGGCACAAAACTATCACAAATGACGCATGCTTACTGACACACATATAAAAAAGTGGATTAAAAACAATTTCTAATTTTGTTAATTTGAGGAAAAATACAAGTGTTACAATGTTGTATGCTGGACATAAATATAAAAAGTCTTGTATTTTGTTTTATTTTCATCTAATTTGATTATTATGGGTAGATAAAACATATATGCAAATATCATGCAGTGACCAGTAGAGAATGTTTAGTTATTTTAATGTCTAGTAAGCATGTCAACAAGAAATAAAACAAGAACAAGAACAGGAAATAAAAAGCCTAACTATAGCCTTGGTTTCCGTGCAAGACTGAGTGTCTGACTGTGGTTACTGAGCATCACCTGCTGGGACTTCTTCCATAATCTGAGGTCTCCTGACCTGGCAGAGGGAGACAGCAGTGTCTGTCACAGCTTGGCCCTACAGCAAACTGCCCCTTTGCATCTGCATTTATGAGAGCTGATGCAGGTCTCTGATGATGGTCAGATGGTAGCACAACACATACTTAACCTATTGCTCTGATTGTTTGAACTGGGTTAAAAGAAAAATAAAACAAAGGAGAGTGGTGGAAAATGGTTCATATGCTGGCCATTCAGCATCACAGACACTGCTGTTTAAAACATTGTGTGTTTATTGATTGTGCATGGTGCCAGGTTGATTGGGACCGCATAGTATTTACTGACTATGAAATGGAAATTTCTAAAGTTGGAGGCTTGCTCCACGCAGAAGTGGAGTTTCATGCAGTTTATGTGAATTGATGAATATGAGTACCCACAAAGAAAAAAAAAAAAAAAGTGTGCACATTTTTACTAGTTTATGTTCAGTTTGGGAAATTACAGCATACATCCATCCATTTTCTTTGCTCCAAAACCTTCCTGGGCAAAGGAATTTCTCACTTAGGGAATGAGGTTTTAGAAGGAAAACATTGCAGCTGAAATAGCTCTCAAGTATCTGTGTGGAATGAGAATGCTTTATAACAGATGTATTTAGCATTTCATCAGAACCTTGTAAAATCAGATTCGGCAGGCAAAAGCATGGTTTGATAACCTCAAATTCATTCTGTTTTGGGTGTGTGGTAGTAAGCGAATGTACCAAAGGTATGACAACTATTACAGTGTATAGTACGATGTACTGGGTAGTGTTCTCATCTATAAAGTAGGTTTGACTGTCCCTTTCTGCAGTATGAATTCCATTGTAATTTAAATTAATTTACTAGAATGAAGTTAATTCTCATCTACCCTCATGAAAATCTTAGGCCAATAAGGCCCTAACTAGAAATAAGGAACAGCTGCTTTGTGACCTGATATTCTACCTTTCAATTGACAAAGACTTTGGGCAGAACTTTTTCTGCTTATCCTTAGTTCCTATGCATGTGTCCATTTTAGTGCTGGAAATACAAAGTTTCTGAACTGAGAAACTCTTCACATGGTTTAATTATTAATTACACAGGTTTAATTATCAACACCCATGAATGTCTGAAATTGTAGGAGTTCTGGGATAAACTAGAAATAGCTTTTCTCAACGGTTTAGCAAAGGTAGCACTCAAGAATGACAAGAGATCATTGGGAAGAAGAGATACAAATGGCTTAGGAGAAAGACACTGAAATTTGCAGATAATTACAGGTTGGAATCCTTCTCTTAAGGTACTTTGTTGGTTTGGTAAAACCTTCTTTGGTGTTCAGCACTGATAATTACAGATCACTAGCTTGCAGCTTGCTGCTACCAGGTAAGTGTTTTCTAATTTGCTATGATTAACAAAACATTTATCTTTAATTTTTTTTTTTCTTGGGTCTGAGAAGCCTGCATACACAAATACCAAGCACAGAGATCTACATAAAGGCTAAAAAGGAAAGATCATTTCCTACCATTCAGGGTAGGAAAAATCATCTTGGAAAATTCAGGAGGAGACGAGTACAGAAGTATGTGTACACATGGCAAATGCATATCTTTCAGGATTACGACAACTTTATGTCTTCTGTAGCAGAGCTAAATTTGGAAATTATATCCCACAGGAAACTTGCGTATTTTAACATTTGCTTTTTTCCTCAAATCAAAAAAAAATATTATAATGAAAATTCCAGAAAAATATGAATCCAGAGACATTTTGACATTCCTTAAATTGAAGCTTTATCTCTCAGCTAAATCAAGTAATCAGAGATGCTTTAGCTTTTTGTTCTTTTCAAAATGAAGCTACATTTTCCAACAGTGACACCTCATCTCAAAGGGACCAGACTTCAGAAGTCCTGAGTAGTGCTCCAATGCTGGAGCTGGAGTTGAGTGTCATATCCATGCAGATATCACAGGTACCATTTTGGATTATGCTATGGGAGACAATAGTCCTGTGAGGCCTGGTGATTGCTCACAGAACGGTGATTTTCCAGGGAACAGGAAGCCATACAAACAGTGTAACTGAGAGAGAAGGAGGTTACTCAGTTCTCATATCCATTGTGGCTAGATGCTAGGCTTTTTTCTTGTGATGTGCTACAGAAGGCTATAGAAGACTCTAGGCTTTCCTCTTACAAAGTGATGTGCAGATGGTAAATTTGAAGCAGAATTTCTGAATAATTATAGACGAAGAGGAACATCACAGAAAGACCTGAAAAAATTACTCACTTGTTTTACAGTGGTAAATCTGGTCCATCTGGCTGACTATTTTGAAGAAAGCATTATCCTCATCTTTGGAGAAACAAAGGCTGTGGATATGAAAACTCTGAGTAACTTCCTTCTCTCTCAGTTGCATTGTTTGCATGGCTTCCTGCCCCCTGGAAAACCACCATTCTGTGAGAAATCACCAAGCCACCAAAACATAAAGCCTTTATGGCATCAGCACCTCTGCACAGGAGTAGCTCTTCCAGGAGAAGAGCTTGGCTGTCAACTATTTATCTAATTTTTAGCTCCTGCCTTGATGGTACCATGTCATAAGAGCCCTTTCATTTCAAATGCTATTCCCATGCCTTTGTGAGGCCTTAGTTAGCAGCTTATTTTGATGCTGAGATTTCTTTGTGGTCTACATATCTTCATGTTCTCTAGTCTATGCACTGCACATACATGAATAGATATGATATATGATCATGCTTTGTGGCTATGGGCGAGCACACTAATGCTGTAGCCTTGGTGAAAGACATACTTAAGATTTGACAGATAGCTTACACTGTCGTATGTGGATGAAAAGGACATATTGAGGATTTATAACTTATTTCCGTGGCTTTGTAAACATGGCCAATATTGTAATACCTGCAGTTGGGTATTACTCACCATAGTTGCTTATACATTTTTTCTCGAGTTGTGCCCCCTTTTTTTAACTTCATGTGAAGTCAAGACCTTAGCTAATGAAAATTGATGTGGCCATATTTAAATTAATTGAGATATGCTAATTTATACTGACTAGAAGCTGGCCTTCTAAAAGTTTTGGTTGTTAATTGCTAAGGCAATTGCAAATGTTCCTATTTATGAAAAGTTCTGACAATAAGATCAATTTCTTTGCACTCGAACTTCATGTTGCATTTGATTAGATTAAAATTAATTAGACAGAAGCTGATTGTATAGACGTGTTTGTTGTTAGTATTCTAATTAACGAAAAATTCTCTTCTGACAACGTATCTTCCCACTTCCCCCAAGGAGGGGAATTGTCCTTACATTTATTGTGCTTACATTTATTTTTCGTGTCCAAAACATGTAAACCTTTGGGACAGGTAAATAAGCAAATCATTTGGCTGGAAAAATGCTTTTCTTGTTGTCTGAGCAAAAGCAAGAATAGCTGCATACTTCCATGGCAGAATTGTATTACATTTAGCTGCGTATATACTATTTGTTAGAAAACTCATCCTGAAAAATATCAGTGTCTGGTACTGCTTTCCAGAATAGTCTATACTTTGTTTAATGTTTTAAATGTGGATGCATATATTCTGGCTGCTGGTGAAGTGGACTGACAGCTGATGATAGTCACAGCTGGGGAGTGAATTAACTGTAGAATAATCTCAATTCATGCTTTTGAGAAATGGTCCAGGCAATCATTCCCTAAAATAAAATCATTCTGAAAAGGAGCAGCTTCTGGCTCCCAGTTAGGATAAGTTTATTCCAATATTGTCAAGGCTGAATCACTTATATAACCAAATTATTTGTGCAGTTGTTGGATGTTAAAAATATCATATGTGCAGCATACACTGTTATTAAAACATCAGAGAAAATATGATTTTGAAGTGAAGGGGATGAAACCTCAGGAGACTTCTTTCTAGAAGGATTTCCAACTTTGCAAGATATATTGTGTGATGTGCAATTATCATATCATGTGCATCCCACTTGTACTAGTCTGAAACACTGGAATAAGCATGAACACTTTTCATTGCTTACATGGTTTTAAAGCAAATGTTTTGACGTTTGTCCATCGTATTTCAATATAAAACAATTGGACATTTCCAATAAAAAATGCTTTTATGGTTTACTTTGTTCAAACAGATTGGTGCAGCATCATTCAACATAATTTGGAGAAGCAAGTTTTTTAGATATCCTGGAAAAGGTGCCTTGGAGGCAAGTCTTTTAATCAGTAACTTTAATGTTTTTCTACCAATAATTTTCATCAGTTTAACATCTAGCATCCACCCTCTTTAACTAAGAAAAGGCAATGCCATAAAATGACAAAAAACACTCAGGATAACTACACATACTTGAGAAATATCTTCAGATCTTTCAACAATTGGACAAGTAATCCACATTCTTTCAAAATGCTTGTAGTCTATTGGCATGTGAACTACTTAGCTGAATGGATAGATGAAAAAGAATGAAATATTGTGCAATCACTTTGGGCACATTCTTTCTCCTTATTCCGGGAATGGTCTGGTTAATTAGCATGCTTTAAACACAACATTTGGCTGTCTGATCTAAACAGATGTACAATTTGTGCTCTGCTGGTGATCCAGCTACACAACATGCCACACTCCATCTGCTTTCTGTGTACTGGCAGAAGCAGTATATTTACTGCTACATTTCTTCGCCGTTGTTGTTGTTTTTTAATTTTTACTTTGATTCTTTTTTTTAGGAACTTGAATAATTACATTTTAATAAAAAGTTGTTATACCTCAGGTGAGTTTTCTCTTGACCTGCTCTTCCTAATGCCGCCCTGGATACAGTTGTCCTTCTTGGCCACAAGGACACACTGGTGGCTCATGGACACCTTGTTGTCCGCCAGAACACCCAGGTCCTTCTCAGCAGAGCTGTTTTCTTGCAGGTTAGTCCCCTGTACTGGTGCCTTAGGTTATTCTTCCCCCAGTATAGGAACCAGCATTTACCTTTGTTGAATTCAGTTTTTCTCTGCCCATCTCTCCAGGATGTCGAAGTCCATCACTCTGGGGTATCAGCTACTCCTCCAAACTTCGTGTCACCAGCAAATTTGCTGAAGAGGCATCTGCCCCTTTAACCAAGTCACCGATGAATATATCGACAATACTGCACCTGGTATTGAGCCTTGGGGGACACCACTAAAGACAGGCCTCCAACTAGACCCTGTGTCATTGATTATGATCCTCTGATGATCTGCTGTTCAACCGGTTCTCAACCCACCTCACTGTCCACTCATCCAGTTTACACTTCCTGAGTTTGCCTATGAGGATGTTGCGAGAGACAGTGTGGAAAGACTTGCTGAAGTCAAAGAAGACAATCTCCCTTTCTCTCCCCTCATCCATACAGGCAGCTGTTTCATCATAGCAGACAATTGGGTTGGTCAAGTATGATTTACCTTTAGAGAATGCATTATGTGATGGCTACTCTTGATCATGTTCTTGCCATCCATGTAGATAGGAATGGCCTCCAGGATGAGATGCTTCATCACCTATCCAGGGGTTGAGGTGAGACTGACTGGCTGGTAGTTTCTTAGGTCCTCCTTCTTGTCCTTTTTGAAGATTAGGGTAACAATTCCTTTCTTCCAGTACTCAGACACTTCTCCTGAGCTCCACAACCTTCCAAAGATGATCGTGAGCAATCCTGCTGTGGCGTCAGACAGTTATCAGACCTCATCCCATCAGGGTCCATGGACTTGTGCAAGTCAAGTTTGCCTAGATGTTATCCAAACCAAACCTTTTTGACCAAGGGAAAGTTGTTCAGTCTTGAGGCTGATGATGACCTTTCCGTATAGAAGTCATACTTTGGCTAGTAATACATCATCTTTGCCACAGAATTGTTATAACACTTTTATGAACATACCAAGAGTGTTATTAATCAAACTGTTTATGTACTGAAAGCCTTTATCCATGATACATTTGTTTGCTTCTAAAAATTGTCAGTTTTCTTGTGACTGCCGTTTCTGTTATCCCAAAAGAGCACCTGCTCTTTTTTCATTTCTTCTTCTTTCAAAAAAAAGACAATTATTACAAAATCAATCACAGTAAGATTAAGGCCATATTTTTTTTCAAACAGTGTGAGAGAGAAGTGACATTCTGTGCAAAAAAGTAACCCACAATACTATCAGAGTTAGCAGAAGTTATGAAATATTTTGTCTTCTAAAGTAAGGTAAAATTTCTTATGAAATATTTACACAATTAGACAGTTGATAGTGGATTCTCAAGAAATGTTAGCTGCAAGATCGATCTCCTGAAAAATGATGCCTCTGAATCTTGTGCATACAGGATTAATGTTTTTAGTGTAATTGTTTTCTGTTACCATGAAATAGCATTGACATGTTGGACCATAATGGCAGCTTATAGAGAGCCTGTATTAGGCAACATTTTTAGGGGACAAGATGGCCCCCTTTATGCCTCATTGCCTGTGTATGCCTGGGTACCTCTCAGACAGGGAGAAGTTGCAGAGGAGCAGCAGGAGCTCTCTGCTGTGATTAAATCCAGTAATGATTTTAAACTAAAAGAGGGTTGATCTGACTAGAAATTAGAAAGAAGATTTTTACGGTGAAGGTAGCAAAAAACTGTAATAAGTCACCCACAGAGGTGGTGGATGTCCCATCCCTGGAAATACATAGGGTCAGGTTGTATGGGGATCTGAGCAACCTGATCTAGCTGAAGATGTCCCTGCTTACTGCAGGAGGGTTGGACTAGTTGACCTTGAAAGGTCCTTTCTAACCTGACATATAGTATAATTCAATGAATCTATGATTCCCAAGCTGGCCAGATTGTCACAGCCCTGGGGCAGGGTGAGGCTGTGGAGACATGGAGAAGCCAGAAGGGGAGCTGGAGACAATGTCCCATGGCCTTGGGCATTGGATGTACCCTGTCCTGATGCTGCAGTGCGTTCCTGGAGAAGACATAGCTGATAAACAAAAGCAGGCCTATGGATAAACCACCAAGTGTGGATCCTGGAGTAAACTCCAAGGACTTCATGGGATGGAGCAAGACTAACTGGCATAGAGGCTTGGGAAGAAAAAAGAGCTTGACTGTTCCTCAGTCTTGGTTCAAGAAAACAGTGGGGTTTTTACATTTTAGAGAGGTAGAACTGTGGAGAATGGTTGCACTGGTTTTACCTCTTACTTCCAAGAGGAAACCTTTCAGTATAGTCATAAATGTCAGGGGCCAAGCAGTAACTTTTTATGTCATCGTAACCAAGGGGCATTTAGAAAGTTTGTGAGGGAAGTAGGGACTCAGCCATATATATGCACATCGGCTTATATATAAATTCAGTAATTTCTTTGAGTTCCTCAATGATAATTTATTTGTACTTCAGACTGAAGTTATGAGATTTATGACTTTCAAGTACTGGTTAGCTAGAGCATGTAGCAGCATGTGTGCTGTCCTGTGCCAGTGGAGTACGGCATTTCCATCCTCTCACCTTGCATGTTCACATTTTAACTTCTGCCGAGACAGCACTGCAAATGGTTCTTGCTTTCAGAATGGATACTGACATGTGAGTACTGGCTTGCAAGACACTGAAATGAGAACCACAGCTTATTTCTCTATGGCAACCAAACATCTGCCTGATGTAACTCATGAATTGGGACAGATTTTAATTGACAGTTAGTAAGAGTTTAAAAGCCTTTATGTTCCTTGTTGAATTCCCTGTTCCTGTCCATTCAGATCTAAGCACACTTGTGCACTGTGGCAGAGCCTTGAAATACAGCGATTAGCCATGCTGGTGATCACCCTGCAAACAATAGTGATGCAGAGGAGTTGCTCATGTGTTGGATGACTCCTGAATGTGACGGTCTCATGGAAGGTACAAATCTGACACTTAATGACAATGTGTTAGTCACTGATGGTGAGAACTTCCTTTCCGGGCAAATCAGTAGGAAAGAGAAGCTTTATCCTGCTAGCTGCTAACCACTCAGCACTTCTGCACCACAAGAATTTCTAAACAGGAATTAGCCCTCTTGAAAATCCTGATCACCTTAAAATCAGAAGAGGGTGAATAGTGCCAGTGTCTTACAAAGCAGCCAAACTATGGAGAAAAAGGAGAAACCAAAAGGTAGATACTCTCTTCGAAATTAATTTTGTATGCACTCATGGAGGCAGAAGCATATTCCATTTCAATGATTACTTTTGATTATTCTTTATTATAAAACCAGAAATACAGTGTTTTTATAACCACTAACTTCATCCTCCTAAACAATCTCTAGAGTCAGTTTGATGTCACCTGTAGCTCATTTCTTTGACTGTTCATTGTAGTGACAGAGGACAATATGTTGTTTTTTATATATCACGCCAGAAGTTTGTGAGCCCTTTAGTCATTTCTGGTAAAGTATTATTTGCTTGAATAATAAGTAAGCCCTTATAACCAATGACATTTTCATGCAGGTATCCTAAGTGATACAAGGGGTAGAAATAAAAACACTCAAAATCAACAGATACATCTAGACCCTTTCCTGAAGAAAATAGTTATTTCAAGTTCTCTGCTGAGTAACATTCAGGTTTAGTAGACTGACTATTAAACTGCAACAGGGCATACTAAAAACATTATACAGTTTCTGCAAAATTACTTTCTAAAGTTGCAGACCCTGGCTACTCTTCTGACTGGCTGCTGCAGGCAGCTTAGTGCCTCACAGAGTCTGAGCTGTTGGATAGGAAGTTCTCAGGCCTTCCCTGGAGTGGTCAGGTTTTATGTGTCCATAGATGTCTGCTTAAGTCCTCTGGCTCCATTCTCTTCATACCTTGAGGCTTGCCATAGCATTTAGATAGATGCAAATTCTAATTGTATTTTGATGAAGTATTTCACTCACTTGAATGCTGCTTGTGAAGCAGGAAGAAGAAAATTTTGATTTAATGAATTCTTGAAAAAACATATGCACCTATTTCCTGAAGAATAAAATAAATAAAGGCTCCCAAGAAATCTAATTTCTCAAATATTGTCTTACTTGTTCTCTACTGGGATTCTTTTAGTGAAAGGTTAGAAATTTTTTTTCTTTTGTTATACATTCAGGACTGCAACAAATTAGAAAAGACAAGTTGTCCCATCTTCCTCTCCCTCAAGAAGAATTCACTGAATCATAGAATCACCTAGGCTGGAAAAGATCTCCAAGATCATCAAGTACAACCTTTGTTGATCGCTGCCTTGCCAACTAAACCACAGCACTAAATGCCATGTCCACTTGTTTCTTGACCAACTCCTTGGCCAGTCCATTCCAATTCAAATTCCATTACTTAAGTTTAAATAATTATGTCGATACAATACCATAACAAGACTAAATATGGGATTTTTCAGGTATATGCACCTCTGTTCATGAAAATATTTTGACGTTTCTCCTGCTATTTATGAAACCTGCATTTAGAAATATAAACCCACTTCACCTTTGTATTTCTCTCATGCTACTCCAAGTGTTCAACAAAGTATGGGTGCTGTTTGAACCTCTTAATTCTCACATAAAGTCTCTATAAAAAGTTTAAGAGGTTCATATCAATTGAAATTAATCTCTAGACTGATCTAAGTATTGGCCATTTTAAACTATAGCTGATAATACCTGTTTCAGGCACATTATTAGTTATCTAGAATTTCAAGTAGGAAAACTGAGGTTGGAATGATGAATTGCCTTGGAAATACTCACCTGTTCAAAGACAGACACTGAGTGAAGCTCTCGTTAGTCCCAGTTTTCATTCCAAGACCATCTTTCATCTTTATTTCGGTATATTGTGTGTGAACTGCATCGGCATTTCTCTTTCACTTGCTCTTTGTAACTAAGTACTGGAAAATTAAGTAATTTTTTTTTCTATAAACTACAGCTTTCAACTCTAAGGTGTACCAAGGGCAAGATGACATTTGGGGGATTATTTCAAATTTCCTGTCAGAATACTTCCAGTTCTGGTGAGTTTTATCAGTGACAAAATCTGAATTTTCTGGCTCATAAAAAAGAAAAAAGTGGCAAAGAGATGGACTGACTGAATTTACTGGGAGCAGTCCTCTATTCCTGAGCTCATCCATAGTAGGCTGCCAGCCCATTAAGAGAAAGGGGTTCAGAGCTCAGGACAAAATCCCTACCTCAGTCTAGGATGAAATGGGATCCCTCCTTCTTTCCTTCTGTCCTATTTCTTTTATTGTTCAAAGAAAGCTGAAGTCTCTACGCTCTTCTCCCTGAATTTGCTGGAAAATTGATGTGGTAGTCGAATATGGAGGTACCTGTGATTTGGTCAAAGAAAGACCTTTCCTGACACTGTTAAGATCTATAACAAGCTTTAACAGACCCTTCTGTCTGTGTATTATCTTGGCAATTGAAGTAATTTGCCTTTTAGCTCAACTGCTATTACCTCCCAACCAACTTTTTCCAATATTTGGCTAGAAATTTTGTGCTGTTATTTATTTCTGTCAGGTATTGGAACCCTAACCAAGATTATATCTGCTGACTAGGTATGCAAGTGGTTTGTAAAGAAAAGGAAGTCGGCATAACTTTGCAAAGTTAGGGTCATGGTTGTTTGTAGATCTGTGTTTTTAAATAAGAGGACCATGCTTTCATTCTGGCTCTTCAAGGTCTATCCAAACAATAAGTGGAATGAGTATGGCATTTCACAATTCCGCTACCTCTTTATAGGCAGGTAAGTGTAGCAAAAGAGGACACCAACTGATGCAGAGGCAGCTATTTGCACATGGGCTAGTTCCTAGAGTGACTGTAACTGTACTTTGAGCTGTTTCTCTGATGAACACAGGGTAAAACCTGTTTAGGAGTGGACTAAGCCATTAGAGAAGACCGTATTACAGTGGTGTTCACAGAGATCAGAGAAAGAAACATTGAAATAGGAGTGAATTAATGACACTAAAATGAGCAAGATGAAGTTCTGCACAGGGCCAGAAAGGCTGTTCAAAGAGACTCCCTAAGGAAGCTTCAGTAAGGTTGTCTGTGTGGACCCACAGCCATCTGTAATTATTGGCAGCGATCCCACTGGTTTGGTGGTCAAAGCGTGACCCTGCATCATCGCCCATATCAGCTACATTCTCACAGCTGAAGAACCATATTTTGAGTGAATCTTTCCCTTTAACAGTACCTCCATGATGTGTATAAATATATAATTTGCAATTAAACCTTTTAGTCATTTGTGGCACTCTATTCTAAGACTCTTGTTCCATTCAGCAATTTAACACCCTTTTTCCAGGTCTTGGAGTACATATTTGAGGAAGAAAACCACAATGTCTCTTTGTATTCATTCTCAAAAACAACCGTGTTTTGGAATTCTTTACTTATATATTGTCTGTATATTGTCTAATCTACCAGTCTTGTCACAACTGATACCAAAATTCCTTTAAAGTGTTTTTTTTGGGGGCCAAAACTGCCACCTCTACACCTAATTTNAAAGCTACTGAAACAAGAAAAATGCCTCCTGAAAGCACCATGACTTTGTTGTTTAAATTGAAAGAAAATGACTTGTATTTCTCTTCCTGTTGTCTGCTGTCTCTGCATTTGTATGCAGTTACACAGCTGAAGTGAAGTAGGTTCTAGGATATACAGAAGGATATTTATTTGGATGTAGCTTTCTTAGGGATACTGGTGGAGGAAGAAGTAGATATCACGTTATGTTAAAATACATTTGTTTATTTAATTATTAAATAAACTCTTGAGCTATTTCTTGACCTTGAGTTACTTAACACTTGTGTTGACAGAGTTGGTTAAAGTTCATCTCTCACTCTCATTGCACTTTCTAGCTGTACAATACATAAAACTTGTCTAGCGTGTTACAGTGGTGCAACCATCTTTGCACCATTGTTGGGATGCAGGGAAAGTATTATCATCTCTTATCAATTCTACTTTATACTCTGAGCCCCTTTACATTCTGTGTCCTGTGGCTCTAAACAAAGAAGCATCTGGCATGGTGGAGGCAAAATATTTGTCTCCATGTGTTCATGGCTTATCCATTACTTTCTTAATTGCCACATCTTTCCCTCTCTCTAAGCTTCAGAAAGCTTCATACCACCTGCACCTTTCTCTCTCTGAGTCACTTTTCCACTGTGCATTGCCCAGACCAGAGAATCTGAACCTTCTCCTTTCAGAAGATGCATTGAAATGGGCAGAAGATACATCTAAATGTATTTCCAGCTCTACCACCTCTTTGAAATGCTATACCAAGGAGGCAATCCTTGCAGTTTTACTTTTCTCCCTAAATATCGTTGTGAAATGCATTCCCTCTTGCTCTCTCCCTCTCTTAATCTTAACAGCAGACTTCTAGATACAATTCCTTTTATTTGGTACAAAAACCATTTTATTGTATCAACAGAGCAAACGTCTGCCTGTTATCATCATGCACAGCAACTCAGTTTACTAAGCTAGAGTGGATAAACTACATAGGATAATCAAGCTTTAAAAACAATTAGTATTGAATTACAAACTTTTTCTTGGGTTATCACTTAAAGTTTATATATAAAAATACATTTTCCCTTAATGTAAAGAGTACAACCTTTGTTAATAATGAAATGACCCTTAGAAACAAATTTTAAGGTCTGTAACCTTTGTGAGGAAACATTGAGTTGGTAAGGAGCATAAGACTGGGAAGGCAGATGTATAGAAAAGGTTCTTTTCCTCCTTCCTAGTCGGACAAAAGTAATGATCATTATTCAGTTCATAAAAGGATTCTGAAACATATTAACATAATTAGGGGTAGAGTGCTGGGCCAAGCTTTGTTAGCTACGCTAGTGCCACCACAGCAAATTCAGCTTGATTTTTACCAGAAGAGATTCTTAGTAATGTAATGCCAAGTACAAATGGAAAATGCATTTTCCACCATTTTAATAAATCATTCCAAATATTTTGATGGTGTCATGACAAAAGCAGCTGCAGTCTAAAACTTTGCATGTAAATAGTCTTAATGAGGGAAAGAGCCTTTAACAGATGGGAAGTTGCAAAATTTTTCAGAAAAAAATCCTCAGCAAACTTTGCAAGCATCTGCTAAGAATTTAATGATAGAATAGATAGATCCACCCTTTTTGTGAGATGAAGGCACAAGGGCTACTATCCTTTCCCTCAGGCTGTCTAGTTTCTGGTTTCTGCTAAGGGAGAAGGCAATTGTAAGCAGCAGATCCTTAGCAACAAGTTGAAAGCTGTACTGACTTGTTATAGACCTCAGTAGTTGCTATGTATCTAGCTTTTCTTCTTGGGAAATGAATGGACTAATTTACATTGAAAAATGTTGTTAAAATACCAAAAAATGCAAGTTCACTTATAAAATGAAATTATTTTGTAAGGAATTAGACAAAACGGACAAACACAGGTTTGCAGATAAAGTGAAGTTGGAGAAAGATTTCTGCCATGTCTACCAGGATTCCATTGGCCTCATCATCAGGGTTCAGTGGCCTTTGGTGTTTCCAGAAGGCCTTTGAGTGTCACCTGAAGTGGATGAACCCATCAGCTGCAGCCAAGGAAAATCTTCAAATGGAGTCTGCAGATGGTAGTGTTTGACTTTGGGGGGAGAAGTTTTTCTCCACAATGTACCTCATTCTGGTTCCCAGGCAAGTGTTGCTCTATGTGATGCCAGGAAACCTGAGCCATATTTCACCCACACCTTCCAGAAGTGCCTGTATGGTGTCAGCAATCACATCAGTATCCAGGCTCCAGCACTGATAAGGTAAGGCAGTGCAGGCAGATACGTGGATTTGCTCAATCCTGACTCCAGAGTCACCTAATGTAGTGTAGGCAAGACTGGACTTCCACTGACCCTGTTTCTGTCACTAGAAGTATGCTCTTTATTTTCCTGCTACTGAATAAAGCTCTTCTTACTTATTTCAAGTGTTTGTGCTTAGCTCAAAAAGCATTTGAATCTCCTGATGAGATCAAAGGTTATGAAACTCTTTTCTGAAAACTCAGACCTTGCTACATTAATTAAATCTTCCTTCCCATGTCAGCTGTTCTTTAATAAACATTGAGTAATTAACCTCCTCTTTCTTTCTCTTTCATGATGTGAAGAAAACCTTTCAGCCTCAAATGCAAAAGTACATTTCTTCTTAACACAAGGATGAAAGGATCTTACTGTTTTTTTCAGTTGTGACATAAAGAATGGTAGTTTTGTATCTCTGTGGCATACTTAGATCTGCTAAATATTAAAAGCTTTCACATCACAATTACTTTGTTTTCCTTTTCACCTACTTATTTTAGCATAGCTCAGATGTCTGATGGTGTCTCCATCCAGCTTCATGCAAAGACTTTGTTCTTAATATTTAGTTCTTTATGAAGGTCTTCGGGAGAGGAGCAGCCTGTCTCCTTCTCTGCCCAACTCTATGTCCTGAAATGCATTTAGTAATTCAGGACACCATTCACTTTAGATTCATTGGGACTTTTTTGCCTTAAGACTGCCAAGCAACTGTCTTGAGGAAAGGAGGATGCACTCATTAAGGCTGAAGTTACTAAGGGAATACAGTGGCTTTACCAGGTACTGCCTGCGAGCTGACCTATGATAACTCATCACATGTGTGTTTATATAACTGGTGAACACTCACATTATTTAGTTTTGCATACTAATTGATACCTTAATAAAACTCTTGTTATTCATGAAGCCAAGAATACAAACATAAAGGTTAGGTAGAGGCTTTCTTAAGTGTTGGTGTGTTATTTTGCTTGAATGTGAGCTGCAAGAAGAAATTTTCTTTCTCCCATAGACATAATCTGAGCTCTGTTTGCTTTTACATTGGATGGTTACCTGAGCATGAAAGTGGATGCCAACCAGTGCAGAAAGGCAGTGTAAAGTCCTTTGTGTCACTTGAATTCTGTGAGACCCACATCAGGGCCAGGAGCACAGGTAGAGCAGCAGAAGAAAAAGAGTTTTGTAGACAACGTTGCTGCATGCCCTATTCACAGAGCAGTAATGGGGTTGAGTCTGAAGAAGGCCGCTGGAGTCTGTCCATGGTTGTACCTCTGGGATGAAGATTGCCAAACCCTTACCTAGAGCCCCTAATATAGTGTCCGTTCTGGCCTGTGAAAATCAGCAGGCACTCAGCAAGCTCTTGCCTTATATGAAAAAAATTATGCAATTCACTGTCAGCTTTGCAAAAATGGTTGTAACAGTGAAACAACATGGGCTGCGTCCTGTCTTTGCTAAGGCAATTTGATTGATTTAGGTTGTCATTTGCAGCTTCTGGGTTTCTGTTTGTGAATGTGAAATAACATGCCAGATCAGTACAAGCCAACACTGAGAGGTTTCTGCCTTGTACCTCACAGCTCAGAATTTCAGCTTATTCCTAATTTTCAGAAAAAATTAACAGTAATCAAAGTATAATTTAAAGCTGTCAATAACTGCAATATTGTAGTGACTCTTTGGTTTGCTTCTGTGCTTTGTTTGTATTGCAGCATTTGTGCCAAGAATGTAAGTTTCCATTGTGCTGCTGCTTTTTGAAATCTCTCATAGTGTTAAAAGAATTATTTTGAAACAGTAATTGCTACCATTATTATATTATAGGTGCATAGTAATTAGGGTTCAGGAGCAAGACTTGAACTTGATAATCAGGTCTAAGACTAAGTTGGCTGTACTTCAAGTTAAGACCATTCTTTTAAAGTCATAAATGCCTTTCTAGTTTCTCCTTCATATATGGAGCTATGGTACAATCTAGCATCTAATGACATGGAAAACAACCCCTGTACTTTTGCATCTATTCCCACTCCTGCATTATTCATGTACGGGTGAGCTATGATACTGAGACATTCATTTCAATATACTGAAACTTACTTTTGTCCTCATGTGATAATTTGAATTGAGAAATAGTTGAAGAAATTATTCAATTTGCCAGCACAGTTGAGGTTTTCAGCAGGACAATTCAATTGCATTAAGATGCCTCCCAGAGAACAACACACTTGGCTAACACATAATATACAAAAGCAGCAAAAGTAGCTGCTAGCGATTCTTGTCAAGCATTGAAAGTTCATATATGAATTTCTTACATTTATTTCTCTTATGGTACATTATAACCCACAAAAATTTTCCTCTTCCCTTGGGTCCATGTAAGTTTGATTCTGAAATATGTATTAATTGTCAGTAAATTAGAGGAAAGTTTATAAATGTATGTGTTTGGGAAAGGGAAGAGCAAATTCCAAAGCTCTGTATTATGCAGCTTGCAGCAAGCTCTTACCATAAAGTTGACTGTTGGTAACAGGATAACACCATGGAATCCCCCTCTGTTACAACTGATCACCTGTTACAGTATTTGGGGGATTTTGAGGAGATCAGCTTACTGTCCCTTAGAAATGGAACTCAGGGTCCACAATCCATTGTGCTGACTTACTCGGATTTCGGGAAAATTCTTTGTGTGATACTAATTCCTTCTGGAAGATTAAAGATGTGGAGGGGAAGCCAGGAAGGAGGAAGTGTTGAATACTGGAAATAGCGTGAATACTTAACACTTCCCTCATGGCCTCTGCACCTGCAGAGGATTTGAGACAGATCCCCCAAATCCTGCTTCTCCTGGAAGGCCACCAATTCATCTGTGAAGCTCTATGTACTTCCTTGTAGGCAGGTTGACTCTCCGATGGCATCAACAGCTCCCACCTGTGCATTACTGGGCCATGAAGAGCTGGTAGAATCTGCCTTAGTGCATTTATTTCTGTTCTACAATACCAAACTATGCACAGGCAAGGTCAAATTCTTGTTTAGTTACAAGTGTTCAAGATTCAAAACAAACCATAATCTTTCATGTGGATGAAACAGAATGTGAATGGACAGAATTTGATCCACATTGTTTAAATTGGCCCAAAAGCAAAGGTACTCATTTAATTCCATGTTTGGGTCCAATTACTTTTTCTTCCAAGAGGCTTATGGGAATATAGAAGAATGAAAATAGAAATAAATGTATCTTACACAGATCCTTGGAGTCTTATTTGCTTTCATTTCAGGATTTGCAGAGGCCAACTTCTGTTGTTGGTAATCCCTTAATATGGTTGCCTTTGTTAGTCTTAAATTGATGACTCTATACTGATTGCACTTTAAGGCTGTGAAAGATCAATACATGTGGGTCTTTTTCAGTGCCCTTCATTATTTCTTGTGAGTTATTTCTCTTTTGGCTAGCCGGTGGCTAAGCCCCTTGGATTGAGTTTCTTGTATGACTACTTTGGCAGCTAAAGAATTGAGAACTTTGTTAAAGAGAGAGAAATAAAACTTGAAAATATGGTATTGACAAGAGTTGTCTTTGTTTGTAACTCTTCTGAGCTGCAGCAAACTTATTTGGAGCAAATAATTTTGCATCTTTCAAAATATTATAGAAGCCAAAATTTTCACGCTGCCCGAAGAAAACTTTTTCAGGGACATTCCTAGGTCTCTTTCTGACATGCTTGCAAGAATGACATGGCAGAAACTGGTAGTTGACTGATAATGATGATCAGTGAATTGCTGGGGGAGAGTCTGGGCCTCAGCACTATGCCAGATGGAAAGAGGAGATAGAAATTCCAGTAGTGTGAGATACCTCGAGGTCTCGATCTAATGTGGACGTTTAACAGACAACGGACAGTTTTGAACCTTCTAGGGCTTTTCGGGTTTCTTTGTTGTGTTGATGAAGTTGTTTTGAGTTGCGATTTGAGGTGCTATTTTGAGTTCTTTCAAGTTATACATTAATTCCCATTCACTATAATTGTTCCAAAATGGCGTCCCCTCCTGCCTCATGGCAAGGCATCACTGCTGATTGGCTGAATCTTGCTGCAGTGCAGCACTGCCATAAAAGGCAAACTCCCCCCCCACCCCGGTTCTTCCTTATATGGTTTGTACCTCCCCTTGTCTTCCCTATAAGGTTCTGTCCCTCCCATGGACCGCCCACGGGCAGCTCCTTTTCCAGCATGTTCTGCCCTGGGTCTATATAAGTCTGGTGCTCCCTTCAGTAAATGCCATTTTGCCCCCATCGTGCCTGCAGAGTTGTTGTCCTTTCTCTCCCTCAGGACTGTGTATTATTGGAGTCACCCCCCTCCAATAATGAATCACAGCTATAAAAAGCAAGATGTTTCACGATACAATAAGGTTCTTGTAGTTACTAACAGTGTCTAAAATGAAATACACCTGAGGGCAGTTGGGAACCCATCCCTTCTGGGAAAATGAATCATACCATTACACTTGGTCGAACTGAATATTCCAGAGTGAAACTAGTCAGAGTAGTATAAACATTAGTGATAATTATAACATCTAATTGCATGCTGTAATGATAAGAACATTAACAATGAGAGCCAGCTCTCATCTTATTAGGCGCTGTGCAGAGCAATGCCAGCCCACTGTTCAAAAAAAGTTTTCAGTTAGGTTAAACAAGCTATTTACATTAGTGTTTGATGTTTTAAATATTTTGAAGTAACATGTTTCTTTTGACAAACATGATGACAAGTTATGTATCTGTGCAGAAAATATACAGCTTATTTTTTTGCTCAAGTGTTCCAGGAGAGAGAGAGCTGGCATTCATGCAACTCCTTCTAAAAAATGTGTGGATTTCTCCAGACCTTAGGGGGCACAGAATCAGGGCTGTGAGGAGCTGTCTGGTAGATGAGGAGAGGTTTAGGCACTACCAGGTTACCATGATTAAAGGAACTGGAGCCCAAGTTCCAGAGACAGAGAAAAAACTTCTCCTCATCAAAACTGGCATCTGCTGAGTTTCTCTTCCCTTGTCCCAGTAAATGATCCTGCTGTGATGTCAGTTAAATTTCTCTCCAGTTTTAACAACTTGTTTAAATAAAGAAAAAAAAATGCTATAAAGAGCTGTTGACACCTCAGGGATATCTCTGGAAAACTTTGTGTTTTGAAACAATTTTGCAGATGCAGTATTAGAAAGGCTTTGGCCTTCTCCACATGATTTCTGCCTTTTATTTACAAGAGATGCTTGCGTAGAAACATGATAGTGTTTCAGAATGTAATTTATTCTCCAGATTATTTCTTATTTGAAGCCCTCACTTTCCAGCTGACTTAACAGCCATTATATGAATGGCTGTGCTGGGTCACCGACTGCAGCTCTCTCTAATGTGTTTATAATAACTTCGCCGAATAAATTTTTTGAATAGGCATTCCTGTTTGATTGCAGGCTATAGTTTTTCTGGTTTTTTTTTTTGTTTGTTTTGTTTTTGTTTTTGTTTTTTTGTTGTTGTTGTTGTTTTTTGTTTGGTTTTGTTTTTTTTTATCATGGTAAGTATATTAGTATAATATTAGTATGGCTACAGTTATATCAGTATGAAGTATGCCTCTGCCTATAGATCAATGAAATATACTGATAGAGTAACAGCTACAGCACCACCAAAGTGTAACCTATTCATTTGGTTGATGAGACAGCTTTGCAAAGAAGTTCAAATTGCTGAGAGGATGGAGACTTCGCGGACTTCTATGCCCCATGATCAAAAGAAATTTGTTCAGATAATTTTGTTTTTCTTTTTCATGACTATAAAATAATAGCTGTTTTTCAATAGGGAAGCCATTTCCTGTGTGATACAAGCACGGCCACAAGAGGAGGGCTTGCGGAATAGGCACAGCAGAGAAGCCAGTAAGGCAGTGCTCACATAAGCCTTTGCTGCTCCGGGGAGAATGACTCATCTGCTCCCCAGCAACCAATCCTCCCTCTACCCTGTTCCCTGTCTCATGCCAGTTTAAGCCATCGTAGCTGAGCATCGAAGAAGATCAGACTCGGTTGGGCAACAACTGCCTTCTGCCTTCAGCATTAATTTTTCACCTTTGTTTCTTGATGTAGTGCAGAAGGACCTGGTGTGTGGGCAAGGGGAGGACTGCTCTGGGCAGCACTGGTGGCTCAACCTGCACCTCTAGCCATCGCCCAGGGCATCAGCTGGCAGGTCTTCAGTGAAGGAAGAAACCCTGATTCTGTCACTGAAATTTCTGAATACAGTATAGCGTATTTTCTTCTGTAGTCCAGTCTGTCTTTACAGAAGTAGATATTTGGTCACAGATGTCCATAACTCCCAATTACCACTAGTAAAGAAAGAAAAGAAAATGAATGAGCAGGGTTTGTTCTCAGAAAAATTAAAAAATCATACAGAAATGAGAGGAAATATGAAATCTTCCATGAAAGCAACGTGCGTGGCTTTCTAATGTCTTGGGTGGTCACTACGCTTGAGTTCTGTGTATGGGCTTCAGAACAGCTGAATGAACCATGTGAGGCATCGTGTGCTTGGAACTATCCAAGCTTTAACAGCAATGTATTTTACTGACACTTAGAACAATGACTCCTACCCCCACTTTGTTCCCCCATTGGGAACTAATGAAATAATTAATGATACTTTTATAAGGTTTTTGTGTGTGTGTGTGTTTTTTTTTTTTTTTTTAAGATTATGCCATACCTCAAATTCTGATCTGTACCGTGGTTTTTGCCAGCTAAGAGTGAGAAAACAAGTTTGATTTTATGAACTTGTTTGAGTTGACTGCTCAATCTTGCAACAAGGTTTTTCCCAGGAGCTATCAATCTTCAAAACAGTGTGAAAAGCTGAAATGAAGGTTTTGGTGTAGGCTTCTTTCTATTTTTAAATAAATAATTATAAAAAAACCCAACAGCCATTCAACTCTTTTTGTCTGTATGTTCTTTACCAAATTTTGTGAATGGAAAACTGTTCATTGAAAAGGACTGCAATTTTTCCTAACCTTTGGGACTGTAACCAAACACAAACAAAGGGGAGATAGTATTTAGCAAACATTTAGCCTGAAATAAAAATAAACAATTTGGATACTCTTCTAGGATGTTGCTTATGTCACTGCTGGTTAGTCATATTTCTGTAATAGATGCCTTGAAATTACTGCACTTGCTTATTAGTGCCAGGGCAAATACTCTCTGGTCTTCCATTTCTCTTTGGCATATTATGTACAAAAGACTTATTCTCGTCATTTAAATCAATAAACAGCAGTTTGTTCCTTGCAAACAACCATTCATTAAAAGAAAAAAATTATTAGTGTACTGGCATTTACAGTTAGAAGATCTTGTAGTAAATTAGATGTTTATCTAGTGTAGTTGTGAAGAATCCCTATTTTTGCTTTTTAATATGTTATTTTACATATTTATTTAAAAGTCAGTCATACTGTTGTGTCTTAATTCCTGGATTCAATAAGATTTTCATGCCATAGATATATTGCAGTCACAATAGATGAAGAATTAATCCATGTAAGACTTTAAATGGCATAAAGAGGTGAAATGGTGTTCATTTCTAAATAAGAATGTTTATTAATTTTCTTAACTTGATTATTAATTATTCTAAAAATTATTATGTTATTGAAAGAACAAGATACAGATTATTCTTGCATTGGATGGATAAATATCTTAAACCTTTTTATCTGCATATATATGATGCCATACAGAAAAGAAGTCACAACAGAAAACTAAAACTCATATTAAATTGCTATATGTGTCTTTGTATTGAATCCTTCTACTTGTTGCCCTTTTTTTCAAATAATGTACTCCCTTTTTTTCTTCTTCCTGCATTAATAAATCTGGGCCTACAGACTTTAAGAGCATCTCCTGGACTCCAGGCATGATGTGTTGGCAGTGTTATTAGTATAAGTTCTATTTAAAGGTACAGTGATGCCAGCCTTATTACCAGAAATCTCTGGTGTGACCTCTCTTCCACACATTAGCATCAAGTAAAGAAAGCTTTCTTTATGGACAGGCTCATGAAAAGCACACAGTCCATTCCTTATTTGGCTATTCAAAGTGAATGAAATGCCTTTTGCAAATCTTTTAAACTCTCTGTAAAATAGAGACCTTCCTGGAATGGTCACCTTCACCTTCTGTATCTAGAGAAGATGGCAGCTGACTTGCCTGTGCTCTTCTTGAGCCTTTTCACTGGCTTAAAAAACCTCCTTCAGGCTTAAGATTCAGGACAAGAAGTAACGTTTATGCCATTAGCCGCAAAGTTGCACTCCCACTAGTCACACGTAGTTTTTTAAAAGACTCAGCCTCCCAAATACAGACTCCACAGCCCTCTAACCAAAGCAATTACTAAGCTATGGGCAAGGTTCTCCCTGGAAGGCAGGCTTAGCAGAAACACAGGACCAGCCCCTGGTACTCCCTCATGCTGCAGGTTTCTGAGTTAAGAATCCACATAACTCCAGTCCTGTGGGCACACGTTGGGACCTTGGCCCTGCCCCAGAGCATGCAACAGGAGGTTTTTGTGAGGACAGTGACAACTGCTAACCACCTCATCACCTCACAACACATCTATTTTCATGAAAAAGAATATGTGAAATTTATTTCTCTTCATAGCCACTCTTCTAAATGTTTACATTGAGAAATGGTGTTTAATGTCATCAATGAGCAGGGTTGCACCAAGGGAAATCCTGCTACCTGCCTCTGAGTGGAAATGATCCAGGAGATCCTATATACTGTCAAGCTGCTGGAGAAAGGAGAGAACATATAATGAGAGAACATAAGTAAGTGTGCTAAACCACAGTGCTGCCAGCAGTCTCTAGCTCTCGTCTCCCAAGCGAGCTCTTGAATATATACCTTGGCTGTCTCCTAACTCCGTGTTGGCATGAGACTTGAGTACACTCTAGTCCCAAAGTTTCCTCAGAAATTAAAGCCCTGCGACATACAGGAGCCTTATTAAACACACATCTTGGCCTCAGTCTGGACAGCTGGAGACAACTTGGTCCTGCTGTGATGCACAGCTGGAGATTAGTTTGAATCTTTTTTCTTTTTTTCCTAAAAAGGAAGAAGTTGAGAAAAGCTCAATTCTCATCTGACACAAATCACTCTGTCTTCACTGCTCTTGATGGTCCCCATCTGATTTAATTTAACTAAGGATATGGAATACTGTTTAGTTGCCATAAAAATAATCTGCAGGATCCCTGTATCCAGAAAGATACTGCATCTCTGTATCTAATGACAATGTATCACATAAACAAGTGGTAAACCCTAACCACTGGACATAAAGAAATATTGTATGGATGGCTATTGATACAGGCCATGAATACCACGGCCATTGACTGGGGTTTCACAAACAGTTTATTTTACTGTCCCGATATGCCTTGATGGAACTGCAAATGACACAGAAGTATGTTGTCCTTAAAAAGCATATAGCATCAGCTTTAAATTCAAGAGTTTGTGGTTGTATAACATTATGGGGAAAGGCACCAGGCTTATGATACTGCTTCAGTAAAATGAAACCCCGCTTTCCCTGCAGTGTGCATGGTGTAATCTTCATGCGCCTTTTGTAATCAGGATGAGCTTAGTGCATTCCAATAGGACCCAACCATTTTTATCTGGGAATAGTAATGTTGTTGGAGGTGGCATCTTTATTTTCAGTTCATGAACCTCTAGTAAAACTAAAAACAGTAATTAATGATTCTCCAGCTATTATTTTTAAATGGAGTGTGTGTCACCAACTTAAGACCACTGTTAAATACCAACTCCATTATCTGACAAAATTTCTCCCAGTTCACTCTGAACTGGTGTGTCAATATTACATCAATACATTGCAAGTTGTTGCCATATGCTTATAACTGCTTTCACTTCAACTTTTGCAAGATATTTCGTTTCTAGAGGATCCCATGACCTCTCACAGATGTGAAAATTTTAGTAGCTTTCAGAAATTAAGAAAATCTTATTTCTTTGGTTTTGGGTTGGTTTTTTTCCTCCTCTGAACAGCAGAGCACTGAGGAGAGAGTCCAATGATTTTGTAAGAAACAGCTAAATTTTGAGTTCAGAATCCTTATTTTTCAAGCTACTGTCTGTGTTTATATCATGATTCCTTTAAACAATTCACTGTGTTCATATCACAGTTGCTTAATTCTGCCCAATTTATGCCTAATTTTGAGGCCTGATTTCCCATCAGAGAAAATGTGAAATTGTTAGTAAAAAAGATGAAGACCATAGCTAGAATTTACTACATAGAATAGAATGCAAAGCAGGAAGCCATATATTAGTGTCTTAGTTTAGACTAAGCTAAAACAATTTAGAATTCCTTTCTCAAACTGACCACACCTCTTTTAAATTTTAAAAAAATTTTAATTTGGAAGAAGTGTAGAAGGGAAGATAACAGTTCTTAACTACTAAATATATATCTCTCTCTCTATATATCTCCAAAACACCAGAACAGAACAAATAACTCTGTAACCAAAACGTCTAAAGAAATGAGTCTCTGAAGGGACGGAGTGAAAACTTCTCCCGTAGGCAACGTGGACTCTTTTCCGGTGCCTCCCTTCCCAAAACTGCCGCCAAAAGAAAAAGGAGCTGGAAAAAAAACAACTCCCCAAACCAGAAGAAAAAAGAAACTCCCCCCACCCCCTGCCCCTCCTAGCCATTAGGCTGGAATTTGAGTGATTAGCTGAGCCCCCCCTGCCTCAACAGCCGAGGTGGGGAGGGCGCCAGCCCCCAAACCGCTGGCAGGGAAGAAAAAATTCTAACAAATTCTATAACTATAACAATTAGCAATAATTATTGCAAAATTTAACAAAGTTTCTTTAATGTGTACTAACAGGGGAAAGATACTGCTACTGTATCACTTTCAAAGAAATCCACACGGATTGTCAATTAAACAACAGTAAGCAAGGGGTCCCTCTGAACTATGCATCCCTCAGCCCAGGCAAGAAAAATAAATTATTTTAACCAACTTGCATATGGAGAATCAGGCAGGATATGACTATTTGTCACTGTATAAACATTCTATCAAATTCATAATGATCTGTGAAATGAAAAAAACTGTGGCTGGTGCCCAAAACCTGTTGTCAATGCTGCATATATCCCCTGCTATGCAGTTTATATGAAGATCTGTGTATAGGTCTTCAAGCAAATAGCGACAAAAAAAGATGTCACAAAATAACCTACAAAAACAGTGAAAAAAGAAAAAATGCATGGAGATCAATCTTTTTATCTCTTGCATTTATTCTAATCTTCATACTGTGCTTCTGAGACTGCTGCTATTTTAGTTTAGATCATATTTCAAAAGTTCTGCTTGTTTTTTTGGTTTTGTTGTTTCTCCTACTACCTGGATGAAATTTGAACATAAAAGTTAAAATACCAAGAAAAAAGCAGCTCTGTAAATTTCCCAGAATTTGCTTTGCAGAGCTGATATTGTGGAAATACAGGTTTCTTGCCTTCTTTTTTTTTAT
>VWZG01013125.1:390487-415448 GCA_013396735.1 Grallaria varia
TTTTTTTTTTTTTTTTTAATAGTGTACTAATTTTGTGTCATTTTACCATGGCAAAAGGACAGTGTTTTCTATTTGTGATCTAAATCTTCTGTATCTGTTGTGGAAAATACAGTTTACATAAAATCAGGGGGGGGAAAAAAAAAAAAAGGCTGAGGAGGAAAGTAATGAAACTTCTGTACCTGGTTTGCAATGCCATTAAACTTTGTGGAAATTAGCAGGAGGCAAGGTCTCAGGCAACCCAACTCCCAGTGAATGCAGGTAGGGAGCTGTCTGTTGCTCCAATATGACTTAAAATTGTTTTTTTGATACTTCTGGTAGAAGTAAAGAGCAAGGACAGGAATATGGTGAGGCTTTTGGGCAACACCCCAATGTAGGTGACCATGGGAAGTGACATGGGACACTGCCCAGGCCAGGCCAGGATTGCACCTGTTGGTGCTATCAGGTGTCAAGCTCCCTGTGGTTCTAGACACTACTTGTATTTTCCCAAAGACACTATTCTTACAAAAGTTTTTCGTAGGAGTAAAACAATTAGGTGGAAACAACCCAAATTTCAGGCTTTGTGACTGGCAATAAGCAATGAGGAAGTGACACAATTTTTCAATTTGTGTTAATACACCCTTTGAGAATTTTAATTTTTTAATATATAATTATGACCTCAAGTCTTTTTCAGCAACACCAAATATTTTCCTTTGAAAAGGAGACTATACTGATTTCTTCTAAATCCATCCTTTCCTTACCTTTCCTGTTCAGGTGAATCCTATACTTTTTGTTTTCTTTACTCAGTGACTCAGTATATAACTATCAAATTACACACTTCTGTAAAGAAGCATATCCTCTGTGACAGTCAAACCCTGAATTTTCCAAGTTCTTCTTTTAAGAAGCTTAATTCTCCTGATAATTTTCACCTCCCCCAAATTTTGTCTGTACTCTCCAGAGGAAAAGAATTTTGTTCTGGGCAGTACCCGAATTTGCTCTGGAGCCCAGGGCTGTCTGGAGGAGAGGATCTGTTTTGAGGCGCAGTGGTTGCCATGCTGCCACAGCACCACAGATGATCACCTGGGCAGCCAATTTCAGCAGGGTACAAAATCTTCCAAGTCGTTGAGGCAGAGACTGAAGAAATTGCAAAATAACATTGAAGAAATACCAAGGCAACATATATTGTAAATAAACAAATATTTTTTACTTCATTAATAAATCTTTTCTCATGATAGTAGTTTTGCCCAAGGACCAAAAGTAAGGCAAAATGAGCAGCATACTGAAGAATTTGAAAGTGTAATTCAAATCTAGATACCATACCATTTTTATAATATAACTAATAGTCAAATACAAGAATATAATGCTATTGCTCATGTGCAGCACTTTCTGTAACATGAATACTAGCTGGCATCACAACTTTCTGTGCAGAAAGAAGAGGATAATTTGTGCAACAGAAAGCAGTCACAGTCAGGATGTTTAAATGCTTTGATGGACATAAAGGATGTGGATCTGGTATATGCATATCAGGCCTGTGATATCTGCTGTTCATGCTGGAAAGGCTCTCTGTTAGTTTTCTGCTTGGGAATGGGGAATAGAAACTAATGTAAGGACAAAGACTTGCTAGAGATGAGACAATTTGCTAAAAGGAAAGAAACACGACAAAGTGAATGAAGTAAAACCAGGTTCTCAAGCAAGTGATTAACTTACATCCGAATGCTAAGCTGGCGGGAAACTCCTGTCTCCATACCAAGGGGCCAAGTGACACCACCTAGAAATTGGCCTGAGAGTCACTTGGTGAAGTGACAAATCAACAGCATGAGAGAGAGTCAGACGGGAGAGGAACCCATTTTATTGTGATGCTCTTTCTCAAACAGTAAAGAAATACAAAAGTGTGTCAGGCACCTCATGCAGCGCTGAATCAAAAGTTTCATTGAGCATTAAAACTATCAAATTCTTTGGTAGCAGAGCAGTACTCACCATTTGAGTGGAAAGGTGGGAGGAGCAGTAGATGAGCTGCCCTGTTTGCCAAAGGAGGGGCTCCAGTTTTTATGGAAGTGGAATTGAACATTAAGCAACTTTGAGACATCCAGCTTTGGATGCCATAAATATTGAAGTAAGTAACAGTGAGATGGAGACACATAATGCCTTGGGTCAGAAACCAGTGGAAACTTAAAGACTAGACGTAACGTGGGCCAATGCTGAGCCTGAATAATACTTTATCTTAGGCCAAGTGAGGACACATTAAGATTGGTTAGGGAGAAAGATTTAAATGGAACAAGGAGCAAGAGAAGCAGAAGGGTGGCACATTAGTATTTTAATGTATGCACTCTACTCTGTCTGCAAAAGATTTGGATTTGGTACTGGTTAGGCTTTTATATATCTATAAATTTCTTAATTGGCACTTTCATTAAGTTTCATTTGCTCATAAAGGAGTGCATTTAGATCTGGACTTCCCAGTACAAATCACTTTCCTGCTGCCCCGCAGCAGTGCTAGGGGCAATCTCAGGGTAAGTCAGCAGGCACATTTTAAATGTATCACCTGAGACAAGGATTTTCAGACAAAACAGCCCCTTCTCCCTCCTCTCTACTAAGTCTATGGAAAATACATTAAAGTCCCTCATCTTGAGATGTGCTGCTGTGTCTGCTGACTCCTGAAAGTGATTGAATGTGACTAGATTTTCTGAGCCCTGTGAAGCTGCAAAACGCTAAGTGTAATTTGACTCTGTATTTTCATATTGCTTGTTGGAGGCATATTTATATCCAAGGGCTACAGTTCCCATTTGTCTCATGGCAGGCAACATCAGGACTCTTCTCAGTCAGACCCAGAGCTGTTTCTCTGTATGGTAAGTGATGTGACTCTGTTTCCAGGGCAGAGGGAGGACCTGGGTGCAGCCAGTATGAGCCCGGTGTTCCAAGCCTCTTCACAAAGGGTGTGAGAGGGTCCTGCACTAAAGGTTTCCCTGCATCTCAATTTAGCTCTCTTCAATCCCGTATGTAAGCAGACAACGGCCAATTGGTGAGTGTGGATTCGAGCTTGCATTGTCATATTACACACAGAGCCAGAGAGCTGAATACCCGTGTCATGTCGGTGCTATATGGACCAGGGAGGAACTGCAATACTTTTGATTAAAAAGCACAAGTCCTGAAGTTTTCCTTTCCTCTGGATTCCTCCAAGGGCTGGTGGAAAGACTGTAGCTCTGGCCCCTGTGCAATGCTGCAATGGATTTTTGGTGTTGCAGAGAAAGGACCTCCCCGATTTGGGCCCCAATGGCATTGTGCAGATCTTTTTCACTCTTTGCTACTAGCTAAGTCTCCAACTGCCCCAAATTACCTCCTTCAGTGGAAAGATCTCTATAAGTTTAGTTTTGTTTAAAATGTATGTTTTAACACAAGACATATGCTTTCAATTTTTATAAAAATGTATTGGCATATTTATTCTATTTTACTTCCTTCATGGCTCTTCAAGTCAAAGCTTTCTTTTCCCAGAAGAAGGAAAGCTGCTCATATCATCATTTGCTTTATGCTAGAACCGTTTACTCTTTTTTTTTTTTTTAATATCTTGTCTTGCTGACTCTTTGTGGGTGTGTGCAAATTTGATTTTCGAATGCAGTAGTCCTAATGTGCCCTCATCTCCCTACTTCAGCTGCTCTGCTTCTCTGAGCTTTTTGCTACTTCCATATTTATCACTGTTAAATATGCTGTTCTTCCCTCCTCTGTCTTTTGATCATATTTTCAGAGCCCTTGATTGCCCTAGTTTTGATTATTGGTATTTATGACTGGTCATCTTCTCGAAGAAAGACGAGAGAAATATTGTCAGACCTCTGAACTCTGTGTGTTTGCCCCAAACACTCTGTTCCATTTATCCTCACAAAAGAGCCTGAGTCCACAGCTATCCGCAGGTAGGCATCTTTTGCCACTGTTCACATCTTCCTCCATATTATGCTCTGTCTCTCACTTTCGTATGCCCTTTGCTCTGGCCTGTCTTGCCCTAGCACCCTTTTGAGATAGGAAGGGGACTGATGCTGCAGAATATTTGTAGAAAAGTAAAATTAATAAGTCATTGAAAATCAGTGTACTTTTTTTTTTCTTCTGTATATGAAATTAATTGTGCTACAGAAGGTAGATACAGGGAGTGAGCATCACTGAAACAAATTATTTTTTTACCAAAAAAAAAAAAAAAGAAAAAGAAATTAGGACATTGCAGAGGGCACATTTACCTCAATATTTGCAGGCTGCCTTGTATCATAAGGTATGACATGACATTCTAAAGCTTTTGTTAGAGAAAAATCAGCACAATTCTACACATATTTTTAGGCTGGTTACAATACACACTCCTATGAAAGTCTGAATGTGCGTCTGTTAAAGTCACTAGGTACTAAAATCTTGCTGAAAATTCAGCACCCTCACAAAAAATACGAGGGCCAGGAAAAGAGCCTGGGGAAATAATACAGATTTGCTCTTTTCAGTGATCTTGGCATATGTCACATGGACAAATAGTTTCGTGATTAAGATAAGCAGATAAAGACGCTTCCTACTTTTGCAGATATTCTGTCTCTTCCAAGAGCATTGCAAGACATCAGGGTTAAAAGATTTTTGGATCTTTTTACCTCAGTGCTTTAATTGTTCCTTGCTGTCATGGGCACAAAGACAGAAAATCTCAATAATTTTATAAAGGTCACTGTGAACATAACTTTGCTGTCAACAGATAACCATGCTGACTTGAACAGGGAGGGAAACTAGCCTTTTAAATTATACCTTGGCACAATTAATCCATAACTGAATAAGACTGTGATGTGTTGCAATTCTTCCCTGGCAGTTTTCTTAGTTTCTTCTGGACAATGACATTGTTTCTTCTGCAAAAATCAACCAACGCCACTGCTGCAATAAGCAAGTAGTAAGTAAGTAGTCCTTCCAAGTCAGCTGGGACTAGTCAGTGTAATCACACAGGGTGTGTTAACAGGGGTTAATAAAATTGAAGTCCACTAGTTACACTTGCCAGGGTGATTAGAGACTTTTCAAGTTTATTACTGGGGTGTTGTGCTGGTCATTGTCATCTTTTGGCCTTTTATTTCAGAACAGGATACGACTCATTCAGGTACAATGTTTGAGAAGTAAGATCTGATTAGCAACATAGGACTGTAGAAATGAAGACACCCTCCATACTGCACAGTCAATCATGGTGCAGAGATGCTTCGATGCCACACCAGCAAGAGCTGCCACATCCACAAGCTGTGACATGTAGGACATAAAACCAGCAGCCTGGGTCTTGCAGCTGCAAGGCTCATTACTTCAGCACTGCAAAACCTTGTGCCTCTTGCCACTCATTGCAGTAGTTCAGCGTGAGTGCCCTGATGAAGCGTGTTGAGTGGCTGCTCAGCATTCCCACACTGCCAGCGCTGCAGGTATCACACCCTGAGTGACACACATGGGGAGCCTGGGCCCACAGCTCCAGAGATGCAATATGAAGAAAACCTGCAAATGTCTCAAACTGGGCACCTCCACCCTCCTACGGAGTAAGAGACCCTGAGATGATAAAAAGATCATTCTGTGCAGAAGTACTTTGGTTTTCACATTTGACTAGCTGGACTTCAAGATAATGCCTAATCCTAATACCAGAGAATAAAAGCAGCCTTTGTAGCATAGCAGTGTGACTACCAACTTTTAAAGTGGAGAGCAGGAGAGAACTCACCTTATGTACAAACCTAGGTGTCCATTACTTTCCCCTTCAGAAAGTAGTTCATTTTCCCATCTCCCAGAAAAGAGTGCTAGCCAGTGGTATGCTGGGCTATTGGCTAACCTAGATAGAAATTACTGCCTGCCCCTTCTTTTGAGAAGGTGCATGAAATCTGTCTGACCCTCAAGGGAGCAAAAGCATGGACGTAATTCTGAGTGGAGGGCCCACCAGTAGCATGGTAAAGTTGACCTATGTCCCTGCTATCATGTCTGTATATAATAGACTATTGCTATGTTATGTGAACTGTGTTGGGGAGCCCCCAGTGACGCCCTGTCACTTCAGAGTCAACCCTGTGGCTCCCAGTTTCTTGTGAGCCCATGAGGGGCCGGCCAAAATGTTGTACCCACCAGACTCTTCAAAGCGGTGCTGGATGACAGACAGAGCAGCCCTGACTCACATTCCTAACGCATTTCGGCAGCTCTGAGAGAGGCGTTTTTGAAGGGAATGAAGTGACACAGCAGACATGTGATTCCCAAACACAACCATATTCTCTGTGGCACAAGGTCCCTTCCAAAATCCATTCTTTGTCTGTATAGTACGCAGAGGGGTTAGAGGCTTTTCCAGAGGTATTGGTTTTCCTGTGCTGATCTATTCAGGCATCCAGGTCCTGTGCTATCTCTAACCTTCGCTATTCAACAGATCTATGGCAAGGGATATAAAAAGGAAATCAGTAACTTTTGAAATAAAGTCTGTTTAGAACTAATTAAAAATACAGTGCTTTTAGAAATAAACTGAATCTTAAAAGAGTTAAAATCTTTGCATATTTCAAACTGATCCAGACTGTGGCTTTTCATTCAGAAACCTCTGTTAGTAAAGTCCTATTCATGTCTCTCTCCCCATGAAGCAAATTAAAGCATTACCCTGTGGAGAGTTGTGAATTGGTTTTCCTCCTATTTTTTTCATCTCTCTTGTCTACCTTGCCTCATTAAAAACTGTGCCTTGAGCTCAGGAAATACAGGAAGGTTTCTAAAATGGGAATATTCTAGATGTTGGGCTAGAGTCAAGGAACAGAGACAGCCTTCGCTATTGAACAGTTTTTTCCAACTGTAGAAAAGTAAGCAATTCATGAATCATACAAATGCTGGCAAAAATAAATACTCTCAATCCAATAGTGATGAGCTCACTTACTGCCATTTCGACATAGGATCTTTTCAGCAGCTGTGTTCCTGCAAGCCTGAATCTGACCATCTGTGGAGATACAACATTGTGTGTAAGGCACAGCGACCTCCTTGATGGGAGATATGCAGGCAGGTGCTGACAGGGAATGCAGAGTCCCCTCAGTGTCCTGTGAGGAACTACTGCGCTAGGGGTGCTGGAGATGGGAGTATGGCATGGGATGATGCTTCAGCCTTGTCATCAGGCACCCAAGACTGCTTCTCCCAACCTCACCAAAATGTGATCGTGGGTGTTACCACATCAGTGCTGTATGAAAGGTAGTCCTGGGGGATCTGATGGAGACCTTGAGAACACTTCACTTGGGAACTTGAAGCATGCTTTCTATCCAAATTTGAAGGGTGGAAGGAAAATGTCCAGGCTGGTAATATTTCGATGTTCCTGATGAAGCATCACACAGTAGTTTTATTTGTTAGCTTGTGTATGTTGTTTACTAACATGATATCTATTTGCACTAAAACTATACAAAGACATTAGTTGCCCTATCATGCAAAAGTGATTACCGTAATCCAGCAGCATTACAATAATCATTCAAAAGCGACTCAGTCACAAGTAAAAAGAAAACCCTTTCCAAGTCTTTATTGTTCCAGGAATTAATATAATCTTAATCCCCTTTTGGACTAACATGAGTGGTTGCAAATTTTTTTATTTAATATTATTTGTTTTAAACTGCAGATTATGAATGTCAGAGGCTATGTACCAAATGGCAGTGAGACATACACTGAGAGATGATTTTCAGCATACAAAAAATGTTTTCATTTTTATTTTCAAAGTAACATTTCCAGTTTTATCTGAGTGTACATTTACAAAAGACAAAAAGTTTAAAGCAAAAGAAAAATCCTGATCAAAATATTTTATTTATCTGAAACATTTTGTTTTGGCTCATGTGGTGAATCAAAAGTTAATTCATCCATCTGTTCTGATGAAGTTGCTTTTTTCCAAGGACTGTTTGGGATATTTGGAACCTGAGGCTATTGATTCCCTGTGTGCTAGAAGTGTCCTTCTTTAAAGTAAGCCCAATTATTACATAAGGATTGCATTAAAGCCTTAATTATGCAAATCTTCATTGTGACAAAATATATTATCCATAGCTGACACATGGAAAAATGAAAGCAGAAAAATAATCTTAAGAGGGGGTTGGTCAGGACAAGTGAGTTAGTATTTCAGCCCAGATCAGGAAGCAATGGGATTCTTGTTTTCATGCTCATGCTTTTATTCTTCAAGACTACGACATATCTCACACTGTTACACTGTCCCCGTCTTGAGGCCAAAAAGAATGGATTAAATTAATAAAGTAGAGAGAAACCATAATAACAGGTAGAATACTGTTTCATTAGCTTAGTCTTTGCAGAGAAAAGGGAGTAAAAACATTGGCAGAGAGCATTATCACTATGCAAGAGAAAGCTGGCAGCAGAATTTGGGGAGACATAAATAAATGCTCTATTAAAGGAAAAGGTTCTAAGTCACAATTGTTACTTCAATAAGAAAAGAGATTAGGTTTTAGTTTTTGTTCAGTAAAGACTCTGTTGAAAGCAGGAACAAAATCTGTTTTAAGAGAGGAAATTTCTTACCACAGGCAAGAAATTTAAACTATCCAAAAAAGTCAGATGAACTTATGAAAGCTCTAATGAAGAGGTGTAATTCAGTAGTATTTCAGTAAACTTACTGGTTGAAATTTTCACTGAGAACCAGAGAGGAAAAAAAGAGGAGGTTTCAGCCTTGAAATCTCTGCATGACTAGTTTTGTGTTCTCTGAATACTAATAAAGCCCACATTACAGATAATTTGATGTTGCATGCTTTTTAAATAATGTTGGCCTTGTACTTCTACAAAAACATGTATGCAATATTTTTAATATGTGAACTAGCATTAAAAATGCACATGGTTGAAATAAATCTAAAGAGGAAAAACAAACTGTGTTTGGGTGGACAAAAGTTTCTACTCTTTCTGACAAAGCACTATTTTAAAACCTATACAAGGAGATTAAAAAATGCATGGTATTCCCTTTTAGCAGAATGTCTGTAAAGTAGATGTTAAAGGTGAATGTGTTGGTGAAAGGCTAAGTATTTTTTTTGTCCTTTAAAGTTTCACAGTGTGGGATCCTTCTTTACAGCTACCTCAAAGTGTGGCATTTTGTCTCAGGTAGCCACTTAACTTCTTCCTGGAGTCATCACAGAGAACAGCCAGTGGAATGGCTCATCTAAGTCAAAGAAACTCATGTCTGAACCGTAGCAAAGGAGTTGTTCTCTGGAGTGTCCCTCTGTCTTCATCACATTAGGTAGAATCTGGAAGTTCAGCTTTTAACTATTGGATGTGAAGAGTACTGCACTTGGACAAACAGCTTAATGTTAGAGTGTGTATTTCCTTCTATAATCTTCAATTATGGAGTGATATCTTTTTTATTCTAATGATTATGACAAAAAGAGTTTGTTTTTAGTAAGGACAATGAATACAGAATTGAAGGCACGTATGAATGTACATCAGTTACAATGCCTGGGGCAATATTTTCAAAGTACTTATGTACAGAATTCCATTAGGAAATACTTGGTTCTACAGATAACTACAGATAATGTGCCAGTAATTCTTTTTCACAAGTATCTTCATCAATTCTTTATTTGGCAATGGAATACTTGCACTATATTACAGATGTACTCTCTAAATTTTCATTCTTATGCCTTATTCTAAGGACAGTAGGTGCACTTAGCTCACTCTTGGGAACTGCAGTTTGACTCTACTGGGTTCACTCAGTTTTAGGAAGTCTGGATTTTGGCATGGGAATTCAGACTGCAGTTCCTTTCTTCTGTCTGTCTTACATGACAACCAGAGAAAGTACTTGGAACCCTCCTGAGTGTTTGGGACAACTGAGGTTATTGGGAAGATGGTTTCAGAAAATAGGTTGAGTTTAGGTTTAGCAGCAGTGACCAGATAGCCAATGATGGGACATAGCACTGTCTCTCATTTGTGCAAGCTGCTGCCTGTAACAGAAGTGAATCCTGAATCTGTGATTAAAACCTTATGTTTAGTCAATTTGTCGTCTCTCTTTGGGAGACCAAATTTAACAATTTTCATTCTACAATTCAGACAGCATTGGGAAAAGTTTTAGGTTTGGAAAACAAAAAATTAGATAACATTATGCTCCAATTACAGAATCCCGGAATGGATCAGGTTAGAAGGAACAATGGTGGGTCATCTGGTCCAACCTCCCTGTTCAAGCAGATTTATCCTGGAGCGCATTGCACTAATCAAACCCAAAGGTAAGTGGAGGTTACAAGAAATCTCTGTATTTATTTGGCCCCAAGTTTGCATTTTTTTGCAATGAAATGGCTGGCCAAAACCAAGTGAAAGTACAAATTCACAAGAGAAACTACATATCCAGCCTAAATTTGCATATTAGCAAGATTTGTCATAAGGTAATATGAGGTAAAATCATGGCTTTATTCTGATGAAGCCTAGATCTCTCTCTTTAAATGTCATTACTGTATTTTTGCATTGGGCCCAGTAAAGCCCAGATCTAATTTTTTTCAGAAGTTCCGTATAAGTCCTCAATATTTATATTGCAATACATATGTATTGTGCAATTTTAAATTGCAGTATTTTAAAAAGTCCATACTGTTTCCAAAAAGAATAACTCTGTGTTACTCCATTGCCAAGATGGTTTTTAAAGAATTTTATACATAGAAAAGTGGAAGAATAAGTCAAGTTGAATCCTTTTTTCTGATTGTGATAATGTCTGGGGTTTTTTGCTGGTTTTTATATCATATTTTCCTACCTCTCACAGATAGGAGACCCTTAATCATAGGCCAGTTCTCATAATACATCTTTCCTGTATTTGGTCAGTTTCAGCCCTAATAATTCATGACTTTACAATGGTAAAGGAAGGGAAACATGTTATTCAAAGTGCAATTGTTGATCAAAGAATGTTTTGCACTTCCAAAATTTGTTGAATGGTATAATCCAGACCTTTTTTGATTTTTTTCCTATTATTTCACAATTAGCCTATAAAATGCTATCTATGGTCATGGAAAAAAAAAAGAGTTACATTCATAAAAGCTTTTCTGATTGAAAAAATATCCACTTGAAATTTCCTTAAAAAACTGTTGGTTTTATTATGAATTTAGAAAGCCAGTGATAGGATAAAAAAAAGTTAATGTGTGTAAAAAAAAACAAACCTGCAACCAGAGAGTACTTTATTAGGGCACAAGTTTTTAGTGACGCTAAACAAACAATGTAGACCCTGTGAAGAAATCTAGTCACAATTCTATTCCAATTATAGTTAACTGGGCGTGCTATCCCCCCATTACCAACTGAAGCTCTTTACAGATATCAGGTCTCTTTGCAGAATTTACGTATAGAATATTTAAATGACATGTCTGTATTTCCTTGGATAGAGGAAGGAATTTGCTAAGAACAGATTATCTAGAAGTGAGTAGGTATAGATACTGGATCATAAGCTTGATTTATAGACATGTAGTAATGATGAGTAGTTAAAGAATATCCTAAGTCTATAGACCTGCTTAATTATGTGATTTGAGCTGCTCCTGATAGTACTAGATACTATAAAGGAAGAGAAAGTCTTTAGTTGACTTCCCCATTTCCTTGTATAAGGAGTTCCTAGAGACAGCCACAACAACCACACACCTCTTACCTGGTGAAAAGTAGTGATGTTGCTCAGATTTTAAACAAAGGAAAGAAAGCTTTTCAGAATATTTTTTGTATCACTGCCAAGGTGTTCTTAGAAAAAAAAGTTGTTTGTGCTTCTAAACACAGATTCTAGCAATACCTGCACCTATCCTTGAGGTATGATAGTAGTCACAACAGACAAGCTTGGAGTTTTTAATTTTCCACGGCATGTAGAATACTGCTCTGATAATAGAGGGATGCAAACCTTATTCACAGGAAAACATTACTATTTTCTTGGTAGCAATGCACATTCTTGTGGAGTGAAATAAAATAAGCACAAGCAACTTGATGTGCTCAAGTTCAGTGCACTGCTAGTGCCATTCCCAGCACTCTGGGGAGGCAACTGGGAGCCACGCTGCAAATAGGATGACAGAGAAGCTGGTAGAGACAGAGTATGCCAGACCTCCTGCTTTTCTTGGACCCCCTTCCAGGGTGCTATCAGAGTCCTAAGCTACCTTTACTCACAGGTATGAATCAGTCTTACTTCAAGTTGTTGCAGTCAGGTGACTTTTAGTAGATGAGCTTAGTCAGTTGCAGTCAGCTGAGCTGTCATTCTGTCTACAGGATGAACTTAACTTGTGCCCTTGGAGCACCATGTCTACATTTTCTGACATGTAACACCTTGGAAAAAAACACATTCCAGGAGAGGTCTAGAGAGTTCAAAGTGACCTTCTGACAACAAAACCCTTTCCTAGTCAGTTTTCATGAATCCCTTAGAAATATTTTCTAGGTACTGAAAAGGAAAAGTAATATTTTGACACATTTCCATTTGCTTCCAGAAATTTTCAATCAATTTTAAGTCTTTGAAGAAGGCTAACAATTTTTGTCTAATTGGCCCTTGTTTTTAAAGAGATTGCATATTACTGAACGGAAAAAGAACTGTGATTTTCTTTGTAAATTAAAAGGGTTTTATTAGTATGAATCTCACTCTAGACACCTTGGAGAGGCCATTTTCTGCATGTCAAATTGCAGCCCTCTCAATTTTTAGTGAACTCACTGGGAGTAAAACGACTTCAGGACTTTATAAGATACCATCTTTTGTTTTGGAAAAGCCTCCTTGTTGTGACATGGATCAGTTCTGCCGGACAAAAAAGTTGGTTATGAATATGATCCATTCCCCTAATTTGGCCAATGCTTGGTCTATTCCAGGACAATGTTTACACAAATTATAATAACTTTCCAAACATCTTGCATCTGTTACTTACTTCCTTTGAGGATCTTCCACTTCCCTCTGTTACGACACATAATTGAGAACAAAATAGCAGGAAGGAAATATACTCTCTGGTTTAGCTAGGGCTATAGTGTTTGTTTAAGTTAGCGATATGTGAGTGGCTTAGTAAAGATTAATTTTAAAGGTCACTTCTGACTTGGAAAGGAGCCTGTAATAATCTTCTACTCAAGTGAAGAGTGTTTTTTCTTTAAAACTCTGATTCTGGGTGGTCTGCTTTATTCCCACCTCCCACAGAAGTCAGTAGGAAGGGATGCTCCATTGTCACCTGGGGACACTTCTGGCTTTTTGTGAAAACAACGATTGTATTTCAAGGAAAGAAAGTAGGAATGGAAATATAGTACAGTGAGTACATATGTAAGAGGTGTCTTTACCAGTCTTGTTAGGGAAAAAAAAAAGAAAAAAGAATATATATCTTTTAATTATGTACAATTAGAAGGAATTAAAGATTTGAGAAAATCGATGAACTGGATTAGCTAACTCCCAAGTATTTTTCATATTTTGAATATAACAGAAGGGTCCTCGCAGATGTTTGCATCTCACACTCCTTGTGGAAAATGTTACTTCCTCCAATTAGCATTTGTATTTGTGTGGTAATGAATGGGCCTTATATTTATTCAGTGCAAAAAAGAAGGAAGGAATTTCTAACATATTTAGATTTGGGTGTGGAGACAGCAGGTTTTTGTGAGCAAATTATCCTGCTTCTCTGTAGGCTTTGCTTTAGTGGGTCTGGGCACAGACAGTGAAAAATTGCATAGTCATCATGACTTTGGACTCTGTAGCTGGAACAAAGAAGGGTCTGTACCAAGTTCCAAGAGGAGTCTCAAGAGATAAACAGATGTCTTTACCTCTTATTGACACCTGCCATAATCCAATTAGAATGGTCAATAGGGCATTTAAGTAACCAATAATGTCACACATGGGGGTGTAGAAGAAGTATATAAAAAGGCATCCTTTTGTAAATAAAGCGGACATTTTGTGGACCATATTGGTCGTATGCACTTTGTACCCGAGCCTCTCTGTCGACATTTGGGATCTAAAAAAATGTTCTGTAGGACGCGGCCTCTTCTCTAGGGTATGGCCAGAAATTTTTTAGTTAGTTTTTGAGAGTCAGAGCTGTTGGATGACCTTTAACCAAAGGTAAATTCTGAGCTTTGGGTCTACTGCTTAGAAAAAGCATTGGTATAGTTAAGGCAGGTAGATCACAGTGATCCTGAAACTGTTGCATCATGTATCTCTAGGGCAGAAAGAGAACACAAAAGAACCAAACTTTTGTTTCGGGGCCAAAAATGGCATACCAGCAGGTATTAAATACATGGCATCTGGGGAGGCATTTGTGGTATGCAAAAAATTCCAAATGGAGAGCAAACTGTGGTCTCCTATGCCCATCCAGGCAACTACTGTCAGCAGCATCAGGGTCCTATTTTGGCAGCAAATCCTAATTCCTGCAGAACTTGGGAAGCATCTGCTTATCTGAGAAGGGGATGTAGCACATTGAGCAGTGCTGCTGGCTTATGATCCAGCCCTACCATCTTCACCTCGAGGCAACTCAGGATACTGAGGCCATTCCTGACTGACTGTTACCTAGTATCTTCTCAGGTCAGGAGATTTCATACCTCTAGAAAGTCTGTAGCATTTCAGAAAAGTTGCTCTTCCTTTACTTTTTGAGTCAAAAGCTCTTATATGGGAAACACAGATAAAGGTGTTGGGAACGGCTGTTTATATGGGAAAATTAATGTCTAGCTAAAAATAAAAGTGAGATAAACAAAGAAACAAACAAAGTAACATGCTTCTTCCCCAAACAAAGAGAGACTCTTGTTATTCAAATAAGATCAAATGGATTTATGATGCAAATATTTAAGTAAACCAAACCAAACTCTGCACAGATTTTAACATTCTTCTTCAGAATAAAGTTACAACCCTAAAATATTATGAAAATTCCTGCAAAAGAGGAATTGTCCATGGCTGTTTCCAAAGATAATGTTGGTACTGGCCTCTTCAAACATGATATCAAAAACTGAATCTAGGTTTTTCTGCATTCAAAAATTAGCATCATTATATCTTCTAGAATACCTTGCCTTTAGTTATAGAACAGCTGCAATTCCATATCTTTATGGGAAGTCAAAATTAGCATTATTGTTGGCAGAATTGGAAAGATCTGACAAATATTCCCCACAAAATGAAAATTCTTTAAAACAGGAACACAGAATAAATTTGTATGGCCTCAGATATGCTTTCTAGTGTCTCTGATGGACTGAAATGTAAGAAAACATTGAAGTAGATTATGTAGCTTCCAATCTAATTTTAAGACCTTGTCCAAACTCTGAGTGAGCTCTGGATAATTACACCATATATGAATGCTTATAACAATAAAGAAATTTGAAGAACTATCATACTTATAAAACAGGAAAGTATGTCAAAATAAGAAAGTGTCTGTTTTCATGGCGCAGTAAAATTACACGTATCCTAAGCAACACAGGATTAGAATTGTTTATGCTGGCTGAAGAACCTCCAAAAACACCTATATACTTTTCTAGGCTATTTTTCTAACTTCCTCGAGTTAGTCTTATTGGAAGTTAGCACAACAAAAAAGGCAATCATGTATATCTCCAAGGGACATAATGAGCATGAGTGTGCAGTCAGATTTAGATTCAGAGGTGCTCTAACAAGTTGTTACTATCCCCGATGCAAAGAGTCACTTAAAAATGCCAGGAAAATAGTAAAACATCAACCAGGAAGAATGCAGGAATCAACAAATCTGTATTTAGCACAGGATAAATGAAATAATGCTTGTTGAAATTTGGTTCAATGGGAAACAGAAAACAGATTCTTCTCTATTTAGAAACTCATTTCAATGCTGATGGGTCTTTATTAACATGGATATGTATAAAGTAGAACAAAGACTCTGACTAGTACAAGAAAAGAGGCATGTAACTTGATGTATCGGGAAAAGCCATAATGTGAAGTGGTGCTTTCAAAGTGACAGGCCATGTGAGTCAAATGATGCCTTGGTAGGTGTGATGGCTCCCACTAAGATAAACTGAAGAACATCTTCTACTTTCTACAAAATGTACATGGTAAGGGGGGAGGGGAGGATATTGAGCCTGAAAAAAAAAAAAGGACATGTTGAATCAGTGATTTATTCTGCATGTTCTTTGAAAGGTCACAAGAAGACAAGGCTGAGCTGGATGACCCCTGAGCATGACACGACCAAACTAGTAGATTTGTTTTCCCAAGGTATACATACCTTAGGAGGACCTGCTCCTGAGATTGCCTGACTACTCACTAGTTTTAACTGATTGATTTTAAGTGTTTGAATTTTTATTTCTTGTTCCTATGGACTTTCCCATTTCATGTCTAACTGCCAAAAGAGATGTCATTCGTGTAAAAGCCCCCATTATGACCTCCAGAAACTGTTGGTTAGTCAGAGGAGGACTAGTGTTTGGTGATGATTAGGTCATACCAGGTCTCTGCTGGGTTGTGTGATACAGTAGTCAATAAATTATTTGGTCATGTGAACTTTACTGATGAAGTCATTCGTTAGCCTTTCCCCCCAAATCTCAGTGTTGAAATAGTGCTGTTTCTTCCATCCCAAACACTCTTGCCTGAGTACGGAAGATCAGTAAGACACTTAAGGGCATCCCTAGCATTTGAAAGTTTCTTGCTTGAAATCAGACAAATATTTAATCTTTTAGGCAATTAATCATTTGCTTCATGGTAGATACATATTTTATATGGAGTTGGGGCTCAAATTATTTTCTGAAAGCTCTGACGTTTGTATCTCGTTTTATATCATTGACCCCTTTGCTTCCCAAGACCCATTTCTCTCTCCATTGTGTATTCATATTAATGCCAAAATATAATCTGCCATCTTCATAATATTCTCTGCAAATAATGCAATGTTTGTGGAATTTAATTCTTACAAGGACATTACAGGACTTAAACCACCCAGTGTATGTCTGCACACTGTATTCAAAATGATTACTGTTTAATCAAGAAAATGTGTCAAAGGACTCCTAATTTGCAACAAAAAGCCCAAAAAAACCCCAGCCCTCTCTCAAAAAGAAGTCATGAACAATTTGCATTTCATTACTCCCTTCGCTTCAATGGTAGTTTCTGTATTTCTTTTTCCGATGAGTTGGATAGGGTATATTTCTTTCATAGATGTTAGGTATTTAACTTTCTTCAAGCACTCTACAGGGAATTTTCATGCCTCTTTCAGTACAAATAATTGCTGGTAATTAAATTACTTTTTTGCAGTTGTGAACCTGAACAGTTCAACACAAACCCATTTTAGATCTGTCTAACTTTTTTGACAAGTAAAACATTTGGATAATGTGACTATGAAACATACATTATAAAATCAATGGCAAAATTTACATAACTTTAAAGGTTTTACTGGTTTATTTTCATATTGTTGATTTATGGATTATATAGTAAAAATGTTTATATGTTTTCTATTGACATGGGTTAGATTTTTCAAGTGCCGATATCTCTCCTTGACCAATGGAATTATAGAATTTGTATTCTCAATTGCAATTCACAAACTTTTTGTTACCAGAAAATGATTAGCAATTTTAATGGTGATTATATCACCATAAAATGGAATGAAACACATATAAAATCTCTGTTCAAGTACTGCTTGCTCTAAGATACAAAATATAGTGTTAACAGAAATTTTCCCAGTATGTTTAATTAACTCCAAACTGATTGCCTTAAGGGTATGTGGGTGTATATGCTGGAGATGTCAAAGCAATTCAGTTGCAAAGACCCAGTTTCATAAGTAGCATATGCAAAGCTTCCAGTACTATGACAACATCTGGGAATCTACTTTAAGCAACAGAAGAAGTTTTATATAAAATTCCTCTATTTCTCACAGTGCATTTAAATTTTGACAGGACAGTGTTTCATGCAGGGATGTAGCTGAGTCCCTGAAGGAGGTAACCTTCACAGCAAGCACAAATACAGTCAGGAGCAGAAGGGCTTGCTGAATAAATAGGGAACTGCATCATAATCCTGCACCTGTACAGCACTTGACACCAGCCCAAACCTCTGCATATGACAGTAATTCACCATTTCCTCTTGTCCTTCCTGCCCCAGAACCCTTAATCCTGAGCATTTGCATTCATCAGGCAGGAGATTATTCCTAGTCTGCGCAGCAGAAAAATCCCATAAATAAAGCTGACAAGCAACTAAGGCTGACTGTGAATGTAGTTGTCTAAGCCTTTTCACCATTTATTACACAATAAGAGGATTTTACATCAGTGGTTCACTGCATTTTGTAAACTGTTTTTATTGCTCCCCTATAAATCTTGTACCTAAGAATCTCTTTCCTAGATAGAGGAAAACATGCTCAAACATGACAAGTTGCAATTATTAGCAAGTGAAATTTACTGTCTTCAATTTAAACCAGTGGAAAGTTATGGAAAAATATGGAAATTAAATTCTGTGTTAGCCAAGTTTGTTGTTTCCTAAAAAACTATTTAACTGCATTTGAAACCATCATATATGGTATGTGTATGACTGTCCTCTCAGACTGTAAGTTTAAACTTTGTCATGAAGAGATTTTTATTATCTAATTCAAATTTAGGAAATACTTTAAAGCAGTTAAATGAAGGCTTTTTTTTTTTTTTNATTCTACAAGGAAAAAACCCAACCACCTATTCTACTAGTTCATTCCCACCTCATTTTTAGAAATCAGTATAAGAGAGGTGAATGCTAATTGTGCCATGGGAGCATGATAGAGACCCTTGCAAGGACCTGTCATTCACTGTCACCTAAATCATCCCATTAAATGTTAGATTTTCAGCTGCAGGTAATAGTGAGCCATAATAAACAGCAAACATCCAAAGTCAGTAAGAAAATTACTATTTCACATCTTACTCTGACATCTGAAAATTTAGACATGTGAAAAATGTAATTAATTATAAAGAACTATCTTTTTTTTTTTTTCCCTGCAATCCCATGTCTTCCTTGCTCTGTGACAGGTTCCCTATTAGAAGTAAAAACTTCTGTGACAAAATCTGGTCATGATTAATGAGTAATGATGAGGTATCCATTTTGTTGCCCAGGCAGACTGCTTCTCAGGGTAATAGTTTTTTATAACCTGGCCTGCAAATACTGTAGTGTGTTTGCATAGAGGGCAAATTTCAGCAGAGAAACAAAACTCTCCCACTCACTTAAGGACTGGCAGCACCAAGAATCTATCCATACTCGACAAAAACTTGAGCAAAAAATCCTGATGAGAGACAACTGTGCTAAACATTGTTGACTACTAGACCTATTTTTTAAATCTGAGTTAATTTATTTATTCTAATCAGTTATTCTTTGTCTGCAACCCCTTATTCTGTCATTGTCAGGGAACATAAATATCTGCCCATCAGGGAACATAAATACGTACCCATCATACTATCAGTGGAATTGCCATGGTGCATCTGTGTAGGGATCCTCTGTTTTCATCTGATATGAGTCAGCTGCCATTAGCTCAATGAGAAAGCAGTTTGACAGCTTGCTGCTTCCCAGAGGGGGCTTTGCACAGTTACAGGAGCAGCCCACAGCCAGATTATGCAAGGGAAAGAAGAGCATTATCAGTGATGTTACTCATCTCATGCACTTGTGGGCAAGAAAGGGATTGTCTTCGGCAGCCCTTAAGAACAGATTTTTCTGCTAGAATGTAGGATATTGTGTCAATTTAATTTCCTTGTATGAGTTTGTGAGGATTATATAAATCTGTTTTCCTGTATTCAGCTTTTAATTAAAAAAAAAAAAAAAAAGTTTTGGAGTTTGTGGCAGTTATTAGCAGCATAAAAATAAAAAAAGCACTTGCATTCCCTCAGCTCTATCACAGCCTAAGTGAAGAAAATCGTTAGTCCATTTTTAATATCAGAGTTCAAAATATAGTACGTATGAGCTCTGCGTATGTTCAGCTGAGAGCAAGCACAGCCTGAGCATGCTTGTTAGGGGGAGAGGCTGTTTGTCATGGGAGATTAGCTTGTCAGCAGTGGGCAGGCTGTAGTCAAACAGTACAACATTTCCTTTCACAATGACAGAGAAAAGGATGTGGGGCGAGGGCAGCTGTGGCCACAGTCCGGCAGAGGTTGGTGCTCGGGCTCAGACTGCTCATGACTGCAAGTCACCAACTGCAGCAGGGCTGCCATGGCGGGGGGTTGCAGATTGTTTCTCCAGAAAATCTGCCTGCTGAAAGTAATTTTTTTCAAAGACGTGCTATAAAAGCTCACTTCTCAGTGTCTGCTTGTCAGTATTATAGTCCCACATCAGGAAAAGTAAGAAGGGATGCATGCTGCACATATTTCAGTTCCACACCACTTTTCTTCAGCTCTCTAATCAAAGCCATGTTACTGAAGACAGTGAAGTCAGCCTTTTTTTAGTGTGGTTTTTTTTTTTTTTTTTTATGTACTGTTTGCTTAAATCCTGTTCTCCTTATTTTTCATTTAAGCAAAAGTTAAAACCTTATTTTTTTGCATTGCCTTTGCAGCAAAACATGTTTTGCCCACAGAGGTCCTGGACTTTAGTCACTTTTCTCTCTTGTCTCACAAAACCTGACTCTACAGAAATGCTTTAAGTGTTCCAGAGAGGCACCAAAAGATGAGGGAGCAGCACTCTCAGCAATTTGCGTCCTGTGGCGTAACATACAAAAAGTACATGGACATTTCTCACTTTGGAAAACAATATTTTGCCATTTTGAAAGCACACTGTGTGAGCAGCGATAAATGTAGAGCAGAAATAAATGTGGCCTCTACCTTGGGTGTTTAAGCTAAGAGCTCCTCTCAGAGATCTGAACTGGAGCTGACTATACAAAGTCCCAGAGATTTAGAGCTTGATTAACCTGAAAGAGTCAAACCATATTGTATTCAGCCCCACAGTTTTGTTTTCATAGTACATTAGCTACTGTGAATTATACAATTCATCTCATAAATCATGGATTTTATGATGATTCATAATCATTGGAAGCAGGATTAGTCTTCTGGATAAGTGAATTAATTTTGTAGGTTGCTAGGAATTTCTGGTATAAGCTGTTTGAACCTGTCATTTTATTGACTGTGAATTGGTATTTAAAAATGAGCATGTGCATGCAGACAGGGCAACTCAAGTGAGGTTTTCATGATTCTAATGGTGTCCCTGGCTATATTATAGTTAGAGTTGAGTGACTGTTTCCATCATGAAGTCTGTTGTTCATGTGTATGTGCTTTGCCACATAAATGCATTAGCTCCATGGTTTCTAATCCTTTAAGTGTTTTTGAAACAAAATATAAACACAATGAAATAATTACTTAAATATATACCTACTTCTTTTTTTCTTTTTTTTTTTTTTCCCCCCCATTATGTTAAGGCTCATGTTCTTGCCAAAATCTTATGGACAAATCTGGTCCATATTTTAACATTACTGATACATTCCTATTGACTTTTGTGCATCTGTATTATGAGAACTTCTCCCTAAGGATATGCTTACACTGCAGCCAAATGTTTAGCCACAGAATTTGTCATGTTTAAACTCTTTAGCCTGGGGAATACTCACTGTGCAGTTGTGGCAGTGCAGACCTCAGCTCTTGTTAATTTTAAAAACATGTATGTGGAGATAGCTTTGTCATAGCCTATGACAAACTGTGCAACTGACAGATAACCTGTTCTTCATGCTTCCTCTGGTGAATATGCACGGGATGACTCTGCAAGTGCTGTACCAAACAATTTGATGAAAATGACCGTCTCACTCTATTAACAAACACCTTAAAGTACTGTTTAAGGAATATTTTTATGCAGCATATTGCTCAGCTAGACATGACTAAAATACACAATTATGATAAGATGCATCACTGATAAGTTGTGTAAATTTGGGGGGATGAAGTAGTCCCTGGTTAGCTATAAATATATTTCTGTAAATATGCATTCAGCTTTCATATGAACAATTAGAAGTATTAAAGCATTCTTTTTATTATTATCATTTTAATAATATACTTTTGAAAATGGCTAGGAAATACTTGAAACAAATACCATGAGCCAATGATTTATAATTATGATACATATAGCTATAATTATAATTCTGGAAGTGGCAGTGAAAAATCTTCCTATTTTGCTAGTACATATCTAAATATACTGAAAATGTCATCTACTTAAAAGAGGTTGTAGTTCAGATAATGTCAGCCTTATTCTCCATTGTCATATACGGTATAGTCAAGGAATGGTTTAAAAATATGTTGTTGTTTTCTGAGTGCATCTCATGTTCTCTTTCTGTATCTATAATGTACACAAATGTGTGTATACAGTGGAAATGAGTTTATATAAATGTATGCAGTCCTTTAAAATAGTGTATCAATTGAACGATGCTTGCACCACTGTCTTTGTTCATTTTTCATTGGTAGGACCAGGACTGTTTTCTAGGCTTGTGCAGGGTCGGGAGAAGCCCTTTTGTCTGAAAAAATGATAACCAGAGGTTCTCTCCATTTCTGTGAGCCTCCTCTAATCATGCCTGGTTATAGACAGTTGTTCTGCATAAGAGACCTCGGCAAATGGCTGTGAAGCAGCTCAATGGGAATTTAGTGCTCATTGGCTTCCACTGACACATGTCAATGTTGAGAGTGTTTCATGAAACCAGTACATTGATGCATTTAACCCACTAGCTACTTAATATTTCAGCATCCAATTTTCAATTTCGACACCATTTATTTAATTTTACTTGTTTTTCTTTGACAGTTGGAAGAGTTTGTTCTGTCACCTTCTATGGTTTTTATTTCCATATGGATTTAAGAGATGGCAGAGAGATGGCAAGCTCTTCAGTCAAAGTTTGAAATCTGGGATTCAAAGACTCCTCTTTAGAGCTTCCTAAACATTCACTTTGCAGATTGTTTCACATTACAGGTGATGAAGAGCCTTTTGACTCAGGGAGAGCCTTGGCAGGGCAAACATATTAAGTTTGTAAGAACAGGGTTTGTTGCTTCTTTCTGAAAATGCGATTTTCTAATTCCTTGGGAGTTCATTTCCAAATAGCTGCCAAAATTTGGGTATGATCCAAACTGAATTCTGCCTTTGGTGGGGTCTAAATGCAGATCAAGACATTGCAACTTTTCCCATTCTTAAAAATATTGCATATTTTCTGAATATGTCTTTGTGTCTTGGAGAGAGTTTCTTCTGAAAATCAGGCCAGTGATACTTGGCACACACACTTGAGACCCTGGGCCAAATTATACCATTACAAATTATTATCTAATGCATTCAGTGAGGAAAATAAAAAATGGATGGGGAAAACTTAAGCCTTCTAATTCTTATTCTTTTCATAGTCAATTTTCTCATCCTATATCCTGCACTAATGTTGAGAATCAGTGCAGCCAACATACATTTTTCTGTGAGAATAAGCAACAACTATGAAGCACATGGATCTATTTAGGAAACTTATCTGTGTACTAAAGAATAAAATACAAAAAAAAAAAAAAAAAAAAAAAAACCACAAAAAAAAAAACCAACCTCCTAACACGAGAGACAATCTGGGATGGAAGAAAAAAAGGAGGGAGGAGAAGGAAAGAACATAAGTATTTCTTGGCTGATGTGCCCATGTTGACACTTTTTTTCCATAAAATATGTCCAGCTACTTCTCTATCCCTCATGCATTTAAATTGGCTCAATATAATGCTGTGGCTTGTTAGAAATGTTAATGTACCCAGCTTTTCCAATGTAAACTCTGATAGGAGCGACTCTTTTCCCTCACCATTTTAATGTTGATTCAACAATAAGGCATTATTAACAAGGAAATTCCTCCTGGTCTATAATTGAAAGGTGTTGTTAACTGTTGGTCTAGCCTTTTAATGGATATCTGTTTTGGTTTCACTGAAGTATGAAAAAAGAATTCAGATCTAAGAAGTGCGTAAAGTAGACTGAGAGTGTTAAGTTGAAGAACAGAGAAATACTGCAGAAATTGATTTCTATATGAGAAAGTATTATAGTACTTCAAAACATATTCTCATATTAGAACAACTAGCAATTCCAAAACACTCTTTTCTCTGCTCTTCTGTTACTTTATGTGGTCTTTCAATGTGATTTTTTCATGTGTGCAACTTCCTTTATGTAAGAATGCATGATAATTGACACAAGCTAATAGGTGAAAAGGGAAAAAGAAGAAAGAAAAAGAAAGAAAAGAAAAACAAACCCAAACTTTTCTCCTGGTATTCTTGCAAGTAGGATTTTTCGGATTTCTTTTCCAACACGATGCATTCAAATGAATAATCAAAGCTTTGCAGACAGTGTCACCACCTGGAATTCAGTCTGTTAATTTTGGTTGTATATGTGCTTTCTAAGACGTCTAAGTTACACTGAGAATGATACTTCTCTGCTATTGAGCAAAGATTACAACAAACTTATGCAGAATGCAAAATGTTTTGTCCACTGTAGCATCAGGGATACTGTAAAAAAATCTGAGTTCTACTATAGTCAATGAAAGCATGGAAGAATAGCTTGTGCCTAAAACAGGAAAAAAATTGATGACCATATATATAAATAATTGGAGAGGGAATTTACTTAAGGCTCTGTATTACCCTTTCTCTTTAAATATTGAAAATCCATTTCTCCTGCCTGAGTTCACTGATAGCACATATTAAGATTCTCACTGTGTTATATAATTTCTGAACTGAACATCAAATCATCTTACTCTGGAAAACCAAAATCTGATGATTAAGGTCAGCAAAAGTTTATCACAGGCTGTGGGTTGAGATCTGTCATAATTTAGAAAACTTTGGAAAACTTGTATTTCTTTCTATTACTATTCTTTACAGGTTTGCATGGACATGTTTGAGGTTCCCCAGATTGAATAAGGGCTAGTTAATGTTGAAAACGTTCAATGTCAAAATAGTCCATGATTTCTCACATAATGATAAAGATCCACAAAAGCAAGGCAAAAAGCTACTTTTTCCAGGTGGATTTTAGAGGGCACTTAGAAGTCACTGACAGATATTCCAGTGTCATTTACCAAAATAGGCTGTTGAGAGCCACTGCCTGACATACAGCTGTGTTTGGTTGAGGATCAGAAAAGGGCTACCTGTGCATTAGCCAGTGTGACCACCTCAGTGACAGAGCAAGAATTTGCTGTGCACATTGAAACAGAAGTGCTAGGAAAGAATGTGGATTGACAACCCTGTTCCTCCTTTTTATTTTTTTAAAGGTTTGGGT
>VWZG01013125.1:415488-445619 GCA_013396735.1 Grallaria varia
TTTTTTTTTTTTTTTTTTTTTTTGCAGAGAGGTGTTGATTTGATTTTGTTGTTGGGGTTTGTTTGTTGTTTGTTGGGGGATTGTTTGTTTGTTTTCTGGGGGAAATTTAATCCACTACCACTTCTAACAGAGACTTTGTGGCAAAATCTGCCTCAGGAAATTATCTGACAGCAAGACTGGTTTGGAGCCATTCTGGGTTAGCGGCCCACCATCTGTAATTTTATTGCCAACTTTGTGACTTCATTGGCTCTCTTTGTGGTAAGTGTTGCTTCTATTCAGTTAAAAGATTTTCTTTTCAGCATTGCCTTCAGGGGCTACAGCCTGCATCGAGAGTATGGAAACTATTTCCCCAGATGGAGCCAGTGAATGTTCTGAGGCCTAATAGTATACATATCCTCTTATGATTCACAGCACACTCCAGTAAACACTGGCATTTATCTCAATGCTTGAATACACCGCTTTCCAGACCTCTTAGCAAGAATGACGTGGGTATGAGGAGAGTGTATCCACATCTTGTCATTTATCTATGCAGGAAGAATCTGTGCTGGTCAACCTTACTTGACTACTGACCACAACTGACAGTCTTGTATTTAGCTCTGTCAGAGTGCTATGGAGATGAAACACTTATTTTTTCACCTCCTTTTTTTTTTTTCTTTTGTAACAAGCAGGATCCAAAATCTTCTTTCGTTGCTGGCTTGTAATCTTGCACTTTGTGTTTTGTATTTGGTCCCACCAGAAGCAGTAGCAGTCACAGAAGAGTGACATGGTTTAGATAGCATCACACTGTAATTCTAGCTCTGACTTGCTGACCTTCAGATGAACCAACATGTCCTTTGGTTATGGTTTGCTGGGAGCAAACACCTCACAGTGACTACCATTCATAAACATTTTTACAAATCATTAAAAAAATAGATCTAAAATATTGCATTAGCAAACTCTTAAAATCTCTAGAATTCTCCTTGAATCATACTAAACAATATTCTAAGTATTGGTAAAGTATGTGTCCAAAAGAGTTCACTCTTAGATTCAAATTTTGGGTTGGTCAGGTGGCCAGTTTACCTTTTGCAAATCATTCTCTGTTTGTGAATTACAGAGCAATACCTTGACTGTCAAAACATAAGATTTGTTTATCAGGGTAGTACATGGGTGCAGCTGCTAAAACAAATTTACTGTACCTTGGTAAGCAAAGTATGCTATTCTGTGCAAATCCCTCTCTATTGAGAATCTGAGACTGTTTTTCTGCTGAAAAAAAAATACAAAATTCTGCTTTCATACAAGTGCTCTTGGCTTATGCCTAAATTCTTTGTTATGACAGACACTGTATCTTCAATGAACTTGGCAGACTTCTTATTTTCTTTGGCAGAGAGCTAGACATACACATCTTCTCCCTACCTGTATCTTTCCACACATCTTTATGTCAACTTTCTCACCTTCTGTTTTCTTCTCATATACAGTGAGTGTAAGCAATGTTAAGTTTGTGTTTCATATTAGTCAGCTTGCGGAATAACAGTGTAAAGTGTCTGGTGATTCAAGGATTTATCTGCATATTAGTAAACCAACTGAATGATAATTAATTGGCTCTATGTGAAAATAGGGTCCATTCCTTTACTGAAGAGAGGAAATTAAAAATAGCAGACTAAAATTTTATGTAAGAAGATCTATTTTATGTCACGTTAATTTTCAGAAGGAAGTGCCATTTTTGTAATGATTCCTTTCATTATCCTAAAATTAAGTTCTTGAGTGTAATATAAAGCAATGTATTACAATATAGTTGCACCAAAATTAATGTCTCTTCACATTCAGTTTAGGTACAATTTGGTTGCTTTCAACTGTATTATCATGAGCTCAGTGCTAACTCTTTATTTGTCTTCCTGCGCTGGGCTTCAGAGGAGTAAGTTCCTGTACTCAATGGCTTTATAAGTTTTGTGGTATTTGTTCAGCATGTTTGCTAAGCAATGAGCACTTAGCATTTGTCATCTGGCATCTTTCATTTTCTTTCCCCAGAGCACTTTAAAGAGGCCGCATTTTGCTTGGAGAAGAAAAAAAGGCACCTTGGCATATTTTGTGTACTTTCAGAGATAACATGCATTTAGTCACACATGTGCGTGGGAAGCTCTTGTAAATTAAGCCAGTTGCAACAAAAGAGTAGTTCTTCTCCACTGTCTTCAGCCACCATAATGAGTAGCAATATTATTGAATACAATCAGAATAAAAGGTGAATCAATATCACCACTTCTGTTATCCAATAGCTTTCAGAGTAATGTATAAAGTTTGGTTTAAAGTAATACCTGGTACATGTACACTAATAAAATGAAGACAGTTCTGGAGGGACATCTGTTTCTGTTTGTAAAATAGCCATGCCGATTAGCCATGCTTAATGGTCCAAAGCCTGAGCTTCCATGAGACATTTCATCTAGGCTGCAGCACCTGGCTCTTAGCAACACCGCTCATTAATTTTAAGGTGCGGAAGCTGCCTTTCACTTTAGAGGACTGTGAACACAGTACAATTTACTGTTGGGAAGATACTGGAAGAAAAGAGACAAGTGAATGTATCTATGATTGTCTTATATGGGAAACAGGAAAAGGTACAAATGTACTTTTAAAGGTCCATAAGAGTCTCTGTTTGCTACAGCCACTGTCTTGTAGCTGAGTTCTTTGGTAGAAATATATGACAAATTTTGCATTTGGTTTACATTGATTAGAAATCAGAGTCTACATTTATGCATTTCAAAATGCTGTCTCTTGCTCACAGTTGGAATGGGAGGTACAATTCCCTTTAAGTTTTCTGGGGTCCAGATGTTCTCTGTTCTTTAACCATGAAAAAAGCACAGGGTCAAAGTCTACATCCTGATCACTGTTAATGTAACCATGGGTTTTGGCTTCTAGATCAGATTCCTGGATTTTGCCTCATTGTGCTTAGTGTCCTGAGACTACCAACAGAATTGCTCAATATATCTTTATTAATTAAGACAGTAGAATGCAGAAGAATGCACCACATTGCACAAAGGACTTTTAGTTTTATAAAATAATGTACAATTTGGGAATTCAGAGGCTTAGGTCTTGTTCTACTGTTCATGGGATAAATGTACTGTCATTTTATTTTCCTTCGCTTTTGTTCCTTCATTACCTACCAAAACTGCTCATGTCCAGTACAGCCTTCTAGCTTTTCCAGGCATTTTTTTCCACCTCTCGCAGTTTCTTATTACACTTCTTATTATATAAGCCTTCTTTTTGTTGTTCAGACACTGGAAATGATTGAAAGAAAATAAGTCAACCCCTAAATGTTTGGTATTTCAAAATAACTGGTGTTTCACCAATCCCTAGACTGAATCTTTAAATAATAATGATAAACAGTATTATTCCCCTGATTCATTCAATGTTAAAAATAGATGTATGTTTGTCTGGTGAACTTTACTTTGATCAAATCTGACCAATAATACTTGTATTCTTTCTACTTCAAACTTGCCCTCTGTTTTGAATAAAGTGTGCTATAAATTTTTGGAATTCATGGAGAATTCTGATTAATACAGATTAATCTTAGGGAGAGTCTCTTCTCACAACATTTTCTTACTCCTAGCTGAAGGGAAATATAGATCAGTTTCCCATTTTTCCATCTTCAAACCCTTCTTTGGGCTTAGTTTCATTCTTCTGAAGGTGCCCAAGACAAGGTTAGAGTTTTGGCCTATTCGTAAACCTTTCTGTAATTCTTAGTAATTACAAATACCACTTTTTGACACTGAGCCTAGAAACAGCATGCAAGTATGCTATATAATATATCTCCTTTTTCAAAGTAGTAATTAGAATTTGCAGGATGCTTGAATATGTATTTTAATGCGCGAAACAATGAATGTATATTTCAAAGTGAAAAAAATAAATGCTTCTGAAAGGATCTTATTGTGTACTTTAATGTCAAATTACACTTACCAGCTTTGAAACATAGAACATTTAGAGTGAAACAGCATTCTGTTGAGTATTAAGTGGTGTTTTTTTGCCATTTACACTTCGCTTTTTCCATCTGCCTCTGCTTCTATTGCGACATATGTCTCCTGTAAAGGAACAATAGTTGATTAATGAATTATGCACAAGTTAGAAGGATTTTAATAAGAAGAAAGAAAAGGAATTTATTTAAATCCTTGATTTTAAAAGAGAAACATTACTTGGAAAAAAATGCCTTATGAGAATAATGGTTTTACAGAATGGAGCTGAACACTGCAAAGTGATTTTGGTCCTGACCTGCTTTTCACCCTGCCCTGAAATCTGTTCTGTGGTCAAACAACATTTTATCTGCATATTTCATAACTGGTCTGTCTGTACTTTTCACCACTTTTTTTGCACTTTGACCTGATAACTCCAGAAGCAGTCTGGTTTTCTGGGGTTGCTGTGTTCCAGCTGCACTTTGGCAGTAAGGAGGCAGCACTGTTTCTTGACTTACCAGCCATTTATTTCAGTTAAACCTAGCTGAAATGAGTACCAGTGAGAAGGTGTTCAGCTGACGATGCAAGTTTTGAACAAAAGTAAATAAAGTTGTTCTTCAGCAGGTAAGCAGGTGGCTGCAGGTCAGCCACAGGCGCAGCTTGCAGATACATGGGATGTACAGTGAGCTGGCTGGAAAACTGATGGGAATCCCCATCACTTTGTCTGCATTGGCCTCCCATGCCCCAAGGGGTGAGCTTCACTGGTTCACTGGATATGCAGCTCCCAAGACCGGCCTCCAAAATCCCAGAGAGATTCAGATGAGGAGGGTAAGGCTCTAAAATAGTCACATTAAAACCCTGACTGCCCCGAAGTCATCTAATTCTTGCACTCTTTTACTTCACAGAGGCAGGGATTTTACTGAACTTTTCAAATTTAAAAACTTAAAGGTGACTGAACCCTGGATCTTTACCTGCACATTTCTTCTCAATGATCTGCTTGGAGTAACTTTTACTAACAAATTCAAATATGAAAATATTACTGTACATATGACTGAATAGGCTGTACCCAGAAATATTCTCATGATAAAAAAAAAAAAAATATTTTAAATGACTTTTCAGGGAACTCTAATTCTGGAATTATACTCGGTGTACTCAGTATATTCTAGATATACTCAGTACATTTTAAAAAGATGTTTTACAAGGGGTTTGTCACATATTGATAGTATAATATTTGATGCAAATATAAACAATGACAACCTGAAAGACACTTGCTTGGCTTTAATTTTACGGGTTGAGATAAACTATATCCCCCAACATCCCATAAACTGCAACCGTCTCTACCATCTCTACTGTCTTGAGTTTGTACAAAGACAGGCTACTTTTCATTGATACACACTGTCATATCCTATTTTATACTTATTAATTTTTATTTGATTTACATAATTAAAACCTCCCACATAAAACACTGGTTCTTCATGAACTCTCACATAAAAGTGTCACTTTCTTCAGTTTGTTTGAAATTATTCACAGAGGTCAGACCACTGAGTAATTACAGTTTTCTGTGTTGCTAATACGTTCTATTTTGGCTGAGAAAAGTGGAGTCCTTCCAGTTCTCAATTTCTTTTATTCAGCATTTCCTTGAGACCATTTCCTCTGAAATATACAAAGGTAGAATAAATTTTGCCCACATAAAACCTGCTGAAACACTCAGAATAGTCACTATTTTTTTTATGGTTTACAGCATGAAAAATGGATACAGTAATCTGGTATGTGTATTCTTTCATCGTTGAATATCACAGTGCATAATATCTGTTGAAAATATTGAATTGTGAGAAGATCTGAAGTACAACTAACAGTGAAACCCTGTTAGTGCTAGTACGAAGACTTCATGTTTTTCTCAGTATTTTGGCCACCTTGGGTACACTCCATGTTAGCTAGCTTGCCCAAAATTGAACTTCTTGCAATCACTCTTTGAGTGCTCTGTAGTACCTACAAATTCTTTTGCTGTTTGTGCTGACTTCTGCCTCACAAACTCTGAACATAAAGACTGAACATCTGGGAATCACAATTAGAACAATACAAATGTTTAAGGCAAATGAGGATAGGGTCACTGAAACATAAATTACGTTTCTTTAAAAAGTTGTTAATTCTATAGACATATATCTTTTTCCCCAAATTGTAGCATTTAAAGTTAGAAATAGTAGGAGTACAAGAATAATATGCAAAAAACCAAGATAACATCTATTTTTTTTCCATGTGAATATGCTGTATTGAACACATATTGCATTTCTTTAGTGTGTATGAACAGTGAAAAAAGTCCAAGGCAGTTTTGCTACCTGCCATCTGGGAATTTTCTCATTTTTATTTATTCCTCCATCAGCTAAAATCACATTCTTGCATATCTGTCTCATTTTGACAAAAGATCAGTGTATACCACTTTTTAAACTCAATAAACTAATTAGGATAAAGACCACCACCTTCTCCATGTTGGCAAGGCACACACTCAGATTCCATAGTTGAACTCAAGTAATTTTTTTGATTTCTTTTTTGAAATAGAGAAGAAAAACTAATTTTTATAGGAAAGGATGTGTTTGTCATATTCATCAGATGGCACAATATTCAATAATTTACTTTGCTACATAACGTTTTTCAAAGGACAGGTCAAGAAAAAGTAGTGGATAGATTTAATGATAAAGATTTTATGCACCATTTTCATACGTGCACCATAAAGGATATTCGCCCTGTCAAAACTTCAGCACAGATTTTTGAAAAATTAGTACATCACTGGCCACTGCAATTGCTAGCATCTTTAACAACAAAATAAAATTGAATGATTAGATACACTCTTGAACAAATAACTTTTATTTATGTTCTGCTTTTCAAAGACAAGGAACAAAATTTCACATTTCAGGGCTTTTTTAACCTATCCCTGAAGTTTAATTGCTGAAATCGGGGAATCACCTTCAACCTTTTGACTTTTGCTTCAATATTTATTGCTTGGCTTTGAAATTTTTTCAGGAAAGTTTTAAGAATATCATTTAAAGCAGTACTTGATGATAGCTCAGACTCATTGCTCTTGGTGAATCTGTAAAAGTTTATCTTTTTAATCTTTGACTTTCTACCATTAATTATTAATGCAATTTCCTCTGTATTCTGATTTTTTTTTTCAAGTCTCAGAACTTATGTTTATGTGCATATGTATGTTTTAGAAATTAAATTACATTAATACAAATGACAGGAATTTTATTTTAATAGAATGTGATATAAAAATTTTGGGGAAGAGGAAGAAAAAATTCAGCTTTTCTGAAGTTGTAATAGCAGTGGCAGAGCCATTTTTTCCACTCCTTTCTTCTTTGTTCAACTCAAATATGTGTTCTTTATCATACTGTAAACCTGAGGATTTAATATCCTTTTTTAATGAAGTACATTTTCATTTCTCATACTCAGTCTCAGGCAAGAAAAGAGCAACCCTCAGGATGTAAGGGACATACGGAATTTACATTCTTCCTCTTTGTTAGAAGTGATTTTATGAAAGGTGTTACATTTCAGTATTTGAAGATGCTGTATCTGATGTGTTGCCCAGTAGCAGCACAAACACCCACCATGGTGGGGCCACAAATTCTGCAAAAGGGTATGGAACCCCTTGACAAACAAGCAATAAATTATTGTTATGCAGACCATGGACAATAGAATTAGACACATGGTCTTGGGGATTGGTTTTCCCTGCAAAATTCAGATACAGTGAAATGAAATCATCTTGCAGGAACACATTAATTTTACTGAAATCCCTGACAGACTCCAGTGTGCCAGATGGGCAAACTGGGCCTCCCTGCTGGTTTACAGGGCTCCTTCCTCCTAGGAGCAGCTGAATCCATGGTCTGGTGTGATTTTTATCTAAGATATTTAGCCAACTGGCTCTGTGGCTTGGATTTTTTTGAAATATTCCATTTCATTCTCCCAAAAGAAAATATTTTGAAAATTTACATTCCATGGAAAAGTTCAAATTTATGAAATTTGTTCCGATTTGGGGTAAACACCTTTTTATTGAAAGAGAATGTTGTTACTGAAACTGTATCTCTGTTTTCTCAGATCCCCAAAAAGCAAATGGGCTTGGCTGAAAATGACATAAGGAGGCAGATTTTACAAATCTCTTATACAGCTTTATGAGCATAGTGCATACTTTTCACCATTGTGTAATCTTAAGCTGAATTTACACTTAAAGCTTGAAACAAAATTTAATCAGAAATATTGTGGATTTAAACCTGGTAATTAGTTTTCAACTTTTTCAGGAAAAGAATAAGGACTATCCTTCTCTTTAAATGTTCATGTCATGAACTGTACTGAGGCCATAAACAATGTATTTTGTTTGACTTTAATTCCCCAGTTCTGCTTTGTTAATTCCATGTGAACCATTACATTCAGGAAGTAGCAAAGCTTTTGCAGAAAATCTCCCATTTAAAGTCATAAAAAATGGTAGTGGCAGATACTGCTTTAATTGCTAAATTTGACAGCTCAAACTTAAATACACAACATCATTGCAGTCTATTCGTCATCAGTTGCAAAGTAAAAAGCGCCGATGTTTTTTCACTGAAGTCCATTGTACATTGTAAGATATGGCAGGCTTCTTAATGCTTGCAATTCACATTTTATCTTTTCTGTCCAAAAAAAAAAAAAAAATAAAAATAGATACAGTCAGAGATAGACCTGGTATAAACCAAATAAGACTGTGAAGTTTTATCTTACACATCCACATTTTTATCTCTGTCTTTTTAGAAGACATAGACAGGAACTGAAGACTCCAGACTAAAAAACAAAGCCTAGAATATAAAAAATAGAAACTTGGAAAGAAGATCACCATATATTCTTCGAATCACAGAAGAAAAAATTATAATTAAGAAACTGAAGAACAGACTAATAGAATTCAACAGTGAAGTTTTTTTGGTGGTTTTTCACATGAGAAGAAGTACCATATTTATCTGATGTAGACATAGAGATTCTAGATTTTTCTGAGAAATAAAATTAACATTAGACAGTAAAAACAAATCACTTATGAGAATATTTCATGGACACAGAATTATAGTTTGATTAAAACAAGAGGAGAATGTTATTCAGAAAGAAACATGTTGCAAAAATAAGTTTTAATAGTTGCCAAATTCTATTTTGCCCCTATCTAGTTTATCATAAAACTAACAAGATGCCAAGCCTTCCTGCTTTGGTTGTCTATGGCCATAGAACAGGTGGGAGCTCAATCCCAGACCAAGATGTTGTTGGGTTCTGGCTGGACGCAGTTGGACGTCACTACCTTTTTCATTCCTGTGGCTGTTTAAAAATTGATACTGCTCAATTTCTACATGGCTCAAGCCAGATGCAACCCACCCCATCCTTGCTGCTGGGATCTGGACTCAAATAACTTTGAAAGATAATGTCAGGTGCCCATCCCAATCTGTTACAAAGAGAGAAGGTCTTGCACTGCTTTAGTGCTTGAGCAGACACCCTAGAAGGGAGAACCTTGGACTCTATTGTGGCTAAATAACGCTGGACTTAAAGACTATGAATTCCAATGTTGTAAGAGAAAACAGTAGTGGTGTGTTTTCCATGAAGTATGGAGGGATTTGATAAGGTATGTAGTTAATTTAATCAATCCCCTGGTAATAATAGAACAACCATTTAAAGCAGGACTTAATGTATGAACACTATTACTACTATGTCTCCACCTGTGAAAAACATCCATGGTAGGAACAGCAGTTATTTTAATAAAAAGAGGAAAACAAAAAAACCTATTTAGAAGTAGAGAAACATCTGGTCTCATTCCTCTGTCATCGGTACATGCAATCCTGCAATGCAGTGCTGCTGACTGAATGGTTTTCCTTCTGTGCTGTAGAAGATCGAGAATATGACACAGTTAGCCCATCATTTCTCGTTATTGGCCCTCCCCCTTGGACCAGTTATAAATAATTTCTTATGTACCTGATACACTTTTAATAACCTTCATATTAAAATGGAAATATAGGAAACAGAAAGCATCAAGTCTAGGAAAAGAAATGAAAGGAAAATTTTAGTTATTTTTCTGGTAACCTCGGATGAGTTTTTTTCTCTGATCATTGAAACACTTTCTACATCATTGGGGCAACAGGTTTCTAGGTGCTTCTTTTCAAAATGTCTTTAAGTTCAATATGCTGGGAAAATGTCATAATGTGTCAATTTAAGCAAGACTAGTGGGTTTAAGATTTTGAGAATATGCCTGTCATTTGGGGCACATTAGAGCTAGTGCTTGTTAAAACTGGAGCTGATGTCAATTCTGAAAAAAATTACAAGTCTGACAAAGCAAATTAGGTATCTCAAATGATTCCAAAATGATATATCAAGGGAAAGAACCTATTTATAAAGGCAGTAGAGCGAAACTTCATCATAAACTGCAATTCTGTGTGCATAGCCTTCCTGAATGCATTGTGTTGTCAGTAAATTTGTTGCTCTTTGTATCTTTTTGCCTTATTTACACATTACAATCTGTGCACCTGCAGGAGGGGGAGGGAATGCCTGTAGGTTTTTTGCTGTTTCACTCGAACCTGTCGAGGCTATTTATCTGAGGAACTATGCAGAGAGCTTAATCTTTTCAGTTCATATCTCATTTACCTGATTTGTGATTTTTGTGCTACTTGTCCAAGACAAATTTTCCTAAGTTTCAAACAATTGGATGGCTTAATTCCTTTGGTGAGTAATTCATTGTGACAAAGGTGCAACTTCTTCTGTTGATACTGGTTGATACTCAGGATTACTAGTCTGCCCCAGATGTTGTTGCGAATGCACACAGATATTGCATACTGGTTTTACCTAGTCTGAGACTTGTTATCTCTGGAAAATTCTCCCTTCCCAGACCATTAACTCTAAAGTCTAATATTGGGGTAGAATGCATTATTAACACGCGCTGATGATGTAAAGTGTTTATTAACTACCTCTCCCATGCTGATAAACACTGTAGCTGCCTGACACAGACCAGAGGTAAGTAGAAGGGCGGTGTCACAGAATAGCTGAGGTTGACAGGAAAACCAGATGTTCAAGCTTCACCCTGTTCAAGCAGGGCCATCTAGAGCTAGTTGCCTAGGTTCATATTTGGATGACTTTTGAATATCTTGAAAGATGGAAACACCACAACCTCCCTGAGCAATCTCTGCCCATGCTTGGTCACTCTCGCAATGAAAAAGCATTTTTTGATGTTCAAACAGAACCTTCAGCTTTTCAGCTTGTGTCCATTTGTGTCCCTCAACATAGTTCACTGTGGAGGCTTCCCACTTCTCTGGGTTATTTATAAGGTTTCTTTTATGTAGATTGTTCTTTATCCCCTGTTCCAGAGCAAAGACAGTGAAAGGTGTCAGGAAGGGAAATTCTGGGAAAAAAAAAAAAAATCGTGGATAGCTTTAACTCTTCAAGGTAGAAGACATCCATAGCTCTTTTGAACCTGACAGTGATGAACCTCTCAAATATGTGGTTTTGGGGAGGGTTGTAGCACATGTGCAGTATCTCATACAAAAAAACTATTTCCAGGTAGGTTGCCTGATACCTAAACAATTAAACATGTGTGCTATAGAGCTGACATCTCTTTTGTGTTGGGAGTGTACTGGATGCACTGCTCACTAGTTCATTAGCTTTGTGTATCACACAGTCATAACTTTTATACGAATTTCCCATAAAATAATCCAGAAGTCTTAGGTAAGAGCCAAATTTTTCACAGAGATGCCAGGGACGCATCCAGAAATGGGATAGCAGCTATGAATCAGAAGCTGCTGTGCAGCAGCTCTCTGCTGAAATGTACCTCATCCTTAAGACAGCTAAAAGTCTAAAAATGACAAGGACACCCAGAAATACCAAGGACAAAAAATGTTTGGCTGCTGTTATCTGGTTTGTTTTACAAAATGGATCTGCAAACTGTATTGTTACTGCTGCTGTTTCGTGGGCCAACTCTGAGAATCAGTGTTGCTTTCTTTAGACAATTATCCTTGATTTCTAGTGTTAACAAAAATATTTCCTTATAGTACAGAACAGAGCTGGGTAAGCTAATTTTGAGGCTACATGCATCAGTAAAATATGTCCATTAATAAAGTAAAATAAGAACAGCCATTTCACAATAAGTGTAGTAAATTTGTAAAAATTACTATGCTTTTGTTAATTGATCCTCTCATCTTTTCACATTACAAATAAAACTAAAAAAATGGATCATGGCAAACATTAAAAAACCAAACTGTCAGTCAACTCTATCAATAGATAAAAAAAATTAACATTTTACATTTATTATGGTACCTGATAGAGTCAAAACAGAAGTAATTCCTCTTGTATCCTATTATTCACTTCATACTGACAGGATTTGCTAAAATTATTTAACTTATATTCCTTTGTTTTTATATGCATCACAATAATTTTCTGCATTCATAAAAAAGTCAGCCCCGAAAACTATTTAACAATAACATTGTTTATACAAATAAATGTATGTTTTGAGATTGTATCATATGTGTGCGATTTTCAGATATGGCTGTAAACTTTCGGGAAATCTGGGTACTTCATTTCATTTTCACATCACTTCTTTTAACATTCTTCCTCACAGCCATTGCTCAGAGGCAATTTTTCAAGACTAGGAAGTAAAGAAGTGTCTTGCTTGCTTTAAGTCATGCTACAGTGCTCTGACTCTGGAATGCACTGCAGCACAACGTGATGTGGCTGCATCCTGAAGGTAAAATAAAAACTAAAAAGAAATCAGCAGAAAATGGTAAGCCAAGTGTGATGATGAATTGTGATGACAGGAATCCCTCCAATTCATGTCTTCAAACCCACATAAAGCCCCAGGAAAAGTCATTCAAAGTCCATTTTCTCTCCATAATTTTGTGGATTTAATTTTGTCAACAAAATTTACATTGAGAGAAATAGGAGAAGAATCTTAGAGGCAACTAAAGGATCAGAAAAGGAAGAGCTCACGGTCTTATGTGCTGTAGATGTTACCAAAAATCTTTTATAATCCTGGGCAAGAAGTCTCTCAAAGCTACTTAAACATATAGTAGGCTATCCAAAACATAGGTCCTGAATGTCAGACTGGGCTGCTGTCATTGAGGTATGACTTCTTTGAAAGGCAGTGAGTAAACTAAACATTTGCTTCATCAGCAAGTATGATAGTAGCTGTGGCAAGTCTTGTCTGCCCTTGTAGTCAACTGCCAAGGATTTTAAACATAGATGAAGAAAGCTATAGCTGGAATTAGATTGCTCCATGGGTGGAAAATGTCACTCATGAAGGATGAGCTGTGAGGAGTCTTATTTGGCTTTGCAAGCTTCTCCAGCACAAAATCAGGCTCATTTCTGCTGGTGTTGAAAGAATTTGCCTTCCTGACTTGTTCTGTGCTGCCTAAGAGTGAGATATTGTACATATGGGCAGTCAGCATCTGACAAAATAAAACTCAAGCCAGTCCTTTGCCCATTCAACAATGAGTTTACAACCCTTGTTCTCTCTGCTTGTAGAATCACAATCAACTTTGCCTGCTAGAGTGGCTTTTTTGTTTTGCACTGTATAAGATAAAGGAATCACTATTGGAATATGCTCCACTTAAAGGAATTCTAAGTTTGAGGCACCATGATATGACTGTGGCTGGGCAAATGGAGAATGCATTTGTTCTAGGAACTTTGCAGGAAGTCTGTGGAGTTTCATGAAAAATCAGACATAAAGCATAAGCTTGATGATCCCAAATCAGACTCTCCTCCCTGTTTTACAGAGACAGGAGGTACATAGTCCATGCCCCCTGATACATATACTTGGATATCGTGTAAAAAGAGAAAGATTTAATGTAACCTCGGGAGCTGGGTACATCTCAGCAGTGAATAGGAGGGGGTAAACTTTATGCTAAAGTTATGAACAAGGAATGAAGGAATGAAGAGGTTAAAGCTATCCTTTCTCCTTCATAGGTGCTCTGGTGCAAGATATTACTAATCTATTGCTAACTTATATAGCCAGGCCTGGCATCTCAGTTCCTTCATTAGCAGGAGACATTGATGATCCTCTAAGACGGAGCTCCTTACTAACTTAACATTGTTGGCATTAACTCTGTTCTGTTGCTACAAGGTCAGATGTGTTATATCATGTGCACTTATGCTGATTAAGATGAGTGTCTCTTGCAACCATGCTGATCAAGGCATGCATAGGACAATCCTAAATTGTGGCATAGACTCAATGTTTCAGATCCTCATGTTTTTCCGAAAGTGTCATAAATTATACCTGAACACAACTCTGCATACCACAAGAGACAAGCACTTCAAAACTAGAGGACACTCACAATCCTTCTACAGCTTTCATCTCTGTCACCAGTAGTACGTTGTCATGAACATTTCTTGTCAGCGATGTTCTCTGCTGCCAGTTCCAAGGTCCAGTTTCTGGGGGAAGAATTAACAAAAAAAAAACCACATTTGTCTTCCACACTGTACAAGTTAAGCAAAAATATTGCCTTTTGAAGGTGTTATAAAACTTTACATTGCTTGGGATTATAAGGCATTACATGATTACAGTACTTTTCATTTCTTAAATTCCTTTTCCATTTTTGACAGCATTTATTTTTCAAACAGCAGATCAGCTTGCTCTGAAATCACCCTCATCTGGACTAAGTTGACTTTGTTTCACTTGACTTTGCTTCATTTCTATCTCTTTATAAATAAATGAAGAGAAATTGATTGCGTTTAGTGACTACGTTTAAAACTCCTGCTAAGAAGAAACATCTGGAAAAGCTGAAGTTTTTGGTATAAATTAATGTTCGACTATTGTTGGCAGCCAACTCTGTTTATAGATAAAAGGCATGGGTGTAACTTTCCATCCAAAATTCTTTTCTTAAGAAACTGGAGACAGAGCTATTCCACTATATGAGAATATATTAAGAATCAGGGATCTGATACAGTATCATACTGCACTAAGGACATGTGTGTGGCACTTGTTCTGCTAAGCCTGAAGCTAATTCATTGTCACAGCTTCAAGAGCGCTGATATAGCTGACCATGAAACCTACTAAATTATGCTCTTAGATTGCACAGATGCTTGCCCATCATAATTGCATCTTATACTCATGTTAAGCAAGTCCACAGCGGAAAGAGAAGGGTTGAAAATGGTTACCTATTTTTCATTGCAAAAATTCACTACTTCTCCTTAGTCCTTCCAAGAGCAAAAGTGCTATGAATGTCTGGGCTGGTTCCTGTTCTTGGCCATTTTAACTACCCAATGCCAATTATGTTCTTAATCCTAGTGTTATACAGGATTTCAGAGGATCCTGTTTTCTGTACTACGTCTACTCAAAAGCAAAGTAATATCTGGGAATAAACCCCAAATATCTTAACAAGAAGTTTGAGTTATTCTTCCAAAAATATTATGTCTTTCTCATAAGACATTATTGAAATTGCCCTACAATTAAAACACGCGAACATATAAAACTGAAAGTTTTTTCGGGTAATATATAAATTGACTATCTGAGGACTGACCAGCTAGGTACTTTGTCATTTCTATCTCTGAAGTAAGCAATTGTCGGAAAATAAATTTGGCAATTGTTTTTTGTTGTTGCACTCTACTGATTACCTGATGGCTTGTTATTTCAATAATATGAATATAGTTTTAAAAAATCCCAACTTTTGGATGTCTCTAAGAAAAAAAAAGTTTTGAATAATCTGCTAATGTTTCCTCGGAGAGTACACTACCTTACTGAGAAAAACCCAAACTGAATGGTAGAAATGAATTCCTCAAATCTTGCAAGGCTGACATTCAGCTTTGTCATAGTGACTTCTCACACTAGGGGAACTTGAAATAGTTATCCTTCCAGCTGATATTGCTAAACATTTTGCGGGGAGTGGGGTAAAAATAACAGTTCTGCTTTCAAACTCAATTTTTTCCCTGATAATATGTGGTTTAGTTCAAGTGAAGGTTCATTTTACAAAGCAAATAGATAATTTATTTTAACTCCAAGGTAATCCAAACAATGGTTCAGACAGCTTCACAGCCCAAATCTTAATGCTGGTTTAATGTATTTTTAGTTAGTAGTCTTCACAAGACTCTACTTTCACACTGCAGCAGTTCATATTATGTTTTGTTGTTTCTGCCTACATTTTAGGTGAAGACAACACTTTAAGTACCTAGACTTCAATAAGTGGAAACTTTAGAGAGGGAATCTACTACATATTCAGTTTGTTTAGACAATTTGACAAATACCTAAATATCTTTCATGATCTTTATGACAAAAGTGACATCTCCTCAAGTGTAGCTGAACCAGCAGTTCAAGTGAATTTTTGAAGTGTACATTCAGGCAAAACAAGAAATGGCTATCAACATTTAGATGTTTTGTTTTTCTATTTGCAGCAGTTGTTTCTGTGTACATCAGGGAGATCAGAATGAAAATAAATTTTATATTTTAGAAATGAGCTGTCAATTTAGAGTCTCATCTTTTATTGTATTAATAGCATTAATAATTTAGGAATCTATGCACAATTATGTATTCAATTTGCAGGAAGGAGACAGCTTATGAAAAAATAATAATTTCTGCAGTATTGTAATATTTTGAATCAATATCGCTTTATTTTGCAAGGAATTGCTTATTTCATTATTGGAAATTTTTATAGTCTTAAGGGATTATCTGGGTGAGGAGGTTAGTAGAAATTATTTTTCACTGAATTCGGACAAGATTCAAAGAAAAAGGAAGGAACTAAATGGGAATTTGTTTACCTAACCATGCTTATTGGGTTTCTGTGGCCAGGTTTTGGTAGCAGAGTGGGGCAGGGGGACTGGACTACAGGGTGGCTCTGTTGGAAGCTGCCAGAAAGTTTCTGGTGTGTCTGGTAGAGCCAATGCCATCCGGCTCCAGGACAGGCTTCCTGCCACCGGCCAAAGCTGAGCCAATTAAGCATGATAACAGATTTAAGAAAGGAAAGAAAGTTACTGTGCAGATGTAAATTGCTGCAAGGGAAGAGCGGAGTGAGAACATGTCAACAATGTAGACACCAAGGTCAGTGCAGAAGGAGGGTCAGGAGGTGCTCCAGGCATGGAAGCTGAGGTTCCTCTGTGCTGCAGACCATGATGGAGCAGCTGTTCCCCTGCAGCTCATGGAGGCTCATGATGGAGTAGGGTCCTGGCCCATGGAGAGAGGAGTGCACACTGGAGCAGGTTTTCCCTGGTAGGACTTGTGGCCCTGTGGAGGACCCATGCTGGAGCAGCTTACTCATGAAGGACTGTGCCCCATGGAAAAGTGACCCACATGGCAGCAGTTTGTGAAGAACTGTTACCTGTGGGATGGACTCATACCAGAGAGGTTCATGAAGGACTGTCTCCTGTGGGAGGACCCCATGGGAAGGACTGTTCTCCCTGGCAGTGGCAGAAACAAAAACTGACCATAACCCCCATTCCCCAACTTCCTGCACTGCTGGAAGCGAGGAAGTAGAACTTGGAAGGAAGGAGTCGGGGGTAGAAGGTGTTTTTGAGATTATTTTACTTCTCACACTTTTGCTCTGATCCTGTCAGTAATGAATTTAATTAGTATCCCCACTCTGAGTCTATTTTGCGCTTGATGGTGGTCAGCAAGTAACCTCTCCCAGCTCTTAGCTCATGAATCCTTCATTGTATTTATTGTCCTCTATCAAGTTGCGGAGGAGAGGGAGAGAGCAGCTTTAGTGGGTACCTGGCATCCAGCCAGGGTCAACCCACTACACCATGTAATATGTAGAGTCAATAGGACTTGCCAAGGAAGGTATGTATTACGAAGTAGTACTATTTTTATAACACTGAAAAAGTCTAAATACTTCTAACAGAGTTTTATTAGGGAAAAATAAATTGGCGATTTGTCCATATGGCCTACAATTAACCTCTTATGCCCTCTTTATTGTCTTTTTATTTAATTTCCTCTTTTAAAGAAATGGTTTTTTCAGAAATCTCACCTACTTCAGACAAGTAAGTAATGCCATATTTTCACACTGCCCCTGCCCTCCCCCAAAACTGAGGCTTTAATTAAAGGTTAGGGAATTTTTTATTCTCAAAATAGCAGTGTTTTGTAAATCTTTCTAAGTTTCTCTCTGTGGCATGGAAGTCTGTCTGTTGTAATGTTGACTGTGGTGAGTAGACTTTGGCTGACTGCCAGTGCCCACCCAGCTGCTCTCTTGGTCCTGCTTCTCAACAGAGCAAGGGAGAAAGTAAATGGAAACGCTCCTGAGTCCAGAACATGGACCCTCACCACTTACCCATTACTGTCATTGGCAAAACAGACTCAGCTCAGGGGAAATTAATTTGAGTTATTGCCAATTAAAATAGATTTGGATGATGAGAAACAATGGCAAGAGTTTAAGTACCTTTCCGCTGCTTCCCCTTTACTCCCGACTCCTCTACCCTTGCCCTGATGGGTGTAAGGGGACGGGGAATGAATGTTGTGGTCAGCCCATAAAAGCACCTCTTTGCCACATCTTCCCCCTCACTCATCCCCTGCTCCTGCACAGGGTCCTATCCGTGGACTACAGTGGAACCTCTGTGGAGCATCTCCTGCCCTCCTCCTCCTCTGACTCAGGGTTCACAGGGCTGTTTCCCATACTTCTTTTCCTCACTGCTATGCAGCATTTTATCTGTTCTTAAATGCACTTTCCCAGAGGTGCCATCACCTCATGTGGGGGGCTCAGCTGTGCCCTGCCGTGGGTCAGCTGGGGACAGCCAAAGTCAGCAGTGTTTTCTCCTCACAGTGGCTGCTCCACAGTCAGAACTGCCAGTGTCTCGCCATGGACACCCAACATATGAGCAAATAACTACAGAGATCTATGAAGATTTTTACAGCTCAAAAAAGAGAGAGAAGACAAAGAAAACTGACAGGATGAGTTAAGAAAGGGCTCTCTAAATGAGACGTTTAAGTGAGAAATACAGATTTTTAAATTAATAAGTGCATATATGAATATGGCAGGGGAGTGTGAGGAGAAGCTGCAAATGGTAAGACTTTGGGGATACAAATGTTCACCAACAGCTGCAAGGTGTTAGACACACCATGAATTCTCCAGCAGATGGGAAAATGGGAACAGAACAACCAGAGGGCATTAAGAGGGACAGTAAAATAAAAAGTGGGAGATGGCTTTGTAAAGAAATAGAGAATTCAGGAAAGGTTAGGAGGGAATATTGAGAACAGTCCAAAACTACTGAATGCTACAGAAACTGGTGAAGTTCTATCTGCGTCCTAGGACACGAGGGGACTTGATTAACAGTTGAGGAAATCAAAGCTGAGAAATCAGGACAAGGATGAGGGAACAAACACAAACAGGAAAAGAAAAAGAAAGAAAGAAAATGAAAACTCTGAAGCAGAAGATGCCAGAATGAACCACCATTCCTTCCACACAAAAACACCTGTAGCAAAGAGTTCTTGCTTCAGAGAGAGAAAAATTGGACTCTGAGAGATGCAATTGTAAGACACAAGATGAACCCACAAATAAAGGCACTGCTTCAATAGCTGTTGGACTGTGTATGTCATATGATATGTTCAGAAGGGCCATTTTGGCCCTAAAATCTGAGCCTTCACAAGAGGTGCAACTTGATGTCAAAAATAAATGCCTATTTGCAACTGTCAACAGCCTTTTTAAACATTAGATTTTTTCATAACTTTTGGTAAAACAATCGTCCTATTTTTAATAGAACAGATATATGGAATTCCATCTAGAAGGAAAATAAAATAATGCTTATAACCGTAACAAACAGAAATGGTCATTTAGCTCTCTCTGCAATGTTACATCTGGAAATCTTCGCAAGAAAGCAAAAAAAGAATACAACACAAAACCTTCTCTCAAAGAAAATAAATGAGATCTGCCTAGTGTCCAGTTGCAGAAACAGGCTTTTTCTGTTCCTTTACGCAGCTGATACATGATCTCATTTGCATATTTCAGAAGTTTACTAAGACACTTTCTTCTCACTTGCTTTATGGTTGTCTCTTTTTTTTTTTTTTTTTTTTTGACTTTTATTTGCTTGTAAAAATAATGAGTTTCATAGGGTTTTTGCATTTCCAACAAAAAAAATCAGTAGGTCTTCAGGCAAGGGTAGTCCAGTATGCTAGGAAATTTGTTATAAACTGAACTACATATAAGCAGGAGCAGATCAAAATGTCCGTATGTATGAAATATTAGCATGGTGCTAACAGAAACCCTGAATAACTGTCTGAAAAAAATTACTGCACGGCAACTGTTTTTATTCTCTTTAATTTGTTGCTTTTCTTCCTCTGTGCTACTGTCTTCTAGTTTTTAAGTGAANAAAAAAATTACTGCATGGTAATTGTTTTTATTCTCTTTAATTTGTTGCTTTTCTTCCTCTGTGCTACTGTCTTCTAGTTTTTAAGTGAAATGTTGTGGCAATGAATTCTTAGAAACTTTAGGCTTTCTTACTTTTTTACTGGGGGAGGTGGTTCCTCTTTTTTTTTTTAATCCCCCTCTACCCTTTCACTTTGTTTGGGCCGTGCTAACAAACAAGGCTCCTGAACTCCAAACAGTGTGTTAAAACACTTGTGTTCACATATAGAAAGTTTTAGCTGGCTTGAAATACAGACATACCAATTAGACACTCAAAACAAGAATTGAGCTTCCAGTTTAGTAATTCCCAGCTAAGGCAAAAAAAAAAAAAAAATCTGGATTTGATGGACACTTACCCACTGTCTTCCCAGGATCCTGGTGTCAAATTCTAAGCTCTTTGTGACTTGGGCTTGAGGAATCCTACTCTTCTTCTCCTTAAGCTGTCCACATCACTTCAAAAATTATTTTTCGGAGTCCTTTAAAAATTTTAATTGGTCTCCTAGGGAAATGGAGCTGATGAGAATGCACAGTTACTGTATCCATTTATCGGTCTCTTTGCTGGTCCAACGGCCAATTTCATTCAAATCAGATGAGAGGGAAAAGTCTCACACATTCTAATGCTTTGATTTTAAAGAAAAACACCAGCATGAATAGTTAAAGCATGCATTGCTCTTGCTTAGCCAAACAGTTGGAAGTCAGGAGTGGAAACTGGGATGTTCTGGTCAAATATATAAGAGGGAAGTCGTACCTTGTGTTGGGATTTTTTTAAGGAGTTTAGTAGAGAAATCAGAGATGGATGGTGGATTACTGTAGTTTGTGACAGCACAGATTTCAAAAATCCATAGGAATCCCAGTTTTATCTGCTCTTCAGTTCATGGAACAATTTAGTCTCAAATGTCGTCATGGAAAACACATTTTAATTAAATTCCTTTTTTTATGATTTCATGATTTTAATAATTTACCATATTTTCATAACAGGATGACTTCTGAGCATGTATCTATGTCATTTATAAATTAGATTTTCAGCATAGACAAGCATAAAAAAGGACCTGAATCTATCAAAAAATTCAAGTGTCTTTTCCAGAGGGGCTTGATTCTAATATGAATATTGTTTTACTGTCCTAAATCAATAAAATGATTGAAAGATATCATTGAATCTAAAGTGAGGTCTTTGTTTGTTTTGAACTGCAGCCTCTTAAGGCAAAGTGTTTCTGTAGTGTAAGCCTATGGCAGTGGACTACATTCATGATGCTAATTAGGAAAATAAGGCCTCATACTGTAATTTCTTGTAAAATAGCTGTAAATGCACTTAGCATGAATTACTCAATTAATAATGTCTCTTAAAAAAGCAAAATAGATTGTTTAGACATTTGACAATGGATCTTCTAAGGATGAAAATTTATCATCAGAGTTGCTAATTGTAAGCTAAATGTTGTTCTAAAGCATTGAATCCTTTACCTTAATGACAATGTGAAGGCAGGTTTCTTACTTTGACTTTCAATTGAGAGTTTCAGGAAATCATTCTTTCATGGCATTTTATTACATATTTCCCTGCTAAGGCTCATCTGCAATAGCAAACCACCACAGATCTCAAACCGTTGTGAATACCACGCTCTTCAAATGCTTCAGGACTGTTGCGAAAGTCAATTGTATAGTGAAAGTGTATGGTCACCAGATGGCCTTATTTGTTTGCCATGTAAACTGGCGGTCTTGCACAAAGAATCTCCTTTCGTATTTTGGTTTACAGACATTGTATGGACACCATATGAGCACTAGGTCCTATGGCATATCTACTGTGCAAAACAACTGCTCTGTTTCCTCAGTCTAATTCCTTTGATTTTCTTTTCCAGTAAGTCCAAAGTTAATTTCCCTTTCAACACAGATGTCCTATGTTTTATTACATGTTCATAGACATCTCCAATAGATAGATATTTATATTTTTTCCTTTTTTTTTTTAACAAGTCAGATAATTTTAAAAAATGAGCAAGGGTCAGAGAAGCAACTGACTTCCTTTATAAACTTTCTGAGTTTTATAACTTTTTTTGGAATTTCAGTTTCAGGCAAGACTTCTGACATATCTTCAATAAAGTTTCTCCGAAGCTCACACACATTGATCTTGTATTAAAATATGTATGTAATTTAGTCTTTTCCTGCCATCATCTTATATTCTCTGAACATTTCTTTTGACTCTACAGTTTATCTTGCACTTTTCCTGTTCCTGATGCACTTGAGAAAGATATATCATAAATTCTTATGGCTCTTGTAAGGTTTTTTTCTCAGATATTTCTTTGAGGTGCCTGTTACACACCAGATCAATTATTTTTGGGTCAGAACCACCTTGGGGGGGGGGTGTGTGTGTGTGGAGGGGGCAGGGATGGGTCAAACTTCACAGAGGTGGGGCGGCATCATATCCTTCATGGCAGCCCCTGGAGCCCACACAGGGAAGACTCAAAGCGGCTGCCAGTCACAAACAGCCCGGGAAAACTATAACACCCCACAGCTCCTGGAGCCCCTGACCCAGCTTGGATTGGCAGGGAAAGTGAAGACACAGCCTCTCAGCCTGGCCTGGCTCCCCAGAGTGGCCGGGGGGTCAGAGGCCCTACCTGGGGGTTTGGCTATAGGGACCAGAACAGATAAAACCAGAGGTTTTGGTGTACCATGTGTCATGGCCCTGCCATCTGGACGTGTGAGAAGCTGGTCTTCCACAAAATCTCAGTGGTAGCTCTGTCTCCCTCTTTCTCCTTCTCTTTTTTCTTGCTCCCTCTATTTCTGTTTCTTTGCTTTTCTTGATGCTTTGGTGGCTCAGAGCTGGAGGGATTGTATTTGACTTAAGTCTGGTGAACTGGTTGAATATTGACTTGGGTGTTGTAGATTAATACGTGCTGCGTTGGTATTGTGGTGGAATATTTTGTCTAGCTTTTGTATTGCCCTTTTGAACATTGCCAAGGTAGTTCCCTTATTTTCTCTCTTAAATTAATAAAGAAACTCCTTAGAAACAAGCTTGTGGCTTTTTTTTCTGTATATTTTCATAAGTTATTAAAGAAACCTATATATATTAAAAAATATTAAAATAGTATTCATAGCAGGGCCCATGAGCCAGCAGCTCTGAGGCTGGAGTGCTACAGTTCCATATTCTGTTTTTATATTTAGACTACTTGAATTTATGTTTCTTTCTATTTGTTTCCCTCGCTTTGACATAACTCTGATTTCTGTAACCATAGTTCTCTGTTTCTGTGCCCATCCGCCCCTTACCTAGGCTCTCCTTTTTTCTTCTCCCAATCTCCCACTCCCATCTCAGTTTGTACACTTCTGTGGTGATTTAGATGAAGAAGTAAGGAAATATGATTAAAATAGAAGACCTTGGAATGTACAAAACCTGTAACAGTTTAAAAAGAAAATATTTACCGGAGATAGGTAGACTGGATAGGGATTCATTTCGCACAATGGCGGCTATCAAAAAGTAAAAAGTCTGTCTTGCTTGATCATGTAGTCTTCCTCTATTGTCATGGAAGAGAGAGAGGATCATCTCCAGAAAGCGATCCTTCTCACCAAAGAGAGGGGTCTTGGAAGTGCCTACTTCTCTTTATAAACTAGGACAGGGACTAGAAGAGTGGGTTGAAATTGAGGCCTAGTAAATGGCTTATCAAAGTTACAGAAGATGTGGAGTCATGACTTGCAAGTGTCAATCACTTGCTTTTTATGTTCTTGGATAACCAGTCTGAGGAACGAGCTGAACGTGTGATTTTCATTGGTTTAGGTAAAGTTACAGACTAAGAAAATACAATCATTTCTTCTCAGCCTCTTAATTTTCAGCAGTCACATCTCTTTTATTTTAATGTTTAAGTTTTATGAAATCATTTACGTATTCAATCAGTCTGCAGGTCTAGTTTCACTGCATATCTCCTGGTGAAAAAGTCCTTGGTTGTTGCCACAGTTGGGAACAATGCAATTCAAACACCATGCTAAAAAAAATGGATACCATTTTTGTCAGCTGTCAAGACCATATATCATGAATAAATCCTGAGGAGGAGAGTTTCCTTTCTGCAGCTGTTGCTGGTTGTCTCAGATTCTCAGCCTGAGTAGAGCTTCTGTTCTCTGGCTGTGTTATATAGTCACGTCAGCTTCATACCTACCGGTGAACAGAGATTCTGGGTACAATGAATCATTCAGCCCTCTGTGTAAGAAAGGAAATACTTGGAAGGCTAAAAGCAGGGTAGAGTTTCACTCAGAGCTGCATGAATTTCCCTGAAATTTCTTAAAAAAACAGTGTAATGCTGGTTTTAGTGTTTTCTATTTGTCATTCAGAAACACAACACATTAGCAGCTTTGAACTCCCAGTCACTAAAAATATTTGTTACATAAGCAGATTGAGAGAAGAACTGAATGATGCTTTTAAACTGAAAATATTCGTAATCATCTTTCCATTGCTGCAGCTGAATAGTGCAACTCTTGTAAATGGCAGAGCTATAGGCACTGAGACAGCCAATCTGTATTAGAGAGTTTAAAGAGGAAACTGAACCAAGGTAAATATTCATTCAGATCTGCAAGTTCAAGAAAGAAGAATAATTTTTTTTTGTCTGAAATAAAATATGCCATAGAACCTAAGATTTTTTTTCTCTTCTTTTTCTTTGAATTTTCAGGTATTTACATGGGCTGTTTTATTCATTCTTCATTTTCATCATTAGTACCATTTCTTTCAGTGTGAATCTTTTTAGCTGAGTTCTAGCATATATCATTGAGGAAGCACTGGCATATCATATTAAGGATTTTACTTTACAAAATGCCAGTCATAACAAAATCTTTGAAAGAGATTTGCTTCTTAAAAAAAAATAATTCTGTTCACTGTGTTAATGAAATACATACTCCAAAAGGGAGACTATAATTGAAATACGTCTCTGAGCAGCATTTATGACCAACAAGTGAATGCCTGTTACCTTGCTCTAAATTTAAACCAACCTTCGTTCACAATTTCAGTCAGAAAAACCCCAAACCTCTGCTGGAAGGGAAAAAATATATAGCCAAATTAACCTGAATAGTTATGAAACGAATAGCTGTACAACAGAGGGGTCTTAGAGAAAAGAAATATGTGAAATTTAAATGTAAAATCTCCAGATGTAAATGAAAAAAAAAAAAAAAGAAAAAAGATGGTCCTAATTTGCAGCAGACATAGACATTAAACAAAATGCAGAGGGGCACAGGATATAGGAAACTATTTCAAATATGTTAGCACTTTAAAATGTCAGACAGTTTGAGACAGTTATGGAGAATTTATTTCTTAGTTTTGGAAGGTCTAACAGACATGCAATAAAATTCACAGAAGCAGTACTAGAACAGAACAGAATAGCAGGAAGAGTCAAGTGTAATTAATATAATCCATCATTTAGTAATTTTATATTTCTATAAAGAGGATGATCAATGGTGTACTTAATTCTTTGTCTTTGCATTGTTTTCATATACATACAGACATACTAAATCCACATACAGATAAGAAGTGCCATGCTAGAATGGATTTATGAATTATGGTCTATTTGAAATTCAACTAAACAGTCAAATTTGCTAAAACTCTGAGGGCAAAATGAGAGACAAAATGTCAAAGGAATTATTTTGTTGTAATATTAACCTGATAATTGCAATTTTTAATACTGAGGAATAGCATCAATGAATCTCAAAAAAAAAATCAAAAGCATTCAAAATTAAAAACAAACAAACAAACCAAAAAAAACCCCACAATGAATGTTTTAAAATCTTGAAGACTTGTCAGAAAATTGAGTTGTTATTTATGTGAAGAAGCAAAACATTCATATTTACACAAAGTCATTATCTGTAATGCAATATTTGAAGAATCCAGTAATTGGGTTTTATTGTAGGCATTCTTAGAGTTGTAAGAGCAGAATACATACAGCTATATACCACAAGTATTATATGCTGTTGTAGCTCACTCATTTTTTATATGCGTTGATCTCAAGGGTGTTAGAAATATAACTTCAGGGACAGAAGGCTTTCTATTTCTTTGAGAAGATGGAACTTTTTTCTAATTGTGAGGTGACAGTTAACGATTAACTATCTCTTGGCACCAAATACTTTTTACTGCTAGTATTTTCTTTTTTTTTTTTTTTCCTAAGGCAAATTGAAAATACATCTATCTTCTTCCTTTGAATTCTGCTTTCAGGAAGAAGAAAACTGTTCAACATAATGGCCCAGAAGGTTTCAGAAACATGCAAAGAACATAATTCCCTGCAGTTCCCTTTTTATAAGCAAACTCTGTATATTGATGAGCCAATGGAGTGAAGAAGAGATGGAATTTTACTCGGAAAATGTAGTAGACTATATAATGCTGTAAGAACATCTTGCTCTGTTAAGAAAGAGGGTCCCTGGAAATATTCCATGTTACGGTCCAAAAGGGCGGGGGAGAAGGCTGCAGCACTGCACAAAGGGATCCAACGAAGTCTGAGGTTGTGATGCAACGCTCAGTTTAATGGGGGTGCACAAGGATTTTACAAACGCTGGCGGGGAATGCACCAGAAGATGGGATGAGGCAGACAACCAGGGAAACGAATTGGGACAGGGATACAGGCGAAGGGGGAGGGACCGGGGAAGGAAAGGGCGAATGGTGGCTGTCTCCTCTCTGCGGCCTCTTCAGATGACCGAGAGGGAAGCAGGGAGCAGGTATCCCTGGGCGTGCCCGGGAAATACAAATCTCGGGGAAGCATCCAATGTATATATTTGTAAACATATGATATAAGTAAAGTCCGCATAATAAAGTCCTTTCAGCCACTGCATATATTTTTCCATTCCTGAAATCGTTCTCATTAGGATTCTTGGTCCTCCACAATTCCATTTAATTTTTTCAACTCAGAAATGTGGTGAAACATTTCCTCCAGACTGGGGACCCACTTAGGAACTTCCCTGTTCCCTGACTGTCATAGGAACAGTCAAGACAGCACTAATACCTTTTCCTTTATTAGGATCTGCAGTGATTTGCCCTGTCCCCTATTTCTGCAGGTTGGCTGGGGAAAAATTTGTCAAATGATGGCAGATCTTTCTAACCATTGTCCAGCTCAAGCTGTGGAACTCATTAAGGTGGCATTTTTCTAAACTATCTCAGTGATTTAGGACCATGGGTTTCTGTTGACTTTTGATGCCTCAGGTGAAACTAAGATCACGTGCATACCTACAAAATTTCCAGAATTTTCCTGTCAATAGTCAGATTTAACATATTCTAGACATTTCCTTATTGTCAAGATCATTTAGGGTAACTAGAGTTCACCACATTGCCACAGCTGAAGTAGACTTTTAACCCATCTGGGCCAAATTGCATAAATTTTCTGACTTATTTCAGTCATGTGATAAGTTATGTTGGTGTACATCCAAGTATTTTCAAAATTGATCTGAGAACTTTGAAGAGTATTTGCAACATCTGCATGGCATGAAAAATAAGTATCACACATTAATAAAAAACAAAACAGAACAAAACCACCCCAGAAACTCTATTGCTGAAATTGCTCTCTCACCAGTTCTCAACTACTTTTGTAGCAAAAGCAGTTTCTGGGAGAAAGGTTCATAAAAATATTTTCCCTGTGACAGCTGATGAGACACAGGAAAATTGAGAAGTGTTCATGCCTCATCCTTTGAGCCACAACATTGGAGACTGGTGAAAACATCATTTTTTCAATGATAAAATTCTCACTGACTTCATCACTCCCAGGTTTTACCCCAAATACTCAATGAGAACAGGCTGAGCAGTCACGCACCTCAGCGCTTGCATATTAGTCTTCTCACAGTATTTACTGCATCTGAAATATGCTCAGTTTCCAATGCTCTTCATCCGAGGTTGCCTTTGTTTAGGTTATATGGGTTTGAATATCACAGGGACATGGAAACAGAAAATAGCTTTTGAGGCAGAGTCATAAGAAAATCAGAGATTTGTCTACTGTGGTAGAAGCTTTGCAAAACCCTTGTACACTTGGTGGGTGTTTTTGGGAAAAAGTTAGTACTCACTGCTTCTAATATAAGGCTGTGATTAGTAAAATTAGTAACATTCGTGTTGAGTAATAATGGTTTAAGGTTTAAATCCACAAGTAAATGTTCACCACCTATATTTTTTAAGTACATCAGAAATATACTTCTCAGTGTGCTGGACTGCAGTGGTTGGTGTCAGGCTTTTCTTCTTTTTAATCAATTTCAGTATACTTCTAGTAAAACATTTTAATATGAAACACTCGCTAGTATCCTATCAGCTCACAAGAACCTGAACTTCGCTGTGTCTTTATTCTCAGTTAGCTGAATCACAAGTCTCTCTTTACTCTTTCTGTGAGAATAAATATTAAGTATATATGTTAGGCACTGTACACAGACTGCTGTCCTTTTTGTACTTGTAAAGGGCCTATGGCATACGAAGTCAATGTGGTTCGCATGCCGTGCAGACACTCATCCCATGGCACAATGCATTTCTCTGGTTATACGGAAAAGTGGGTTGCAGCTTTAGGCACACAGCAGGGACCCAGCTGTAACCTTTTCCAGAGTGGACAGTAAGACCGGGCAGTGCTGCATCCTAAAGCTCTTGCAAGTCCTCCAACTCACAGCACAACAGACGTCTGACACGAGGATGCTACTCCTGCTCTTTAGGGTACTTGTTTCTGGTGAAGCCCTTCTGTCCTCAACTTTACTCCAGTGTTTGCTTATTTAGAGGATTTTGTGTCTTTGTACAAGGATCTCTCCTGCAGGAACTGAACCAATCTTCCCAAAGGGAGCAAGCCACGGGACATTTTTCCGTAGGGACTATCCTTTTGATTATCACAAAATTAGTGACAGACAATTCTAGAACCTCTCTGATATGACCCTACTACTGCATTCTCAATGACACAGAAAATAACACTCTTATGGGAAAAGAAGACAAATTAAAAAATTAATAAAATGTAATTCAGGGAAAAGGAGAAAAAAAAAAGTGAACAATAATTTTGATTATTTGCAGATTTCTTCTGTACTCCTCCCAGTTATCTTCTATGCATTTTGTGTCCTCAGATTTGCTGGATGAGACTAGGAGGAAAGTGATCCTGTTACATAAAAATCTATGCCTAAGTGGAAGCTAATGAGGAGAAAATTAATTACCTTGAGGAGAAATTTTTCTAAGTTTTCATTTCTACCAGTAGAATGCTGCAAAGCAAGATGAATTAGCCCAGAGGCAGCTCTGCTACTGCAGCTCTGCAGAGCTCTGACCCAGTCTGGGTCTTCCTGCCCTGCCATTGTGGCCTTCAGCAACAACCAATGTGTCTAACAAAAGTACCTTCTAATCTCACAGGTGAAACCTGTTGTCAGCATGGGTGAAGCTCAGAACACACATTCAGATTCCATAGATGATGTCTTGCAACAGGTTTTCAGAAAATGTGCCCCTCTGGCGGTGGGACCTTAATTCTGGTGGGTTTAACCACGCTTTCAGCATGCTGAAAGGAAAGCAGACCCAGCACCTACAGATGTATGAGAAAACCTGATCAGAGCACTGGGGCTCACTTTGAAAGGATCTATCGTCCCTCTCCTCACCAGATCCCTTTTCCACAGCTTCTGCAATTGTTAGCATGAGCATTAATGAGCCCTTGCATTATGGAGGTGCAAGGAACTTTTCAGTTTTCTTTCCCAGGGATGCTTGACTCTGTAGGGCCAGTTTCACATAAGCCTAGGATTTTAAAGGTCTGATCTGAGCCCAAGCCTGCAAACATTATCCAGGCAGATCTCCACGGAAGTCAAGCAACTGGGTACTGGCTGAACCAGTTTCCGCTTGGAGCCTGGTGTAACCATGGAGCAGGCGTGAATGCTGACATTGTATCCATCAGAATGAGGAATATACAAGACTCTCTTAAAAAAAAAAAAAAAAAATATATGGCACATACCCTTTTTGAACATTTTTTTTTGCAGATTCTGTAATGCT
>VWZG01013125.1:445692-679837 GCA_013396735.1 Grallaria varia
AAAAAAAAAAAAAAAGGCAAAATAGAATAAGCAAACAAGTAATGAGAAAAACAACAACCTACTGTAGATTTCATCAGCTTATAGGATTAAAGAGATGGTCTACCCTTTCATCACACTGCCCACTTCAACCTGCTTGCTCAGTATCTGCCAGGAAACTGTTTTAAGTTCCTGTGGCTTGAGAAATGGCCAATCTTCACAAAGAAGGAGATTTTTATCTGACGAGCCAAGACCTTAGAATGTCAATACTTGGCTCTGACTAATACATAAATAAACAAATATGCATACACACACAGGGATAATCTAGGATAGTTGTCTATTAGTAGGTAGCTAGATTTAAGTCATGAAGCATTTGAGTCTTTTTTTGTTTAAAATATGGAAGGTTTTTTTCTCAGACATGATTATTTCCAGTGATCTCTTAAACCAAAATTTACCATAAATGTTTGTCATACTACAAGAAGATTGAACTGTTCTATTTAATTATGGTAAAACCTAGTAAGAAATAGAAAGGTAAGGAAGAAGAATTACTAAAGTAATTACAGGGAGCCTGCAGCCTTTTGTCCTTATGTTGCACTTACAAATCCAGCATATGGTGGTCAAAATGATCACATAGAATCACAGAATATGCAGAGATTGTAAAGGATCCACAAAAATCATTGAGTCCAACTCCTGGTCCTGCACAGGACCATCCCCTAGAGTTACAGCATGTGCTTGAGAGTATCATCCAAATGTTTCTTGAACTCAGTCAAGTGTTACCACTTACCTGGAGAGCCTGTTCCAGTGCCCAACCACCCTCTGGGGAAAGAACCTTTTTCTAATATCCAATCTAATACTTAAACTTTCCCTGACACAACTTCTGGCCATTCCCTTGGGTCCTGTCACTGGTCCCCACAGAGAAGAGATCAGTGCCTGCCCCTCCTCTTTCCCTCACAAGGAAGTTGTAACTGCAATGAGGTCTCCCCTCAGTCTCCTCCAGCCTGAACAGACCAAGTGGCCTCAGGCGCTCCTCATAGGGCTTCCTCAGATGTGTTACCATCCACTTCCTAATTAGCTGGTATACTAGCCATGACTGTCCTCCTAGCAGACATCTATGACAGAGCTCTTTTCACCCTCCTGGGTCATCTCTGGTCTAGCCAAATAGATCTCTATAGGGAGTAAAGAGAAGTAGAATGTAACTGCTCAGATCTGTCTCAGTAGCATCCTTAAAATAAGGTGCATGTACTCCAGGAGGCATTATCCTCTCTCCAGGAAGTATAAACAATGAGGTTTCACTCTGAAGATTCTTATCTTTAGATAAATGTGCCCAGGAGGCTGACTGGTCATTATGATTGCAAATCTATCTCAAAAGGAGTCAATGAAGCATTGAAATGTACATTGATAATTCATCTGGGAGAAATCCAGCTTCAAGAGACAGGGTTTTGTGCCTGAATGAATAACCAGTCTTCCCGTGCCCTGGAAGACCAGCAGGGGCAAGGAACAGGAGTTTTATCCTAAAACTCCTCCACTCAGCTGCAAGAAAACACAAATCCCGGGGTCACCACACAAGGATATTTACTTGTTCAGTGATCCACCCTAGCCATGATCCACTCCTTTCATGGACACCCTTTACAGTGAGAGTTACCCTTTCAGTGAGAGTTCCTCACTCCAGTTTAGCTCCCACACCTAAAGCAACATGTGTGACAGGACAAGTGGGTGCTGAAAAGCTCACTTTTCTCTCTCAGTTGCTTTTGGAGGCAGGTAACTGAAGAATGTCAGAAACTCACAATTCAAAGGCTTGGTAAACAGAAAATTCTCAGGTGAATTGTGGAGCTTTATGAAATGAAACAGCTTTAAAGAGAGGAACCTTGAAAGAGACACCTCAATACTCAACAGTCAATTTTCAGTAAAACAAGAAGACTAGCACTGGAACCCACCAGTCATCTTGAGAATAAACACAAGGTTTGTATTAGGGGAAGCAAAACTGTACATTGCCTTTTCTTCAGAATACCCAGCAAGGGGCAAATTAGTCCCAAAATAGGCAAGAGGGTGTCCATGATGCTCAAAGGTACTGATGTTAGAGAGACATCATGGGAAAAATAGCACAAAGGTCTGATGTGCCTTTTCTCTGGATAAGAACTTCAAGTAATATTTCTCTCATTTTATTAACGGAAGATAAAACTACACATTTTTGATCCTAATGTAAATATTTGTCTTCTGCTTCTCTTCCTTTGAAAATATTTAACATATTAAACGGGAGTATTTCAAAATATAAAAATAAAAGAAATCCAACCAGTGAAAGCAATTATATGTTTTCATACTACTGATGGCAGAAGGGACTAATTTTTCACTTGCTCCTGTCTCACTGTTAAGTCTTTTGAGGCAGCAAGTTCTCCTTAAATTAAGAGATGAAGCACACTGTAAAGGACTGCTAGTTGGCATGCCTGCTCTGTCTTTGCAGCACACTTAATCTATACCAGGAGAGAAAATTTGAAGTCCGGTGAATGCTTTTGTATCCAAATCTCTTCCACAGCATACAACTATAGCCATGTTATTTGAAAAGCAGAGCTCTCTTAAGAGTCCAATTGCAAAGTTTTGCAGGTTCCCGGAGGACCAAATAATGTTGGCTGCTCTCTAGTATTTGCTTCTCCAAGATGAGAACGCACATAACTGTATGTATCTTTCAAAAGCTTCCATTCTAGTTTGATGTGTTTGCTTGATCTGGTTTAAATTTGCACCTTTTCATTCAGCCCTTTTATTTTTAATTCTTTTTCATTCTGTTTTTGTTTTGGGGTTTTTTTCCCTGCAGTTTGGGTTTTGTTTTTTTTTTAATAGGCAGCTGTTCTGCATTAATCAAAATGAAACAAGTTTTTCCTCTGCTTAAATTATGTTCAGCTGATGTTTTTGATTTATATTTTGCTTCAAAACTGTATCAGTGTTATTTTCAATGCCTACATTTCCCCAAAATCCTGATACCTTACAATATGCATTTCATTTCACTTGGAGCTGTTTTTCCTGCACACTAACATAGAAGCAGCATTTGCCTTTCTGAGGCATTTATTATGGGATCTGAAAACTCAACAGCTAATAAAACAGTCAGTTTTGGATAATGATCAGTCCAGAGAGGCCATATAGGGACACTAGGGACACTGGGGAATTTTTGCTTCTTATGGAATTGAAAGAAATGGAAAACTTGGATAACCACTTATTTGAAATTACTTGTGATAAATTAGACAACATTCTGGGAGGAGCTGACAGCATTGTGTCATTTCCATTGTGATAGTCAGTTTTGAAGAGAAGCACAAATAAGGGAAGAAACCCAGGAGATGAGGCTCATATGTTCTTGATATGTTCCTCATACAGCCTGCTTTGTGGGGGGTAAATTTGCATCAGAGAAAGCCTGTCTGCTTTTAGAACCTCCAAAAATACTGAAGCAGTGGCTGTCTCCAAGTTTTCAGATCCTTTTGTTTTCTTCAAGTTCCTGTACCTTCATGTGTTTTTTTCCATGCCACTCCCAGTGGAACTATTTCCTTAGCCCAGAACTCGAAGATCCATCTTTCTTCATTTAGGGTCTGATTCAAACCCCATTTAAGTCAGTGGAAAGACTTCCATTGACTTTAGTGGGCTTTGGACCAATCCTCACATTCCTCTGGAATATACTTTTCCTTCCATGGTGCTTATAGAAAATAGTGTCAGCTTTGCATAGGCTAGTAAGAAATGAAAAAAGATGGGGGGCCCAACCTACATGAAGAAGTTGTCTTGGCATAGATATAGAACTGTTACTACTCCTCAGTAGTTATATTCTATTTTAGAGGCGGGGAAAAATTTGACAATCACTGCATTATTTTTTCCTTCACAAGTGATTGTGAAGTGATTATGCTGCTTAACTGGTCTAATCAGGAGAGTCTCAAGATATCTCTCATTATATTCTTATCAGTCCTTTGTAATTTTTTTATCTTATACTTTGTGTGCTTTCTGCCTTTTGAGCAATGTGCTTTTGAGCCTGCACTTCAAGAAAACATTTAGTGAGCTGCAGTTAGGCTGCTGTCTTCTAGTGTCAATTGGTGCTTGAGAGGATTTTGGCCACTGACTTGTCACATAGCTGCTCCACCAAAATGCCTATATATGCAGCAGTCCACTCTTTCTCTGAAAGAGGATGCTTTATCGTAGATCCAGTCGCAGTACTTGCACTCCTACTGCAGTTATGAGGAATTTGGGAGCTTCAAGAAGAGTGAAGCACTATGTCCAAACACATGTAATTCTATATCTAGTCAAAGTGGAAATGAAGATGTCAGAGGGACAATGGAGAGGCTGAGGTGTAAGAGCAGCCAGGAGTCAGACATTTCCTAGCAGGAGTAACTGTGCACAAGCAGGTAGACAGAATCTGAGTACTGATCTAGGAATCAAATAAAACCCCTCTTGGATACTGGGTTTATTTCTGGAGAAGCAATTTTTTAGGTTTCAGCTAGGGTCAGCCTTTACGTTTTTGCAATCCTGATGATTTGGCTAGAGTTCTTGTGGAAGTGGAAACTCGAGGTACCATCCAATACACTTTTAGTAGGAGGAGGGAGCTGAACTCTGCATTTACTGACTTTCAAAGTAACTTCCTTAGAATAAAACTACCTTGAGACTAAGTAACAAAGCAAATATATTAATTTATTGGGATCAATCAATTCACAATAGACCAAGCTCATGTCCTGACAGAATTCTTGAACAAGACTTTAATAATTCATACTTAATAATTTGATTATTTACGTTCATATATATATATATGACAAAAATATTTCTGATCCATTATTTCTTATTCTTGGAAGAGAAATATAGATACACATTCTTGTTATATAGCTCAGATTGCACATTGTTCCTTTTATTTCTGCTCAGAAAAGGTCAGATTTTTTTGGGAGAATTTAGTAGAACCTATTAATTGCTCATCACAAGGCTGTGAAGAGTGATGGTTCAAAGACAGTATCACAGGAGGTATAATTGCCTATACCTGGTCATGAAGGAATTTTGGCAATCTTCTTAGAGATCTCTAAAATGTAGATATAAGTAGATACTATATAAGTCATCTTTGATGACTGACATGTATTATCTGACAATGAACACCCTTTATAAACAAATACTGAGTCATCAGCTTTGATGCTGAAGAAGTGAAGGTTATTATAAACTTATGTAAGAACTAATTTAATTTTATCTCATGGCAGTGACTCATCTTTCTCCCACACAAAATAGTGGCTTCTAACTCTCCTACTGCTTTATCATTGTACAGTGTGTAGAAAAGAAATTTACTACTTAAATGCTTGTGCTTTATGTTTATAGAAAACAATGCAAAGAGGAAATTGTTTCTGAACACATTTCCAAGGGCAAGGAGCCAAGCCAATTCAAAAGACATTTTGAAGATGCTGGTGTTTTACTTTGAAATAATTTGTTTTATGTTAAAAGACCTTCTGAGCATTTCCACTTCAGGGTCACACTTCATAAAGCCTCTATCTCGGTTTCTACAATAATTGCCCACATATTTTTGCTAGAAAGCTCTTAGAATGCATTGAAAATTGGAGTAAAGAGTTGCATTTCAGGTTCAAGGAGTAAATAGGAAGGCATATATCTAGAACAACATCTGACTTGACTGACATCTGCTGCTCAGAAATCTCAATGCTGGAGAGAGGGCAATAGTGTTTCCTCCAAAGACAGCATACTTCTCCCAGCCAAAATCTCAGTGCTCGGTTCAAGGGGTTCACTTCAGTGTCTTTCTTCAGTGGTGTTCTCATTTTATTCTTCTTCTTTAAATACTTCTTCTCCCCATACCGTCTATAGTATTATCCTCCTTTTAAACACACCTTTTTAGTGTTCCTGACTCTATGGTATAAAAATCATCACTGTCTTCTCGGTCTCCTCATCAATAAGCAAGCTTCTCGTGATTACTCAATAAAATGTTTGAAGTAGCAGTGCTGAAATTCTCCCTTTAATCACCCACTTACATACTTGTCAAATTTGGTTCTTACTTTCCATGTATTTGTTTTTATTCAGGTAGCATTCAACTTCCCAGTTCTGTTGAGAAGTCAATTGCATAATTTGATTCTTTCTTAGTGTGGATTGCTTATTCATTCTACAGTTTCTACATTATCTAATCAATCTAGAAATTTCTTGATTTCCCCTCCACAGTTTAAGATTTTTTTGTTGGCTTGTTCATAGTAGCAGATTTTGTTCATAACCTGACTCTAGAGATTCACAAAGCTCTTTGTCTATGCTTTTTCCCCCATTAGTCATCTTTCCAGCAGTGTGCTTTCCATATTTTCCTACTAATAATCTATTGTGCAGCCTGATAATCATATTTCATGTACTGATGATGATAATTCTTCCCTTGACTCCCAAGTCCACACCCTATCAGTGTTCCTATAATTCTTGCATTAATGATGAAGCACTTTATTCCTTCTGCTTGTTGCATGTGGTGCTCAGCCTGAGCTCCAATCCACTGTTTGGCTGTTGTGTTGTCTGTCTTGGTTCTTGGTGCCATGGCCCTGTGCTGCAGCTGGGAACAAACATGGCAGCGCAGCAAGGATTCCTGCTAGATGTGCTTCCTGAAGATTTTGGTGAGATCCTTCATCCATTCCACAATCATAGACATGCCTTGTCACAAACTGAAATGAAATTCGATTTGTGTCCAGAAATTTAAACATCAACCATACAGATGCATACATGTGAGCTAGCTACTCAAGACTTCCTTTATTATCACTGGTAAGAAACAGACACTTCTCAGGCATAATTATTGTGATATATTTTAGACATCTGCAGTAGCATGGGATGAGTCATATCCTAGAAATTCTTATTTATCTCTAGTGACCATAAAGAAAATTTAGACAACTATCAGATGTAAACATCAATATTATAAAAACACACACTTCACCATGTGAGTTTTATTTGTGGAGTCTCAGACTCAGGCTGGTGAGGAGGAGTTTAATCCCCGGTTAAGATAAGTGGCTCCACCAGAACCTGAGTGATTAGCCTCTCTGAAGGACAAGACCACTGTGCTGTTGAGTAGAGGCAGCTACTGGTTTTGAGTTGGGTTTTTTGGTCCAAGTCTGACTGCATTCAGCAGAATAACTTCTACAAAAATAACAATTATATATCTTCCTGAGATTCAGACTGGAAGGAATGGTGAGGAATGTCAGAAAATAAGACTTTCAAAATTTCCCTTTTCCCCTGCTCTTCACATATTGACAGACAAAGGTGTAACAGGGAAAGTACTGAGAATCAAATCAGGAACTCTTCCAAATTTTGAGTATTGTTTTTTTATTATTATTTCTAAAAGGCATAGAATGCTTTCATAGAAAACAAAGCGTTTCATCTAGGTGGCTAGGAGGAATCCATTGCAGTCCATGAGGAAATCTTTGAGCTTTGAGCTTTCATTGTCCAGATGTGGATGGTTTGTTTAGAGGAAAAATTCAACTTATCTATATGCTTATACTATGCATTCCAAGATATGGCTTGCAATAAAAGTGGTTACAGACATACATATCATTGTTATCTGAAATATGGGATGGTTTAGAACCCCAAGAGCTACAAAGAGAATCTAATAATGATTTATACAATATTTAGGTTAAATTCTTTGTCCTCATTAACATCAGTGACAAAAACTCATTAACTTAAGCAGTGCTACAAATTCAATCCATATTACTTTGTCATTTGCTGTTAACAAAGGATTTGTGTAATTTTCAAAAGTGAAAAACATTTAAAAGCTTTTCTGTCTGCCATATCAAGAATGCACTTAGATTCAAAGTGCACCATATCCGAATGCAACCTATTTACACAGCTCAGACTCAGGAAGATCTCATTAAACCACAAACCTCACAACTGGAATAAAAATATTGGTAGGTAATATGAAACTTTGTGACAACATGACAATGCGTAACAGGTGGTTTAATAGAGGTAGGTAATAGTCTTTACCTACCAATGTCATAGCCTTGCTCGCTGAAGCCATATGAGGCACACTGTACTTGTAAAATACAGATCAAGTGGTGGGCTAGCTTACCAAAATTTCATTCTCATGTGATTCATTAATCCCTCTACATTGTTGCTGTCAATAAGGTGTTGCAGACGAGATATGTCAGTGAACAGCTGAGGGACAGTATTTTTAAATTGCTCCTTAGCTATAACTGATCCAAGTTAGCACTGTAATTTCTTCCTGAACAAAGCCAAAGAGCTTAGCTTATGTTAAGGTAACTTTAAAGGTAGACTTTATCTCACCTATTTGACTTTGTCCTGAAAGGGATTAGGAACATGCACACTATCATTTGAGAGTCAGTTAAATCACCTACTTTTTATTGTTTCTCAAATAGTTTTAGCTGAATGTAAAGGTTGAGGGAAACTCACACCAATGGGCAAGGTGGCAAGTTGGTTTGGAAATTTCTTTTTCCTTAAGAAACCAGTCATGGCTAAAGGTGCAAAGGAAGCATTCCTTTCTCCCAAGTGGGTGAAGAGAAGAGAAGGAGGGAAAGGGAACATCTCAGAAGGTAACACTGTGCACGCGGAAGCCCCTTTGCTATCTATGGCCAAGAAGCCCTGCAGCCTGTGTGTGTGTTTTGCCACCCAGCTGGGAGATCTTGCAGCTGTGTAGTGTTCCTGAAATAAACTTCCTTCATTGCTTTAAAGTCCATGGCTTAGCTCTCTGATTACCTGCGTGCACATTTGGAGCTCACACTGAGATAGTTACTTAGCTCTTCCAATGTCTGCATCTCTGCTTCAGAGACCTGTTTTGTGCTCTTTCCCTTGGCAAAAACATATACTTAGTGAATGAGAGGCCAGTCCTCACCTGTGCTAGAACAACTCATTTGTAGATTCTGAATATGTTGTTTAAGGAGTAAATTTTGTACCATGAAAACTGCCTGTGCAGGAATTCAATTTAAAAAAAAGTTCAGGGTGAAAAATGCGCTTCTTAGTCAGTAAGAAAATTAATAAAATGGAATGTGCACAATGTCTATTTGTAGAGTGGTTTAGACTAGTTACTGGAGGTGACTGAAAGAGAATATTGGAATTTGTATTGTATTGTATTTTAAACTGATTTTGTTATCTCCAGATATCAAAGTCACAGATATTGAAAATATTATATTAACATTAATGATAATAATAAAGCAGTCTTAAATATTTTATTATTATTTTCAAAGCATTCAATTAAGAAATGTTCAGAAAATCATTATGTATTCAGGAATTTGTGAGTCAGTATGCTGACAGATTACAATAAAATAGTAATTTGAGAGGAAAATTTGGCATTTTTAATCAGTTATTCTTCCATCTGTGACAAAGAATGAGCTTTTGTTGTTGGCTGTAAATTAGTGTACAATTTTTGAATATTTCTATAATGAAAAATTTTATTCTTCTTTCCCTAGATATTTGACAGCTATTTTCTCATATGTTTATAGTCTATTGATCAGGCTTGGGACTGTTCTTTCAGGTTACAAATGAAACAAACACTAAGATTAAACCCAAGTCTTCAAAGGGGGTTCATAACCAGCAGCGTGATCGTTAAGGCCAAGGTTGAACAGCATTCCTGTACATGTTCAGGTTTGAACATGGGGTCAAGTGCTTTACTGAAGTCATGAAGAGAGGGAGAATAAAATTGTTGCAGTGAATGGACATTGTAGCCTGTGTGAAAGTCAAAATGTTTGTGTGAAATGCATGTGTGACACAAGTCTCAAAAAATCTTGCCAAAATCTGAAGTTTTACAGGGTTTAAATGCATTCCAGATTATTTGTCATATTTGGTCTTAAAAAATAACTCGTCTCACTATGCAGCTTCTCTAATAGCAGTTTCATGTTGGTCTTTGATAGGTCTTTTTTAAACGGAGCATATGAAGTCAGAGAAGAGGAATTAGAGTGCTTTGCAGGCACTGCAGTGACCCATATCTGCTGTAATGTATGGAATGGCTGAATGTGCACTTGCTGCCATGGTGATGTAAGAAGCAGACGTCCCCCATGACGGCCGTTGGGGCCACAACTAGACAGGCAGCCTCGCTGAGGTGAGCAGGGTTGCTCAGCTCCCTGGCCTCAGACCAGCATGCTAATTATTCATGCACAACAGGATATTTGCACAGGGAAAGGGAATACAGTTAGCAATGGATTAGATCAGCTGAAAGTTCAGCAACTTTTTTTGCAGAATAGTGCACTGTAGAAAGTGTTGTTTGATCAGAGTTCTGAGTTTTGCCACATTCCCTATTAAATTACAAAACTAATATACAAACTACCTTATATATCTACCTGTATTTTTGGTGCTGTTACCAGCACTGGTTCTATAGAATAGATACCCTCTTTAACTCTGACTTCTGGCATTTTAATACTGACTTTAATTTGAAAATCCAGTTTTGCGTGTTCAGCTGCCTCTGAGACAGGAGTCCTGGAGTGTACCTTACCCTAGCAAGAGAGCAGTCATTCTAGACAAACCACTCTGGGAGATTTGGGTATGTTTCATAGTGTCTTGGGGCAGAAGGTTAAATAAATGACCTCTTGATGCCTCCTAACCTGCTCCCATTTTGGAAATGAATGTATTACGACATGTCCTATGGCCAGATTCTCAAGTGGTTCTAAGCCAGTCTTACCCAGTTGGGTTAGTGACCTTGCTCTGACTTCTGTTCAGAACATATGGCCTGGCTCTAGCAAAGCATGACATAGGGTATTCCACTTCCCTGTTAGAGAGGTTCAAGACTGAAGAAGAATGACGTATTTTAAACTCACTAATTGAAGATTATTAATTCTGTATTTTAGGCCAAAAAAACAGTCAGTTACAAGACTTACATGTGCTATCATGTTCACTTCAGAAAAAAATCTTTGTCTTCTCCTAAATCTGGCACTCAGGGTTGAAAGAACTTCTTAGGTAAAATTAAACGGTCTCATGTATTTCATTAGCAAAACTGTCTGCTTCCTCCTGGGGAAAAGTAGAACAAAGCAGTCTGGCTGGGATCTGAAAGTAATTTATTCTGGACAGAATATATTAACATGTTTAATATGTTTATTTTTATGATCTGACCCTTGGCTAGCAACTCAGAGGTAAGGGTTATATTGAAGTATTTCCTGGAAGTAACTATTGCTTTTGAATGGAGGCTATTAAACAGATTTTTGCCACTGTACTTGCCTATCTCGCATCGGCCTCTTTAGCCATCAGCGCGCTTGCAACAAGCGTGGGTAGAGCCCTTCCCAAATCTTCATTTGCGAAGCCTAGCCATGATGATTAAACAGACATATTTTGTTCCATTTCCTGAGAAAAGTCTCCTGGTGCTCATCTCTATGTTGTTAGATGTTCATCTAGGCACTGCATTGACAGTGGTGTTGGATATCACACTGACAGTATCAGGTGCAAGCTCTATTGGGCTAGTGCAGGAGATGCATCCCAGTTAAGCCCTATCCAAGTTGCTTCTGGAAGTGCTTATTCCCGCCTGCTGCTCCAGTTTAATGGTGTCCTCTCTTTCTTTGGGTCTCATCTAATACCTGGCTGTTGGCTTCCAAACCATTCAGACTGAAGCTGTTCCTTCAAAGAAGTTGTGGATGCCTCATCATTGGAAGTTTTAAGGGCAGGCTGGATGGAGCTCTTAGCAACGTGGTCTAGTGTCAAGTGTCCCTGTTCACTGTAGGGGGGTTGGAACTAGGTGATCTTTAAGGTACCTTCCAATCCAAGCCTTTCTATGATTCTAAGTTATTCAACTGACTTCTCTTACCCCCAAAAGGGAGGTGCAAGGCACAAACCTCAGTGTCACAACAATAAGAAGATTTTAGACTGCTTCTTCTCTACTAGTTCCTATGCTGTATCTTTCCTAGAGCAAAAAGAAGAGTGAAGAAAATCCTGTTTCTGAAGCACTCCCATTCCTAGCTCTCCTGTGCAAATGCTGCCACTTCTCTAATTCCACAGCTTCTGCCTCAGGGAATTTATTTTGGACTCTCCTCTCATTTTTGCCAAAGAGCTCACTGTTTCCAAACAAAACAACCTCCCTTCATGACCTCTTCAGTCAGGACATTAGCTTTCTCCTGAGGAATAGTGTTACTTACTTGATAACTGATCTCCTGCTCTGGTTTGTGCTGTCTGTTTGCTGTGCCCAGCATGCTGCCAGCATTCTTTGAAGAGCAATTAAAAAGTCAGAAAGAGTTAGCAGCATTTCTGTGCAATGAAGACCTTAATGGATGAGGACAACTTCTCTAAGCCATGTTATCCATGCAGTTTAAGCTGGGGAAACTTTGAAATGTATGTGTTTTACTAGTGCAGTTCTATGTCAGTCACAGGTACAGGCTTTAGTATTTCCATGTCTTGTTAATAGCCTTAAATAACCTAACACCCAATCCATGACTTGTTAACAACTTCCTTGAAATAATAAGGTATCAATAAATCACTGTGTTCGGGTAATCATGCCATTAACTTTGTAAAGAAAAAGAAAATAGAAGGTAGAGCAAGAGAGACAGGAAGTCCCAAAAGGCTTTGCTACTTGAGAATGTGACACCAATACAATTTTGGGTGTAAATTTGTATAGTGAAATTAAAGCAATGCAGAAAACTTAGTCTTTTTTCACACCTTATTTCAAAGAAAAAGCAACATTTATTTGCATTTACTTTAAATCATTTAGTCACAGATTAAACTGAATCAAATTAAGCCAGTCATTCTCAGATAAGAGAATGAACACAGAACATTTTATGATTTAAAGGCTGATTTGAGCTATATTGGCCCAATCTTTTCTCATGTGTGAGTATTTAGTGAAGTCAAATGTGCACAAGCACATGTGATGGCAAAGATGAAGCTGCAGAAAATTACTTATTCATGGACTTCTTCCTTCCTTGTTTTTCCTTGGTGTATCCATAACCGTGTTAACAAGGGAGAAAAGATCAAAAAGTGAATAATAGCACTAAGCTAAGTTACAGCTAACAGGGACCATGCAGGGACAGCAAGGCGGGAAGAAAGCATTTTGCCACCTGGAACTGAGCACGGGCTGGTTTAGATTGGCCTGCAGTCAGTGATAACGTGTTGGCAGAAAGTCTCTCAACTCAATTGTCTTTCTGTGTGTTCTTTCTGCTATCCTCAGTACTAAGGACTGAAATTAATCCTGCTAGCAAGTGTTTTCATCTCTCATATATTTTTTTTCAGTCCCTTAATAGGAACTTGTGTGATTTGAGGATTTTTCTCTTTCTCCAGGTTACAGAGTGTGACGCAAATGAAGCACTGTATTTTTATTACACAAACCTCAACAAGACATGCAAGCTCAGGTATGTACAATGCTTACCTGTAAATCTTAACTTCAAGTACTCCAGGTTAATGTGACAAATCTTTGGCTGGTTCTAAGAGAAAGTGATTAGAAGCAAAGAATGGCTCTTCCCTCACCTCATCATCAAGCCTGCCAGCACCCCAAATACATGCAATAAATGTGTTGCCTTTATTGCTCATCACTTCTCCTTGCCCTGAAGTGGTTCTTGGCCTACATGGATATAAAGTGTTGTCAGTGGACAGCCTGAACTCTCCAGGGCTGGTTAATATATTTCTTCTGTTTGGATTGCCTGGAAGGTAGTATTGTGGATTTGGATACCAGAACACCTTATTCACATGCAGTTTTAGAGATCACTGGTCTTTCCTGTCTTATGGGGGAGATAGTGCAGTAAGGGAAAGAAATTGGGCAGTTTAGCATAACAGTTCCTTCCATGTGATCCTTGTTCTATGTGTGAGACGGCACACTCCCAAAGGGAGTTTGGGCAGGTCAGCATAGTCCTCTTGCCATCCTGTACTTTATCCTGGCACAGGAACATGGGGTTTCCTGGACTCTTTGTCTCCCCTCTGACCTCCACAAAGGTTGGAGAGGTAGTCCTGGCTGTGGATGCAGAGCTGTGGGTTCCCCATCAAAGTGATTTGCAACTCCTGGGAAGATCCCAGCATTTGGTCCCATGTTTCCCTCAGTTATAGGGTTGGGTGGGAAAATACCCCATTGGCATTTTGTCTGATCATCCTGAGCTGCTGTTTCCTGATTTACCATGACCACAGTTGTTGGCATCCACAGTCAATTTGTTCCTGATATGTCCTGGACACTTCTGTACTGCCTGAAGATTAATGGGTTTTTTCCATAGTTTCACACTTTATTTCAGGGAGCACACCAAAGACTGCTTTGTTGTTTGAGGGAGGTAGTTGATCATATTTCATCTACTACAGCAGAAATTCAATTAAAGTTCATGGTCTTATGGTAAGAACTGTGCTAACTAGGTCTCCTTCTAGCTGATACAGGTGATTGCTATGGGTTAGCCACCAGGTTCCATGAATGCTTGATATTTATGAAGCAATTTCTATTTTGGTTACTAGGCTTTGTAGAATTTGTCTAGACATGTAAAGTAGTATGTAAAACTTTTCATGTCTAGCCAAAATGTTCTCACTTAATCATTCTCCTTTGCCTTCCATCTGATGATAACTCAATTTCAGGGACCAATACTATGAGTAAAATGGATTACTACATGTGAAGGATTCTGTCAGCCAAAAAGTTGAGAACTTTATACTGTTAGTACCTGGCTTAAGACAATTCAAATAAAGCATGTATTCTAGTTTTAGGAATCAGATTCCTATCAAATGCTGAAAATATAAAACATTAAATTTTACTTTGAAGTACCTGGGGGCAGGAGAAGTGAAGAAATCCTGCCTTTCTAAAAGCACTGAAATACCACAGACATCAGAGTTGTAGAAGATGCAGAGACAGAACAATCTTCCCTCAACCACAGAGTCCATGACCAATATGTTTTTTCCTTTTACAAGTTCTGTGATACCAGTGTTAAATACCTTTGCAGAGGGAAACTTCACTAATGTGATCCTTTCTTCTGCTGACAAATGACTATGTATAACACCTTCCCCCAGCAGGGAGTTATAGAAGCAGCTGAATTAAGGCTGCTTTCTCCATTTAAGTGTGAGGCAATGTGATGACTCTCAGCCTATCTTGATGTATAACAGAAATGGAGAGGAGCTTCCAGTTAGCACCTGAGCACACACAGTGAGGAAACTTTAGCTCCTTAACTGTCTTTTCCTGCACATTTCCTGACATCTGCAAGAATGAGAAGGAAGTTCTAGAGCAAATACAGTTTCACGTTTTGCAGTTTGTCCTCTTTATTTGCAAAATGTAGATAACGTGAAGGAAGAGGTTTGCATTTTCATTCTTTTCAGAGCTTTGATGACAAAATCATAAGAAACCAAAGACACTGGAGAAGAAAACGTGTCATGCCAGAGAGCAACAGTTGGGGAATATGTCTACCTGAGCCAACAGACTGCATGAAAAATAACTAAAAGAAAGTTTCAGAATGCAAACAATCACATATTACAATTTATGGAGCATTCTTTATATTATTGAAACTGTTCACTAATCTTTTAAAACATTTGGAGAAAGTTGCATCTATTCTGCCAGTAAATGAGTTGGGCTGGTGGGGTTTTGGGGCTAATACACAATTCTGTGTATTTCCTATAAACTGGTCCATCCGCAGCAAAGTAAGTTAGGATTAATAAAATAAACATTATCTGGAATAACACATACCACCCAATGCCTTCCAATAATTTCACCTGGTAAGGACTAGCTCAATGGAAAACAACTTTGCAGAATGTCTTGTCATTATGTAAAAAATATCTAAGTATGTTTGTCAGGCATTACTAGTGGTTCACTATGGAGTTTGTCTGAATTTCAAATGCAGTTAACCTGTACAGTAAATGTAGCTACTGTCTATGGATTCTCATTACAAGTTCATGATTTCTTAATAGCTGATGTCCTATCCATTTTCCAGGTGTGGAGAGTGCAGAAACCAACTGGAATATTGCTTTAAGGCCAATTTGTAATTAGATCAGGTAATGAAATTCATATCTACTCTAGTGATGTGCTATGGCTAATTACAGTACTTAGAGATGAAAGTGATAAGGCAAACAAATATTTTTATTGACTCATCTATATTGTAGTTAGGTATGTAAACATTTGCATTCAAATCTCTGTTTCCCATCTCTGCTATTGGTAATACTTCTGGTAATAAATGATTTCCCATCTTTATACAATACCATGCAGTTTTCTGTACACAGCAATTCACTCACTCTCCCAGTCTCACACTCAACAGAAACAAAATATGTCCTACTAATGTGCATTTAAAATAGATCTGGGTTTGTTTAAATGGGTTTTTTAGTTTGTTCTTAATTAAAATTTAGGAAAAACCTTTGTCCTTATTACTTGTGAAAAAACTTGTTCTATTTTATTTAAAAAAAAAAAACCCAACAACTATAAAAAAAAATAAATTTATTTTGTGTAAACTAAGATAGTTTGTCTTAAGGAGAGGGTTAATAAACCAAGTTGTATTCAAGCATTCTTCAAACCTGGCCTTGCTGAATGAATTATTGCAGTTAGACTTTTTCTTTCTTGAAGAGTGTTGTGTCTAACAGAGCTCACATATCAGGAATAAACAGGATTATGAAGCTTAAGGAGCCAGAAAACCTCTTCCTGGTGGATGTGCATGTACAGGTCTAACAATCTATCTTGTTACTCTTTCAAAGGTGCTAGTATGAACTAATATGTATGATCCAGCACAACTAATTCTAGGAGACATCTCGTATTGCTTATTTGTGAGACTGAGTCTTGTAGCGTGCGTGTTTCGTCAGCCCGTCAGTAAGGAACTCAGTAATGGGAAGATGCCGTGAATTCAGTGGGAGTCAAATTTCAAATTAAATGAAGAAGCTTAGAATACTAGTTAGACTGTAGCTCTAAGAAGCTGTTGGCCTCTGATATTTGAATAAAAGATGAGGAACTACTGCCAGAGGCTTAAAGGAGAAAATGCCTGCAAGTTTTAGTGTTTCAATAACTTAGCACAGACACATGGAAATGACTGTTTGGGAGTTCCCATTGCTTGCACCATGCATGGAATGAACATTTGAGTGTGTGTTCATTAGTTATTTATTTCTGACCTATGTTATCTTTCTTTCCCATTAGTAAAAGTATTTTCTGTGCATACATGATTGAAATGGGGAGACTGCACAGACACCCGAAAGGCTAGAGGCTTTTCAAATGAAATGCAAATCCCTTAAACTTTGTTACCACGTTCCATTAATTCTATGAATTCTGTTCAGTTGGTGCCAGTATAGTTTTATTCATATGAAATTTCTCAAAGCTTTATTTACCTGGTTTAAATAAAAATAAGAATTAGTCTAAACCTTCCAAGAAAGAACCTTAAAAATCTCAGTTTTGAAGTACAAAAAGATGAGGTAATTTAAAAAGAAAAAAAAAAAAAAAAAAAGACAGAGAATAGAAAAAGGGAAAAAAAAGACATAACTGTTCCAGGTTATCCATTTCAAGAATTAGAGGCCTGCAAATATGATACTCTCTAAATTTCCACCATAATTTTTGAAGCCTCAAATGTGAGGGCTTGATATGTATTTAAGCTGAATGTTTTGTTATTCATTCAGTCAATATTTTGAAAAGAGACAGGCCTAGGCAGAGGACAACAAGACATCCCATCCAGCTTTTTGTTTTCCAACAAAAATTGCAGATTTAGATCAACTGAAACAATAGATATGACTAACTCAATTTCAAATAAATATTTTAAATAAAAAAGGAGGAAAAGTTTAAAGGTAACAATTAGATGTTTTAAAAATAAATACTTTTCTACTTAATGCAGAAATAACTCTTCATTTTGAAATTCACTGATTTGTGATGTCTTAACATTGTAATTGTTTTCCAGTCAAATAAAATCCTTTATTCAATCTATAATTACTCTTTCACTGTTTTGATCACCTAAATATTCTTTAAGTATATATTCTTCAGAAGCAAATTTTCTGTAGCCAAGTCACTTTAGTCCAATATTAATACTTATGTTTTCCAGCATCATAAGCTATGAAACTCTGTCCCATTCTGGTACCATGGTGCTGGACAACAATAAAAATACTGACTAGCTGTGGATGACTGAAGTTCTGGCTTCATGCCAAGGTCATGCTGACTTAGTTTACAGGTTCTGACATATTACATGATTTTTGTCCTTGCATTACTGTCCATTTCACTGTGTAAGAGGCAGCTAGGAGAAGGGGCTGCCTGGGCTTCAGGGTGGATGAGAACTGGCATCACCACAAAGCCACTGAGGAGAGAATGAGAAGCACCTTGTCCTTTTCTCAGAAAACCTGTGGAAAGTAACCATTACAAATGCCCTGCTGCAGCATCCTTCTGGGGCTGTGACAATAACCATGTGTTGGCTTTTTGGAGCCTTTAGTACAAGTGTAAGTAAATAAAGCAGCATTGCAAATCCCAGCTACGCTGTACTCCTGTGTATTTCAGGTACAGCACCATGCGCAATCTCCACTACCTTTAACTAATTATCATGATGTGGGATGATGGATGGAGTTAAACCTAGATGGGATTCAGAATTTTATGGTAAAAAGCAGCTCCAACTCCCTGGGTGGACTGAGGTTGGCATGCTCCCTGATGCAGTGATAAATATCTACTCAGAGAAACAGAACTCAGTGTAAAATGGAGACTGTGTAGCCCCTCTACATCATAATATCAGCAGAATGGGAAAATATTGTGGTGCCAAGACCGTACAGTATCTGTCTGGCAAGGGAGAATCATGTTGTTCTGCTGCTGAAGCCAACAGTCATGTTGAACCCCTTGCTCACGTGCCAAGCCCCGACAACCACCCCCCTCCCATTAGGTACACTAACCAGAAATAAAGGGTATTTATGATTAAACCACTCAAACTCCCACCCAAACATAAAGAAAATACTATAAAAGTAAGTTGAGGATAGGGATTAAGTGTGAGAAGACCTCCACCAAAACTGCTGGGATCAGTCGACGGGCTGAGTCCCTCTTCTTTCCCAGAGAGGGATGCCTTGAGTGAGCAATATACTCTAAGTGCATTAAATGCTGCTTTTAGGACTAGAATTTGTGTTTGTGCTTACCCCATAGCATATTAGTAAATTGCTTCATATCAGAGCTTGTGCTTGCTTGCTATAGGTATCAATAGATTGCTTTAAAACAGTAGACACCATCACTGTTAATCATCGAATCTTATTAATCTATCACAATTTATATTAATAAAGAGTGTTATTCTGTAAACTGTTAAAGTGAATAAAGTGCATGCTGGCATTTGCTGGCAGGGATAACACCTTGACAGGACCTGCTGAGGGATCTTTGCTCTGTTGAGTCCCACCTAAGGGAGGACAAGGTGCCCTCCAACCTTTTAAATCTGTTGCTGAAGGGTCTCATTGTGAGGAACCACTGAACAATTATAGAACTCAAGAGAAACCTGGAGGCCATTTTGAGCTGGATAATGCCTTGATCATTCATTGGCTTAATTTCCTCATATCTAAAACAAAACATCCATATCAGTTTTCACGTGTCCCTTTTTATTCTCTTCCAGCTTCCTTACAGTTAACACAACACTGAGCTATAGGTTTAAATGCATTGCTGGTTTTTTTCCCATTCCAAAACACTTTTTTGGAGTGACAAATAACAATTTTCTAGCTTATTTTTTCTTGAACCTCCACAGATATTTGAAAAGATACTTTTGGAATCATAAGTTCTCAGACATATTACATAGACTACTCTTTTATTTTTCCAAATTCATTGTGTGGGGATGATTTTCAGAATGTGCTGACTAACAGCAATACCTAATGGATGCACCATGCATGCCAGGAGTTCTAAATTTGAAATGATTTCCAGCTGTCTTTTCTGGAATATGAACAGTACCTGCTTTTCTTCTCTATATACTGTATTTCAGATTCTTTCCTGAACAGCCCACATATTCTTCTCCTTAAGAAGCTGCATAAGCACTAAATCTTCAAATTCCCTTCTTCATTGCTCAGTTGAGTCAAAAATTTGCATAATTGCTCATAAGTTATTTTCCAACAATGAATATGAATCTTGAAGGAAATAATTCAGTCCAAAGTCTACTTGTTTTCCAGTTCAAAGGTCTTATTGAGTCCATTTTCATGCTGTGTGACCAAGAACACTTTCATATGCTGACTTTTGACTAAACCTTTTAAAAAAAATTATTTAAAATATTTAAATAATATAGTCAAATCAGCAGAGAATTGCTCTGAATATGTACAGATTTTTTTCCAGGAAGAAATTCTAGACCAATGGAAACAAAATTTTCTTGGCATGGCAGGCCAAGCAAATATAGCACCAAAAGATAAGACGTTTGTGTTTACTTGCTAAAATGTGAAGGAACAATGACAAACAATTCTAGAAAATGGCCACTTTGTTAAACCACTACTCTCCTTTAATGCAGTAACCTGGGTGCTCCTTGTGTGACAAAAGAGTGCCTTTGGGTGATTTGTAGCCGTAATAACTGTGGAGATTACTGAACATCCTACTACACCTTGCTTTTCATAGGAGCCAAGCTAAAATTGGGGTCTTAGTGGGTTCCATAAAGTCACAAGTGTATTCATGCTAAGATGAAGTAACTATTCAACCTCTACAATTTAATAAATTGGATTCGATGTCACTCCCATTGATCTTTCTTTCCCATAATTTCTCAAAGTTTTCATAACTGCAAATGACAATTAATACTTATATTCAACCATAAAACAGACAGAAGCATTCTCTGAGGCTTTTTTTTTTTTCCTTGAAGACTTTGCTGGTGTCCTGTGTCTACCCTGCAGTCAGAATGATGTTTGTAACTTAGGAAGCAGTGATAGAGTAATTATGGCAAGCTGGAGCACCAAATAAGTTAGCTATTTGGACACTTATCAAGGTCTTGAGGTTGTCTGTGTGAATTTCTCTGGCAGCTGCAGAGGATGGGATAGGTTGTACTTCTAATAATGGCTGTTTGATCCATACCTACCAAAGCATAAGGCAGGGTTTCAGGGTCTGTATCAGGATACATACATACGAAGCTTTTGTTTTCACAATGCGTCATGGAAGCCATGTACTAAAATGGCAGTTCAGAAGTCTGTTCACTCCAGGAAACTTAAATAATGGAGAAAAATCACAAACGTGCATTAGTTATCCTAGAATATGCAGTCTTCATCACTTCCAGACAGAAACTTAGCATTCTAAAGAAATAGCTATCTGTATGTGAGCTGGACAAAGCACATTGGTTTTACCAGCATCAGAAGAAGCTAGGGAAGGACTTAGTTAACAGAAGCACAGGTAAAACTTGCAAGGGTATGAGAGGAGGAAAAATATTAACACTGCACTTCTTGAAGTGTAAAAATAACCAGTGTGGATTACAGTAACTAGACAGTCAAATGGCACCTGCACTACAGGCACCCCTTGAGGTACCTCTAGTGCACACTGAGGACTGAGATCTCCAGAGCAACTTCCCTTGATGTCAAATAGGGATGCTGGTGCGACTACAGGAAGGGAAATTCAATGTCAGGGGACTCACAGTAGAAGGCCTTTAGCCTCCATCCTCTTTGAGCCATTAGAAGACAGAGTAATTGCCAAGGCTTGAGCGTCACCCACACCCAACCTGTCTGGGTTCTTTGCCTTTTTTCCCCTCTGTATTTTAACTGTAATCTTGAGAACTAAGGCTCTAAAAGAGGTCTCTCCTTATTGAGTTTGATACTGCTGCTTCATAAAATTCTTCATATACTGGATTAAATGAGGTCATAAAAGTTAACATTCTGTCTCCAGCAGAGCTGCTGAGAGCAGAAGCTTAAAATGGACAAGTTCCAGCTTCGATAGATGAAAAAAAGATCTAATTCTTACTCCCTCTGAAAATGTCATTCTACTTCCCGGGATCAGGACATTGTTTTTGTCATGGAAAAGTGCATTTTATCATCCTTAAATGCACTCTTTGTTGTTATATACATTAACATTGGATTCCTGACCAGTACGAATTTTATTCAATCAAAATGTCTCCAGTACCTAGCTAAATCATGCTACAATCTTGACACAGATATATCCCACATGAATGAGTAAAATGTCTACTCATCCAGTATGTCACCATTTTATTTCAGGAGTTCAATTCCTCATCTGAGTCCAGATGTGTCTGTATATTTAAGACAAGGCATAAAGAGATACCAATGATCCAAGTAAGGGACAATTCTGCTTGAAAATATTTTATACTAATTCTGTGCAAGTGCAACTGAATAACAGAAACACAAGACAATTTGAACTGCAGCATTTTTATATTTACACTGGTTATATAAGTTACACCACTTTTTATTTTACTGTCTGCTCTCACAAATATACATATAAAGAAAAGCAACTCAAACAGTAGTCAGCAGTATAAATGGATCTCTTTGTTCATTACTATTGTAAGAGATCCATCCCTTATTTCATCAAAGTAGAGCTGACCTTGACTAGAAAGCAAATACTGTGTTGAATTCAGCACCTCTGTACAGAAAAACATTTTTCTAGCACAGCTCATCTGTCTGTCACACACATCATCCAGTATTTCAAACTATTCTCTGAAAGTGGGAAGACAGATCTATTTCACACTGGAGTCGCTTTTTCTTTCATCCTACCTCTTTCAGATGCCTCCTTTTGATTTCACCTTCCCTGTTTATATGTTATACGACATTAATTACTGCTAAATCTCACTGAACCCGTGGTTGCCTTGGCTCAGTTTCACGTTGGCTCCAATGATCACTCCACCTTAGCTAAATGCTTAGTTAGACCAGTGCACACACAACGATGCTCATACTCCACTTTGCTTTCCAGGGCTGGAAATGCATGATTTCCTCCCCGAGGGGACAACACTTCTGAAACACTTGGACAGTATGGTCTTATGATCCTAGAGTGTAACTGAATAGTTAGATTAGAGTTTAACTAAACACTGTTTATTTAGAGCAGAAATGCATTAACTGCTCAGAATGTCAGGATTTTGCTGTATCAGTAGCACATTTTCCACCTCCACATGTAGAAGAAGGTACTGGGAATATGAAGACTACAGTTCCTTAAAACTACCCTAGTTTTGTGATGTGTACATGCCCCAAAGTGTAATTAAGAGCAGCTTCAGAGACTTATAGCCTCTAGACCATTCCTCTACTGACACACCAAATCGCTGTATTTCCCTGTACGTAGCCCAAGACTCCTCCACTAGAAGCTACAAATTATTTTCACATTTACACCTGAGAACAGGTCTCGAGACTGAAAACATTCTTAAATTAAAGTTTCTTAAGGGACCAAGGTTGATGAAATGAGGGAAAAAAATGAAAAAATGTTGGACAGTAAAAAGGATGCACTTTCTGTCCTGAAACATCTGTGGTAAAGACTGTGCCTAACCAGAAAAAAAAAAAGAAAAAAAGAAAAAAAAAGTATAACGTACAAAATCAACTGGAATTAATTTAAAATCTAAACCACTTTGTCCCATGGTTAAACATATTTAGCACTTTCTAGTGTTTTAGGACTTGGAATTCACAAAGGGAAGAAAGAGGCTCCCTCCGTTTTCTCCCTGCCAAGAGCTGTTCCCCTCTGCTACCGTATTTGTGATGGTTTTAGAAGAGAAAGAAAAAAAAAAGGAGTAAGCATTTTTCAAGATTTAGCAACACCCCTCAAAAAAGGAATGTTCACAATCTTAACAGTTTGCACGTTTATGCCTCTGTCTTTTGCAGACAGTCCTCCAGTGACTGAAGGAAAGGTGAAATTGACAGGCGCACATATTGACAGCTGCCTTACAGACTTTATATTTTCACTTCTCCCTAAAGCAGCACAGGCTAAAGCTTGCCAAGAAAAAGGTAGCTCTGGAGAATGTCAGCCTATGTTACCTGCATGAGCCAGGCTTCTGTGGAGATGTCTGTGGCGGACTGCCAGCCACTCTCTTGGGAGAGGCACAACCCATGGTTGTACGCTCTAAACAACTGTGTTTTTCAGACTCTACTGCGAGCCTCTAAATGTTTTCAGGCACTACTGTAGACCTCTGCAGTGTCAGTTTAAGTATGCTGGCAGTAAGCTTGCTTTCTTACTTGTCGTTTGTGGATCTTTTAATAAAATTGCATTGATTCTCAGGTAACTGTCATGGAATGAAATCCATTCCTCCAGAATTTTGTAGGTCTGCCCTGGAATAAGTGACCTTCCGAGGTATATTAGAATATATTTTTTCATTAAACTGGGTGTAAGGAGGAAAAACTGCATTTGTTTATCAATATAGATTTGCAGTAATGAAGCAGTATCTTGCTTCCGATGCGTCATTAAGGTCATAATTAGCATCACCAATTCTTCTCAGCTGCTCTGTTGCCCTTGCTGGCTCATTAGGTTGATCAGTTAGAATTCACACATCTCAAAATTTCTTAGACCAGTGTCTGTCCTGCTGTGACTGTTGGAATCAGAGCAGGACCTCTCAGCACATGTGTGTTGGATTGTTTTTCCAGCCCATGGTGTTGTCACTGTTCTTTTCCTCCTGTGTAGTGTGCCTGCATGCTGCAAGATCACATTCCATCATACTTTTTTCCCCTGTATCCCCTCTCAGGTTCTCCTTGTAGAAGTTTGGTTGTTTACCTTCATTAAAATACACTTTTAGGTTTTCTCCTGCATTCTCCAGATTACAGATGAATTAAACAACTGCTTTAGCTATAAAAAGTATTTGCCAAGAAAAATGTTAATTCTAGGAGGTTTTTTGGGATACACATAGGGTTTTCTTCCTGTGAATCTACACTGACTTTGCAGATTTCACTCTATAATAGAAACAGAAAAAAAGGTAAGTTTAAAACGGCAGTCACAACGGTACTGTGGCCTTGTCTTGTAAACACACTTATGTACCACTTATAAGGTTTAACAGACCCTCAGCGCAGCCCCAGTAAAAGGCCTCTCTGCTTCCCTTAATGCCAGCACTAGTATCTGTTCCCATTTGGGACTTTTAGAGGAGGTGGCCGTGCTACTTGGCTCAGATTAATGTCAGTGCCCTACCACTACATTTGTTCTGTCTACCAACAGTTATTTTACCCAGCACTTTCTAGGACGACACATTGGGAAAACATTTCCCAAGACAGGAGTGAAGTGGGGATTTTCTGAATGACTTGGTTTGTTTCTGGGGCGGTCAGCTGCCTAATCAATGGTAGTACCAATGTAGATTTTCACTTGGAGAAAATACCTGACTTTCGTATCTGTAAGGGTATAAGCCCTTTGATTTTCAACAGCTAGTAAAAGCCAATTTTTAGCAATGTATTTAGTCCATTTAAAGTGCAAATAAGGTATCAGATGTGATGGTTACAGAGAGAAAAATCATGAGTCCTGAAGGATAAGCCCAGTAGACACTGCTTACAACTTGGTGCACCTCAAGGTTCTTCAAATAATTTTGGATTTGGGAATAGTGACATTTTTGAAAATAGCATATTTACATTCATGCACAATTTCACCAAACACGGTGATGCACTATGTAAATTTAGGTATCTAATTTCCTTACATCTAGTAGAAATCTGCATTTCCCCAGTCACTTCCATACAGCAAGTGTGAGTATATTTAAAGGATGAACACATCATCTTGTTGTCAGTCTCCCATGCTTGGCATTCATATTAGTGAGGCAGTGTGGAGAGCTAACCAGAGAACGGATTCAGCAGAACGCTATCCTGGAAAAAATGGCTCATTGAAGCTGGATGTGAGATTTTTCTGAGACATAATATGAATGCAGGGACATTAGGAGACGCAGAATGAACTGCTGTGGTAAGCGAACAGGACAGATTTATCTGGAGTCGGTGCTGTCTTCTGATGGAGTGAGGTGTTGGTAGGGAATCAGGGTCCCAGCACCAAGTACATACACCCACCTATCTGCATGTCAGCAGGGGGAATTCCTGAAATATACTGCAGACCCCTTCTAGTTCTTGCATTTGGGCTTCCTTCCTATTACAACTGAGACACAGTGAATAATAAGGTGAATTCCCAAGTCTTATTCTGAGATGGAATCAAGATATATCAAATCATGCATGTTGAGATGTGGAAGCTCCTGGTTGCTCTGTTTTGTGGAGGATTTTTCATGGTTTGATCACATTAATTACCTGGAGATTAGCTGTACAAGACTAGTTTACTTACCAAAGAAACCAAAAACAGTTTAAAAAATCCCTTGTCTTTTAATTAATTCTTTTTAACTAAACTATGAAAGATAGTATCAAAATGTGAAGAAAGACAGGGGCAGGCACACTTGTTCATCATACTCATACTCATTGCATGGGATTTTTGTGGAATGGACTTCACATCCCAGGCACCTGCAGGCAGTAGCTAAAACCTCCTGGCTCGCACACAAAGCTTTCATTATCATATTGATACCCTATAGTTAAAGAAATTCCTAATGTTGCTGTGGCTCCAAGGAAACTTGTTTAGTTAATGATCTCTAGGGAAGGCTGTGGATGAATGTGCACCTTTCCCTGTATTAAGACCCTCTGTGGTGGATTTACTGGCAGACGGGTGAAGAGCTGTGACCTGGTTCAGTATGCAGGGTCCTGTGCTCTGCAGCGCATTTGTGGCTTCCTGGCTGCACGACTCTTTCATTCAGAGTGGACTTCTATCTGCCCTTTGAGCAAGCCAGAGATCATAATTTACAGGTTGCCTTAATTAACGCTTGGCTGTCAGAAGGGCCCATCAGTACATATACATCACCAGCCTGCTATTGGCCAGCTATACAGATCCAAGGTTTGCAGGAGACAGGTCTTTTCAGGAGGCTTCTGCTGATGAGAGCAACTGCAGCACTTGCTGACAGGTCCTGCTTCTGCTAGTGTGAAAGGGGCAGGAATGTAGTGCGAAGGTTCGACTCTTGGAGAAAAATCCATTGTGCTTCTTCACCCATGCTGGTCAGCAGGATGAAGGGGAAAGTATGGTCTGTTTCAAGTGGCAATATTGACGGAAGAACATTTTAGGCAACCATGATGACTGACTTCTGCTCAAAGACAGGAATGAGCTTCTGTGCCATCATTTTTAAAAAGTGGTCCAGACTGTGCTCAAGCTGCAGCGCAGTGTAAATATACACTCATGAAAGGCCTTAACAGTGGCTTGCCTGTGGAGGTACTGGGAAACAGCAGCAGTATAAATGACTGATCCCTCCAGGTCAGGCTGGCTTAGCATGCTGCCCCTCGACTGAATTGTGTCTTTCATAGGAATGTTCTCATTAAATCCAAATGATCGCAAAACCCAAATAGCCATATTACTGCAGTGCTTGGAAGCTCAGTATCATTGCAATTCCTTTTGGCCCTTTAATTTTCACAGTTTTAAGGAAAAGAGTAAATAAAATAATTGATTAAGCCTTAGGGTGTGATCTTGCCTTTTTATCACTTGCATCCTGGCTGGTCAGTCCCACAAGAGTGCCTGGACCACACATCTGCCTGATACACTCCACCTCTCTCCTCCAAATCAACTGTATTGGCACCATCACAGATCACTGACCAGAGTCTGGGGGTGGAGTCATTAATTTCTCCCACTACCTGAATGTCAAATGGTGCTGGTTTCCTTCCTATCACTTACACTAATTTGCAATGCTGAGCTGGTGCTTTAGGAGGTGGAAGCATTTAAAAAGCACTATACAGTCCTTGTCTCACCTTTCTGAAGCACTGCAGGCTTTGGAAACTGCTTCTTGCTTTTTGCTGTGACACCAGAGCTGTGTGCTGTGTCACTGCGCAAGGGAGGAGAGTCCCTACTTTTAATAATCTTGAACCCTATTCATTGTGCTAGTCTTATTAGGGACTAGTTTCTCAAATGTCTCTGCAAGATGCCTTTGAGGTCTCAGAACTCTTATTTTTAAGTCTTTTAATGAGGGTGAAGGAATAGAATAAGAAAGAAAAGATCTTCCTAGCACAGTCCACAGACACAAACTTAAGGAAGTATATTTTTTCTTCCTCCTTAGGAGTATCTATATATTTAGGAAGAATATGCTGGATTTATTTAGTTACCACTAGAGTTCAGATTCATAGCCTCACTCTCCTCTCCCCTTCCCTCAAAACCAAATTTGAATAGACTCCAGCAGGTTATTTACTCAGCAGGAGTTAATGCAGCTCCAGGTGATGGAGCCACACATTTAGGACATTGGTTTGCTCTGATAATAGCACTGCGCTGCTTCTCACTTTGTCTTTGCTTTGTTTCCACCTGGCATGTTACATCCTTGAAAAGCCTCATACAAGCATGCTTGTGCTCATTTGGAGCTAGCAATGTCAATTGAGTCCTGTAAGTACAAAAATCAATATAAAACAGGCTGAGATTGATCTGAAAGTGTCCCTGCAAGAAAGGACACCCTAATTCAATTGACTTTAAGAATTGCACTTTTAGTTAAGGTCCTTGTGTAAATCAAAAATCTAGTGAACAAAATCACAAAGAAATAGGTGACCAAGTTCTCAAAATTTTACCCATGAACTCCCAACAAATGCAAGGAAAACTTTTATCAGGTGGATATTAAATCCTGCAGTATTAGGACCTAGTGTAAATGCACAGTGGACACAGTCCGAAGCCTTGGAGAGTGGAGGGAAGATGTGTCCATATGACACCAAATGTGCCCGCACAGCTGCATCTGTTTCACTGGCACAGGTGCACAGGCTTGGGCAGGTGCCCCTATTGAATGTGACATCATTGCAAATGTCGGGGAGCTTCCAGCAGAAAATTTGGCTTGCTGCAGTGGAAGGGAGAGAAAATAGAGTGATGTAAGAGTATTGGTTGGTCCCAGGGAGAAAGGGAGGCTGTGGAGAAGCCATTAAGAGAGTCTGGGTGAGCACGGGATGGATAGACGATGTTGAAATTCAGGGAGGTTGAGTGCAAGCAAGGAAGAGTATAATGCTCTGTGCAACTTCAGGAAGGGAATAGGGATCTCTGCCCTTTTCTTTTGTTCCTTGTACAGCCTGCAAATTAGGACACCAAAAAGTAAACAGACATGGGTTTGAACCTATTCACTGCCCTCTGAATGACACAGGTCACAGCTCCAACGTCCAGATTCTTTGGATCTATGAGGGACTAAAATAATAAGTTTCAGAACAAAATGTATATACAACTGTTAAGAATTATGTTTCCAGAGGACATTTACAGTGCAATGTTTTCCTATGTTGATATCACATAGAAAATAATATCTCTCTGGCATTGGATAATTGCTGGAGTGTTTAGATGTTTTGAAGCCAAACTTACTTGCTAATTCTGACTTTTCGTTTTTTATTTTACTAGTTCTATGAACAGGACAAAATAATTCACTTTTATTTTATCTTATTTCCTGACCAGGAACCTGATAATACTTTGTTCTAAGAAAAGTCTTTCAAAGATTAAATGCTGAAGATGCATTTGAACAGAAGTGGTTGTGTTTGTATGAGCAGTGTGATGGAGAAACAAAACAGGAATGGACTTGGAAGTCTTCCAAATGCTGTTTCATGCATGAAGAACTTGAATTTCTCCCAATTTTGCTTTCTCTTTGGGTAAAGGTGGAAATAAGGCTCAAAATAGTCCTGTCAGTTCAGAAATGCCTACTATTTTTATTTTTTTAACTACAAGTTGGATCTAATTTCTAATTTGTAATTATAAAAATCTTGTCCTGAAAACCTGTTAACTAATTTTGACTTACAAGCCTCTAGGGATTTGACAGCCTTTTTTATTTATTTTTTTCCCCAAGACATTGGCAATGCAGTAAGCCCTTTATTAAGTCACCTTGGACACACATCCATAAATCAAGTATTTATACTGCTCAAGATGTGTGAAAAATAGGGTCATGAGTAAATCTGGAACGTATCAGATATGGACATATGTTCTATCTCTTATAATGTTCTGTATTTTCCTGTGTTCAAGTTTCTGCTTGTGTGTTTTTTCTTCAAAATTTACTGTTAACAAAAGACATGATAGCTTAAGTAATTAAAATTGCTATTGCATAGGAATTTGCAAAATCAAAAAAAAAAGGTCTTATTTAAAAAGAGAGTATGTTCTTGCTCTCTTTCAGCCTCATTAAAAAACAAACAAACAAAAAAAGCAAAAAGAATTCTTCCTATTTAAAAAGTCAAGCACTATTTTATTTCTCCCTTTCCAAGGAGTTCTTAAGCCCAAGACCATTGTAATGGTGGTATTTCAATGATCAGAAAACCAGGCAGATCCAAGGCCTGGAAGTCAATGTCCCAAAATGGGAAGCCTGCCCAGCAGACTCTAAGGCTGACAGCTCACACTTAGCCTGCTCGGTGGATTGCTGACGAGCCAGATATCCTGGTGTCACTGGCAACCTCCCTACCCGCCTACAGCTGTCCGTGTTCTGGTGGTGTTTTCTTACCTGCTGAATTTCCAGGGCTCAGTGGGAAAATATGTTCTGCTCTCTCAAGTCCAAGGTGAGCATGGCCTTTCAAAAGTCCCTAAAGAGTCAAACCAGAAACAGGCACCCATATCTCTCAAGAGGGAAATAACACTGAATATTGAAACCATTCAATTAATTTATTTCAAAGAAACTACTTTGTAAAGGATAACAAAGAGCAAATCATGTGAGTGGCTCAAAGCAAACAAACGAAACCCACCAGCTGATAAGACTCTGATAATGGCAGGGAGAAGCACAGAGGAAAACACCGGCTTTTTCCACCAGTGAATGAGACCACACATTGAGGTATTGTTGTGTCTCTACAACAGGGTGCTACCACCTGTCTTCCTGTAGGCTAGTGCTCAAACCCTGAGGCAGAGGAGAACAAGGATCATCACTGTGGACCGGGCTGCCTTCCTCAGGTTCAGCGTTCACTGCCTTGTGAGGAGTTGGCAGTTTTTTACCCATATCTCTCACTGAAAAAGAGTCAGTCATTTTTTCAGTCCCTGTATTCTTACTTCACTTTTTACACTGTGAATTTGATTTGACCCCAAGACGTAATGAATGCGCAATTGCCTCTTTTATCAGACTTGCTAGTTCACTGTCAGTGCTCCATCCCAACCCCTTCCTGTTGCTTGCCTGTTTATATGGTGAGATGACTGTCTCACATTTGAATCACAGTGAAACAGCATTTCCTTAAAAGGTGCTAAGTAATATGATGGGAAACACAATAAAAATAGTTTGTTGGGAAAAATCAGCTTTATTTTCAGTTTTTCTCTCCGGAATATGCAAAACAAACAAAAGTTGTTATTTTGCCGTAGAGGGAAGGGCCTAACACCTTTCAGTTTGCTACCTGTCAGGGAAGATGTCTAGGTGTTTTGAAAATCCCCGTGGTGATCTATTGGAGAAACTACTAGCTTGTGCAAAATCTGTTCATCTCTTCTGACAGTGCATTTCAAACAACGACCAAAATCAGACACTTACTCTTCATTTGCTGTGGATAAATAACTCCTGCCAGCACTAATGGCAGTTAGTTAGGTTTGTAAAAGATGAAACTTGTATACTATGTAATTGTCTTTTGCTTCTCCTTTAGACTTCATTTGTGACCCCTTTAGACTTCATTTGCAGCTACTTTTTCCTTCCTGTTCAGGCATGTAATCTGCATAGCAAAAAGAGAAGTTGAAACAGTCTGCATTAGCTGAGTTCCCTCTTCAACACATACTGCTGTTTCTGAGGTGCACCAACTATCAATGAAGAGTTTTATATCTCAGTGCTGGGTGGAAATAAGAAAGTAAAAAGCTAATTCAAACAAAGTATGACAAACAAAGCTTTAATTAAAAAATGGATATTGACAATAAAAATTGTCAGAAATCTGTGTATCTTACTTTTTGTAGTTGTTTACAGAGGGAAGAAACTCGCCTTGCAAAAGCATTCTCTCAGAATGAAAATATTCCTTCAAATGATGTTGTTTAATGTTTCTCAGCATCAAATCTGTTTTGATATACACTTGCTCCTCAATGCCCTGTTTCCCAGGCACTGATGCTGCTGTGAAGCATCCTGCTCCCTGAGGCCCAGGGTAGGAAATGCTGTCAGCATGTTAGTGTGGCTCTGGGCAGAGACTGTTGACTGTATCAATTGTTTGCTAATCTCTTGGCTGAGCTGTAATTTGTTGAGCACAGCATTTTTAGGAGCGGTCTAAGATGACCACACTTTTTTGTTATCTTTAGCTAGCCCCTCAGGCTGATCTTGGGTTTTGAACTGCTTTGTCATCTGATGTCCCATTGTCAAGACTGAATATATTTTAGCTTATCTGATCGGTTAATTTGAATGTTATTCTTTTTTGCTGAAGACTTAATGTTTAGTTTGACTTCAGGGTATATACATATGCGCACACAAGTATGTTATAATCTGGTGGAAAAAGCCGTAATTGAAGGTGAAGCAAAGTGTTTTCACGGGTAAAGAATGTGGTAAAGAACACTGTTGTCACCCAGAATAGCATACCACTGCTTAATATGAAAACGTTAATAAAGGTAACATATTGAGGGCTGTTGCAAAGGGCATGCAAACTTGAGCAGGAGCCAGTGCAAGAATGAGTTAATGGTGTAACTGATGTGTGATTGATGTGCAATCAGCTGTACACCACAAACCTTGCCAAAAGTCGGCCAGTGGAAGGAATGCCTGTACTGAAAATACAACAGTAACAAAAGGAAGAAAGGGCGTTGTGTAGGTGACTAGCCACGCAGGACAAAAATGCCTGAATGGACAGCAGTCTGCGGTTTGTGTTAGCATAGGATAACACTAAAGGTCACACATGCCTGTTTTTTAGAAGGGAGAGCACTTTGTGCTCTCATTTTTCATGTTGAGTGAGTGAAAAGACTAACCATATCTCCTTTTTGAGACATGAGCTTATGGTACAGATTTTATTTTTTTCTTTGTGCTTGAAGTTGTCCAGCCATGATTTTCTGACCAGTGGGAAAGATAATAACACCTCAGTTCCTGGGGAAAAGCAAAGCATTAGAAATGGTGCAGATCTAGTAGGCAATTGGACCTGTCCCAAGACTCTTCTGCTTTACATTTTTTTCCTAGTTTGTTCAGCTGGGTGCTTCCTACAAGACATCTATGGGTTGTCTATGACTGATAGCCAAGAAGTTCTTAAGAACTATCCAAGTAATGGATTTTGCTCATCAACAGTCATGTCAAGAACATCTTTGGGAAAAGAAAAAAAAAAAAAAAGAAGAAGTGATTCCAGTATAAAATTAATATGAGTGAGAGAGGAATTGAGTCGTATGTTTTGACAATTTTCTCTTGCTGTGATAGTCAAGCTTATTTTGACTGGCACAAATTTTAGCATATTAGTAGCATATGTGAATTGCTTTGTGAAATGGAAATGCAATCAAGTGCACCCATTGTTGTAGTCTATCATATTAATTCAATACATTCCTTGGATTTTGTTTATGTGGTACTTTTGGCTAAAACAAAAAAATGTACTCTTTTATAAGTATCATGGGGAGGCAGGCAAGTTAAATTATCAAGTTAAAAGTATACTATTAAGGCTCTTAAAAATAACTAAAAATCTATAAAATTATATAGCTAAGTTTGGGTTTTTTTCTTTTTCACTTTCACACACTGCCCAACTACTGTGTTTTTAAACTCTGGAAACTAAAAGGCTGAAAGTAAAGCTGCTCATTTTCAGTACTGTCTTTTTTTTTTATTTTTTATTTTCAGCCCTCTTTGTAGTTTTCTCCACCTCTGATTTCTGGCTCCAACATCAGCCCCAGAAAATGCCAGAAAAAAATGTTTGTTCCCCTCATCCCTTAAACATCTCTGCACAACCGCACAATTTTTGGTAGAGAACATTTGAACAGTATCACTTGGGATACTTTTATGGAACTTGTGAAGATGTGAACTGTGAATTAATTTCTTCATCTCCTGCTGCTCTGCTTCTGAGTCACTGACTGGGATTCATCTGGTCAAATTAGGCTTCCTCCTGAGATGGTGTGAGCATCTACTTATCCATTGTTGACTTCGTTAACCTTTTCAAATTCCTACTGTCTATTAAGATATCTAAAATTAGATGCTAAAGGTCTCTAGGTACACAGATCACCTGCCCTGCACATCCATATTGCAGGTGTCTACATTTTTATGACCTTTGAATGCCCTGCTTCTTAGACACCTAAATTGTAGGTGTAGTGTCTTTAAAACCACAGCATCCAGCTCTTCTGAAGTCTTCTTCATTAGTGAGAAGATAATTACTGATACCATCTATGTCTGTCCTGGCACAAGTGGAGGGCAGAGCAAGAGCATAGTTTATCACAATGCACATTATTTTGTATAAGATTCAGGTGTATAGATTGGTGAGAGACAGCAGAAAGGCTTATCTTGTATCCATAGCAAGAACAAACAAGAGCTAGAGATAGTTTCAGATGCTTCAAGGAAGTGATTATTAAAGCTTAGTTTGGACAGAACCTGGACAAGGGAGGGAAAATGAATGGATGAGTTCTTCGGAGGCCTGAGACGGGACATGAAAGAAAATTGAATGTTAATACTGAGGCATGTGATCACAAGGGGTGATATACTGAAGACACCACTTAGGTGGAGATTCTACTTTGAAGTCCTCCTCCATTTCAGCTTCTTAGGCTTCACAGATAAAGCCGTTTACATTCAACATTGACAGTATAAATATCTCTGGTCCTCAGCAGACCATGGATTTATCGGACACTTGGACTGTGGAAATGAATGACAGAGCGATATACGGACCTGGAGGGGAAATACAATGAAGATAAGAAGTGGGGTATGTTACCAAGAAGGTAAAAAAAACCACTCTCCTCATGAAAACTGGTTTTAATGCGCTGCTGAGGATAACAACATACATAACTGCTGATACATGTTTCCTGGTCTTTCTTCTGAGCTGTATCAGGAATTTAGGGGTCATCTGGAAAACTATGGAGTATTGTCACAGAGTCTCAGATAGCTGTTTTATCCTGTTCTTTCCTATTGTACTTCATCAAGAAAGGTCTACCTCCATGACTAGGGCACACTGTTCTTTCCAAGAAGAACACAGACTGTGTCAGGACTGAAAATGATCCTATTGTCTACAACTAATTTTTGTCTTATAAAGTGCAGGTGTTCTGCTGGGCTCCAGTGCCCAGCTGTTTCAGGTGCCTAACCTCTGACATGAGTCCTAGTCCCTGAGTCCTATTCGAAGATACAATTTGAAGGCCTGTTTTTTAGTCTACCACTTAGATTAATTTAAGCGGTTTCACTGTCTATTACGTTCAGGCTTGAAACAAGGCTAATTGACCCATGACTAACAGTTGTTTCCAATTATGGTTTCTATACTACATCAGCTATGTTTGGCTAAATAGACTGCATTGTTCAAAACCCAAAAACCTTTCCTACTGTTTCTTAAAAAAATTTATGGTACTCAAAATGTTTCCATTTAAAAAAAGAAATCACCAAAGGAACCTGCTAATAGAGTTGCTGATGCTTCTCAATTTTTGCTAACAGCAAGGATCCACTTTTTGGAACTTCACTCAAAGAAGAAAGACAAATATTTTATTTACACAGCTCATTATTTATATTTGGTGTCATGGGTGTCCTTTCATTTCTGTATTGGCTTCTAAATCTCTTCAAAGAGAAGTGCAGCTGTAAGCAGATGCTATTCCTTGATCCTGGCAAAGAACCATTCTTCAAGAGCAGAGTCCTACAGTGAAGTCTGATAAAGCAGACTGTTAGCATCAATTCTGCACTGAAAGATTCATCTTTCTGTCTTATCCTGTGTGTTATTTTTAGTCTTTTTATAAAATCTCATTTCCAAGCCGTAGGAATGTCTTTGACATCAAGCCGAATTTCAGTTGACTTTCTGAAGCAGTCAAATTCTGCTCATTAACTGGAAAGAGAGAAGCCTCTTAGAATAGCTATTCAGTCTTCCCAAGATCCCAACTGCCCTCTGAAATATCTCCACTCCACTAACTAGAGAAGGAACACCTGCAACCCTAGACATCTCAGCTGTCTAAGGGTAGGCCTACATTAGTGTCCTGCTCCTAATCAGAAGTGTGTCTTAAGCCAAGTGTGTCTAACATGCCTACTTGCTGTGTTGTGGTCCATGAGCTGTGTAAGAACACAGGAACTGCATTTCGTTCTGATTATACCAAGCTGGAAGATGTTCTCCAGAAGTGCACATAATATGCATCACTTGCCGATAGTTTTTTGGTTCATGGGTCTGGAGTAGAGCAAAACTGAAATACCCTCCCACATGTAGCACAGAGAGCAGGCACTCTGGTAATGAATATTTTGCTTTAAGATCCCCTCGTGTTGTATTGCACTATATAGTATTATAACCAAAGTGAGTGAGGCAGTTGCCCAGTGGAGTGTGCCAGGAGGACCCCAGGGCCAGCACTGGAGTATGTATTCAAGAGACACCTAAGGCTGAATGTACATTGAAATATAAATAGACTTTGCATCTTGCTTGGCCATGAGGTAGAGATGCCCCTGTTTCAGTCTGTGAGATACCAGGCTGTGAAATGCTTGGCTGCTTTTCCTTTGGGCACTTAAATAAAAGAGACTTGAGTGTTACCAGTAGGTCTCCAGAGCAGAGTGCTTCAGGTGAACACCGAAAGACTTTGTTGGGGTTTTATTACTCTGGGGGTAAATGGTGGGAAATATTTTGTACTTTTAAGTAAAAAGAAGCAATAAACCTTATGATGAATTCAATGAGGGTGGAATTGAAAGCTCTGAATGGAATTCTTTACATGCATTTGGGGAAAAATAAAGATTAAGTATAGACATATGCTAATTGATCGGTATGTTAATTCAAAATATCTTATAGAGAGAATTCTTAGAGCAAAGCTGAAGCTGAAACTCAGAATATTTTTATCAACTGTAAATTGGAACAAATAGCTCAGCAATTTGTTTTTTGAGTATTGGGTTTCCTTGAAAAGGAATCTTAGAACACTAGGAATCCCCTCACATTGCCTCTACTGTCTCCCCTGTGAAAGGGCAACACACATTCTAGGAGGACATAAGTAACAGGGGAAAGAAAAACACAGAGAGGTGAAGATATTGCTCAAACATTCATTTTGAAACACATTACAGTTTACTCTATTTCACTTAAATCTCAGAAGCTACTGCTACCACGATAAAATAAAAATAAATTGACTTTGGCTAAAGACCACCACAAATTTGGCTGTTTTACCAAATGGTTTTCACCTAAATGTGTGAGATACACCTTTGGCTTGTGAGCAAGGTTTGAGTTTCTTAAAGACCAGCTTGTCAACTGCTTTATGTCCTGCCATGCTGATTATTTTAATATTTTAATAGCAGATACCAGGAAAAATGGAGAGCCTGCTACTTCGATAACAGGTAAGCACATATTGTCACTGTGGTCACTTTTCTTACCTACCATGCCATGCAGTGCTGCCCTTTGGCATGTTGGAAATTTCTGCACAATGCCTGCAAAACATATCTACCTTATCTATCAAAATTTCATCCAAATGTTCTGTGATTTCCAGAAGAAGATTACTAATATAGAGATGATAAAACCGTTCTCAGAAAACAGCCAGGATTTCCAAGTTTTCAGTTCCTCTTCTGGCAACATGCTGGGGGCATATAGAAGGACAGAAAGAAGAGGCTAGTTAAGGGAGATAGGATAACACGTGACATGTTCTATCAATGATACTCACTTTTGGAGAATGAGTGTACTGTCTGCTCCATTGTACAGTGATCAAACAGAAAATCTGAGTCTGTAATTTGAGTTTAAAAATAGAGGTCATGCATTACCTTTGTTCAGATCCAGACTAGCTTAATTTTTCAATCCTTCCATTGAATAAAATGAACTTCTAAGAGGACTTTCTGACCAGGAGCACAAAGCATCAGTGATTAGTAAACCCCGTGCAGGGCTGTGGAGATAACACATGTCCAAACTTCTTCCACAACATTTTGGATAGAGAAATTTATTTCTTCTCTGCTGGTGATGTCTCAAAGATCCAAAAGGGGATTCCATATAAAGAGGCAGCTAGTGTAATTTTCAAATGCTGATGTTGTTTCATGAATGAGCTCTGGTCTCTAAGAATAACAGAAAATTGTGAGATACATGTCATCAGACAGCAGGTGGACTGAGAATTCTGTTGTTAGTACACTAGCACTGATGTTCTGGTCATCACCATTTCAGGACTTTTACTCAGCAATGAAGATGAACAATTTGGATTTAAATCCAGAAAGACTGAGCTGATTGAGTGGTTAATAATAAAGTATCATAGGAGCTTTGAAGAGATTCTCACTCTATTCCACACTTAAGAGAAAATTACTTACACCTCAAAAATAGTGAAAAGAAGGAAGCAAACTACACCTGGCTGACCTATGCGAATTTAGACTGAAAAGCTGGTCTGCTGTGTGAGGCTATAGTCATGTCATATAAAAATGCACTGCAGCTACAGATGGCAGAGGTATTCATACAGATGAAATAAATGCTATTGCACCTGGTGAAAGCATTGCATCTCCCCATTCAAACTGGGACATGAAGGACACATCAAAGAAAAATTTCCGTGTTCAAACCTCTTGAAAAGTCAATATCATTCACTTAAAAAAGAGCAGAACTGCATTAGTCCATTGGTCTCAGAAGGACGATATGACCTCCATCAGATTCACTTGCATAGAGCAGGTAAGTGCATAAGTAGATTCATATTGCAATTAGACCCATTGGATCTAGGAAGGTGCAATCCATGTAGGATCATTAAAAACAAAGCTGCTTCCTCTGATTCAAGAAATCTCTACAGAGCATGCTATGAAAAGATATGGTAGGGAAAAAAGAAGAACTGTGATACACCTTAATTTTATTTTATTTTTCCCTGTGAATCAACATCAGAGACTGGCCCTTTCTGTCTGGCCAAATTGATTTATGTGACCCTTTCTATCTGACCAAATGGCACATGTTCATGGGTCCTGAGGAAAATGTCCATATGGAGTCTGATTATCATTTCATTCACCTCACCAGGCTGCTTCTTGATCAGATATAGTTCTCTGCACGAAGAGAGGCATTCAGTTTGGGGCTAAAATTTGTATTTTATTGTCATTAGCAGAAAATCAGTTTATTAACATTTTACCTCAGGTGAAAATATGCTTACCTGCTTGAAGCATTGTCGGTTTTAGCATTTTGAAAATGTTCTGAAGCACCTGTTTTTTCTTGGCAAGCTGCCTTGGTCAATCCAAACAAATTACTGGAGCCATGAGGGTTTAGCCATGCTAAACATCCTGTCCAAAAAGAAGGTGCAGAGATATTTACTGGCTCAACCTTGTTTTCGACAGTCTGAGACTCCCATAACAGTTCACTTGGGAAACAGAAGGAGGGACCTAAAACACTTCAAGATAGACCACATTTTGCCAGTAGTTTATTTATTGCACTTCACTGTCTGGAATTCTCTGTTATTTAAATAACCTTTCCTGCTAAAGCTAGTTTTGTACCACTCAGTGCTATGGAAATTATGCATTCTTTTCCAAATAATCAAGAACCTTCTCCCCAGTTTCCAAGCTTGCCTAAGTAGATGCTTAGGTCAGATCTGCAAGAACAGAGTACATATGTCTGCATGTTACTAGAAGTGTTTCTCAGTGGTGCATGAACACATTCTTGTGCACTGTGTAGTTTGGATAATAGCTCCTTTCCCATGCAGGTGGCTGTGGAACAGCATGCTGGGGCTGTGCTCCGACTGGGAGGCAGAGAAGGCTGGAGTGTCTGCAGCTCCTTAGCAGTCATGGCCAGTCTTTTCCAAAGAACATAATTTAGTTCAAATTACCTCCTTTCATCTCCTCTTTTTAACCGCTCCCTTGAACCTAGGTGACATGTCAATGTTACACAAAGCAACCCTTGTGCTTCTTGTGAAGGCTTTATTTGAGGAGACACCCCAGGATCAGAGCATCACACATTAGCTACACTTTAAATGTCGGATTTTCTTTAAGGAAATAAAATTACCCTCAAGGCCCACTAAACTGTTAGTCAAACCTTTCCTCTGTAAGGAATGTTTCCATCATTAGACCAAATAAATGAGATGGGTGAAAACCAAAACCACTATTGTTGGTTCTGTGCTGCAGAACAGAAACAAACTTCTCCACAAAGAAATCCCATCACAAGTATGCCTTTGAGTCTTTTGACTAAATTGAAAGCACTTCAAGATGTTTACAAAGCAGGAGATTCCTCTAGTTGTTTATCTGTGGTGTGGCTCCCTAGTGTGTTCTGTTTAAGCATGAATGTGTCTGTTCGATTCATTTCTAGCCTACATCCACAGCAGTCCCAGCAGAGTAGCTGGAAGAACTATTATGAGCAGCCAAGTCTGGAACTTCTTGGATTTATTGTCTTTTCTGGGCATATGGATGTTAGTGTCCAATAGAAGGATTACTGCTGATTTCTATCATTTGCTCCAGGTTGTGCAGACTCTGGCAGGATTCAGCTGGAGCCGTTGTTTTGTTTGCTTGCCTGCTCCCTCCAGTAGTCCTTGATTTCTCATTGCCTCAGTCCTTGTGTCCTGTTCAGCTCAGCTAAGTGCAGGACCTGCTGTGGGCAGCTGAGATGATTTGGGAGGGAGAGAAGGTGGCATGGCTAAGGAGGAGTGCTGTGAGCACCTCCCCTCTGGCCTGGCAGTTTCAGTGTGCCCAGCAGTGCACATAGACAGCGGGTGCCTGCCTATGGGCACGGTGAGTCCCAGCTCTTCCTCTGTGCCATTTGCCACTTCATGGAGCTGGTAGAACACAACTTAATGTAAATCCATTCTGAAGGACTCTTGAACATTAGGAATGCATGATTTAAAATCTCATTGAAAGTACTAGCTCCAGTGTACCATTTGTATACAAATGTAAGTAAAATATTGTTCACCAGTGCTGCATGAATTCCACCCACTCTGCGAGTCCCAGCACTCTTTACAACATGAGGCTTGTTCAAATTAAAACTTGACTGTTCTTTAATTACTTGGCTTTGACTTTCTAATCACTTGTGTCATATATTTTGCATTAATATTCTAGACAATAAACATTTACTGGATTGAACATTTATAAACGAAAGGAACTCGGTATGGAAAACTCAGATATTAAATAAAAATTAATTTTAAATGTATAATCATTGTATACATTGTATCAATGTATAATCATTGACTAGTTTTTCTGAATTACGTAAGTGACATGAAAATCTATTGAAAAGACCAATTCAGGAGTAGTTCATGAAACAAAAATGTGAAAAAAAAAAATGAACACATGTATACTGTAAGATGTTGGTTCAGCTGGGAAGATCTAAACTGAACTTTAAAAATATTGAAGCCTATCATAGACAGCAAAGTATATGATATGAAGTCATTCAAACACAATCTTTAGTTACAGCTGCACAGATTCCTTTCAAGCAAATGGTATGCTTAGATTTTAAAAGCATTGAGGACATAGGGACTGAGTTTGATTTCACAGGGTGACCCTTTTACAAATACATTGTCTGTTGGTTTACAGGAAGTCGAATCGCATGTAACATAATAGCTAAAATTGACCTGATTTTTTTCTTTACAAATTTGGAATTATGATTTCAGACACTTCAGAATTCACTTCTGCAGGATGAAAGTGGGGTTATTTTCCGGTGCAGTTCCTGTGGAAGAAAAAGGTGTTATGCCAGTTTCCATCCAGCTGAATGTTCCCTTTCTTGGTCAGAACAGGCTGCTTTTGAGACATTTGAGTGACAGTGCCATATTTCAGTCAACCAGAGAAAGAGGAAGAGTACTATTCATCCCAGACAAAGTGACACAAGTGTGTGCTATGTGGTGACACCCAGTGGGTCCAGCACATTTCTTCAATGATGCACAGACTATGCTGTAGTCCTGTCATGGCGGGTTCATGGCCCACAGACAAGGGTTTCCTCTATAGAAGAATCTTGGGACTATCCAGGTTTCTGGACATCTGAAATCTCAGATAGATATTCAGGCTCTGTTCAGGGACAAAGAAAAACAATAACTCCAAGATAAAAAGAGTACCTGCTGAATGAAGTTTGGTCCTGATGAGTGACCATTCCACCTCACTGATTATGCACAGCAAAAGAGTGTGTGCCATGGCAGATCCAAAGGCTTTTAACTTGTAAAGGCTACTGTGCGAGCGCAGTGCAATTCCCTTTGCAACATGTTGTGGTGCTAGGCTTTGTACTAGCATAGGTACTGTCCATGCCTGTTCCAGGAGGGAAGTTAAGTCTCTGAGTTTACTGAGGGTTATAAAACTCCGGTGGAGATAGACCCTACAATCCCCAAGGTAAGAACCATCCACAAGCATGAGAATTTTATCCGGAGCACACATCTCTTTCAGCACTTGTGAAGTGATGCACGGTTGTTCACTATTCCTCATGTGCAATGACGTCGGCTTGTTCAGTGTTCCTGACATTCGGTAGGTACAAGCCATGATGTTGAAAAAGCAGTCTGAGTGATTAATTCTCTTCCATGATCTCATTGGAGCTGGAGGGTTTTGAACAGCTCTACATGCTATCGCATCCCAGCATAACAAAGAAGGAATGCCTGGGATTTTTTTTGCAAATATATATGTGTATTATTACATTTAATGTAAATGTGTAGGAATATGCCCACAGATGTCTCTTCTAGGCATCAGAGGAGGTGCTTCTGCAGAGAGATTTCATCTATCTTCTTTATCTTATCTGGGGGCAGTCCAGGGATATTATCTAGTCTGAAGCAGTATTTTGTGACTATTCCTTCCGTAGCCCATACAAGCTTCTTAGAACGCAGGGTGGTTTGGGATGGGTGTTTGAAAATTAATTTTACCAACTGCTATTGTTTTTTTCTTAGTTTCAACTACAAAAAAATCATGGGATCAACCAATTTCAGTTGATTTAAGGTTTTGGCCACTTCTAGAAAGGGGAGTAGAAACTCCATGTTGTCCAGTTTGGGATATGGTCTAATTAAAAAAAAACAAGAGTAGGTTTACAGTGGGACATAGTGCAATACAAATCTGTCCTTGAAATTCAGAATTTCCATCTGGAAAGTATAACTTTTAACTCCTAGGAATGTCCTTTCTTAGTCTGACCTTAAAGTGATGTGCACTATCTTCTATGTACTGCACAGAGATACCAGCGTAATAAAACCCAGCAGGGTGACTTCAAACATACTTATGATACCACAGGAACCTATAATTCATCTTTGTGGGTTATTCTGAAATGTGCTTTTAAAAATAATTGAAAAGGTGCTTTACAAAACTACACATGGAAGTCCTTGCATTCAGGAGTGCATGTCCAGAATATGTGGAGGCACCCATGCACGTCATAGCAGCAGTAGATCACTGTAGTAGCAGTAGCAGCAGTAATAAGCTGGCACTCAGCTGCTAACAGGAAAGTAAACTAAGTAAGGAATTAGGTCCAATATGCATGCACAGAAAGAATTTCACATACTGTGCCATCAACATGCAAGTTTCCAGAAGCTCTTCCAACTCAATACTATCTTTCCTCTCTGCTTTTTCTCAGCTCCCATCCCTCCTTCTGTGTTGATATTCAGAGAGAACTTTGCCATTTCATTTGACCATACCATTCATTAAAGATTAAAAAAAGATAACAGAAAACAGATATTAAAAATCACCAGGGATAAATCCCATATGCCTCATTGCACAGTACTGTACAAAATGTACTCCTGTATGTACAGCACAACACTGCATTAAACCAGAAGGAACTTTTTTTTCTAACTTTGGTGTGACAAAACTATGTGTATATTAAAAACAAGCCCTTATTTATTAAGACTCCCAAATCCCAACATCCATTTAAAAACTGGGCCTCTTTCAAAGTCTCTGAGTCATCATGAAGAGCATGATTCATTCAGTAACCCCAGCTTAGGAGTTTTCTTTTTCTTAGGAGAAAGAACAAATTCAGTTTTAAGCTTCCTCTGGCAATTTGAAAACCAGTATCTGGCTACCAATCTCTGTTCCTAATCTTAAAGAGAATTGCATCCTATTGCTGGTTCTGCATTTCTATCCCAAAAATGAACCTCGCTCTTTCTTCTGAGTAATTTGGAGTATATTCTGCTTAAATGCCTTTTAAGGAGCCATGAAATTTTGTTTTCCAAGTCAGACACAGCTATTTTGAGGACTTGCCTTTCCAGGAGAGGGAATTTCACAAATATTAGTCCTTTCACAGAGCTAGGAACTGGTGCTGTCCAGCTGTGATCTCCTGGCCCCAGCCTGAAAACATGCTGTTATATAAAACTTCTGTTAACCAAAGACTGAAAAGATGTCTGCGTCATGGAACATATTTGCTCCAGATATCCTCACCAAATAGAGACATCTAATGAATTTTGTTTTGTTAACATTAGGACCACTTTATTGATTAACCTTTTGTGCCTATTTGGAAGGACCAAACAAATCAGAGGTCCTAGGACACACATTTCACTGTGCTTGAATGCACATATGGAAGTATTTTCAAGCCAATAGTACAGTGAGTATTTGTGCCTTTCCAGTTTAAGCAGTACTCTCTGATGGCTGCTTGCACAGAAAACTTGGCCACTCTTCGTCTGTATACATTTCTTTATTCCTATACTTAGCAAGCAGCACTCCATATGTTTTGCTTCAAATACCAAATAGTGGGATTTGTTATGTGTTTTCTTATCACTTTCCATTTCATGATGCACTGTATGATGCTCTTAAAAGCTGCATAAACTTCCCTTGATACATACCCGAAGGAAGTGTGTGACTTGTTGCCCAAATCATTATGCTAGTTTTCGTGTTTAAGTATCAGCAAAAGGACTCCAGATTCCTGCTTCTCTTCTTTTGGGAGCTTTCCAGGTAATTTGCTGCTTAAAAAATGAAATATAATTATAAATCACTTAGAGATTTTCTGAGATCACTCATTTCACACAGGTTATTAAATTACAACTTGCAGTCTCCACAGATAAAAGCTGAATGTGGTAAGTTTTATTATATTTTTATAATAAGCATAATTCATTATTTATATTCAAGGCTGACAGTTTGATACACAACAAATATGTTTGCTTTTCCCTATGTGTAATTTAGTGGTGTTTTGGGGTTTTCTGGTTTTGGGTTTTTTGTCTGTACAAGGAAAAGTAAACATTTTTCTGTGGCTCTCCCAAATGATGCCAAATTATTTAAGACCTAATCTTGCTTATATAATAAACATATTAGACCATGCATCTGATTTTTAATTTCTTTTAGATAGTTACCTCAGTGGTATTTTACAGTCTGTGGTCTGGAACCCTGAGAATGCCTATCCTGTTTTCAGGAGGTCTTCAAAAGCATAACTAACCCTGTGTTTGGGTGGCTTAAATTTTCTGAGTGGGAGTCTGCCCCTTGATTAAAAATATTTAAGGACAAAAGTTAAAAAATAATAGATTGTAATCACTACCCTACAATGAATTATATTAATTAATTCCCATGCTTTCATTGTGGAACTAAGTAAATAGTGAATTAAGTAGGTTTATGTGTTGGTGGAGTTATTCATAGGAATAGCGGTACTGTCTATAGTTATGTCTTGAGATAAAACAGTGGCTGGAATACTTGAAAAAAAATTGAACAACCATACACATAGAGGATGAAACTCATTAAGTCAAGTTAATTTTCAAAGCATCAGTAAACATTCCTCTTATTGTAGGAGAGAAGTAATTTCAGAAGCATTGTAGAAATGAGAGTTCTCTAAATAATTTATTCTTTGAAATTAAGTACTCTTTCTAACAAAGCAGAACAGAAAAGGGAAAATAAAAGTCCTTAAATATTCCTAATATATGTCTCAGAGAGATCTGTTTTCTGAACTACCAATATTTTAATTGTGAGTACTAAATTCTTCACTGAGTTGGTGAATTGGTTTGGAGTACTTGTGAAATGAAAGAATCACAAAGTTTTAAGAAGTTGAGATAGATTTTTAAGTTATTTAAAAGGCTCAAAGTTTTTGTCTTAACCCACTTACTGTAAATGAGCGAAGCTAGAACAAGGATGTTTTAACTGCAGATCAATCAACCTTGACTTCCTTTGGAGATGTGACAAACAATATCCAGGAGAAATACAATTATGCGTATGTACACATGCAGATACATACACATATGTTCAAGCAAAAAAAAAGTAAAATCAGGCATCGTCTGAGTAAGAAAATATTCAGAAAATTATAATTTGACATTTCAAAGCAAAAGAAAGGAAGAATTGACATTCTGACCTCATGCAAGTCTGTCATTCATTTCTGTGGAATGAGGATATTGTTCTGCATTTTCCTGAAGATTGCTTAAGTTTACATGTAATACAATTGATGTATCTTCTCACAGTGCTGGCCACTACTTGGTATGATTTATAACACCTTAAAAGCTATAAACCATAACTTACAGATGCAACTCCAGGAAAATTTCTATGTGGCAGTGAAATATGTCATTATCAAACGATTGTTACAAAATACTCCAGGATGAACCATATCGGTAGACAGATATCTACAGGAAGTATATATTGTTACTTTTGCATTACATAAAGGAAGAACTATTTGATCTTGAGAAATGAGTTAAATGTGCTGCTTACTCATCTTTGAAAAATACACCTTCATTGTGCTGTAAGACCATATTATGCACTGGTGGTAATGTATCTTGCTTCAGCTAAAAGGCATGGCAACAAAAACTCGGTGGCAGCAAAATCACAATGCTTTATGAAATTAGTAGGATACATGTTTTTATAAGGCTGTTTCAACCCACTAATAAACTGGTAATTTGGATGTATCAAAATATTAGGTCTAACAGACTTTACTGTCCAAAACCAAAACTGTTGCTTATTTTAGGCAGCTCAGTAAGGTCCAACCTTAGGCCAACTGCTGAGGTATCCTCTCAAGAGACCGGCAATGTGAGAACATCTGATGTGAGGCTGGGGTTTGATTGGGGCTAAGGTTTGTCTGAAAAGAGAATTTGCTACTCATGGATTTCATCATCTGTGTTCTGTGAAATAGCCTCACACTAGGCTGAAAGCCAAAACAGCTGCTTGTGTAAATTCCTTGCCCTCTAGAGCACCCCAGGACTGCCTCTCTGGCTGTCGTCAGGCTGGGATCCAAGAGTAAGGGAAATGAGTCCTTAAGCATGCAGTCTGAGATGTACTCACCTAAAGGATTTGACTCTTCTTCCTTCAGCTACGCCACTCACCCTTGCCAGGGATGACAGCAGCCAGCAGCAAAGACCCTGGTTCACTCCTACGAGGATGGAAGTGCTGGTGAGGTCGGTGGCCTGAGTGCCAAGTGACTGCAGGCAGTAAGATTCTTGTGCATCGAGGTTTTGAAAAGTTCACAGTGTGTCTGGGTATGCTCTTGTTAGGTGGACAGGATGCAAAAAGGATCTCCTGAGTTATGTCTCTTGTGCCAGGGATAATGCATTGACCTAATAAGAGGCAATAAGAAAAATCTCATTGATCTTCCTGAAACTAGGATTTCACCAGAAACCCCTAGAAAAGAATTTGCTGGAGACCCATTTCCAGACAGTTGAGAGAACTGAGTGCTTCATCAAACAGAAATTTTTCGTGTTAGAATACCATTCACTAAACCATAACTTGAGGCCACTGTTCATTTTTGCGTGTCACTGACATGGGATTCATCATGTCGTTTCAGGTTAGAGACCTGCAAGTTTCTATAGGTACTTATTCACCGACATAGAAATTGGTTGTTGTTTCTGGAGGGTGGTTTTCTCAAGCTTCTTCTATGATAGCACAAATATTATCTCAGATTAACATTGTCCATGTGAAACAGTACTACATGGCATGCATGTGAGATTTTGGCTATAAGAAACATTAAAAATAAAAGCAGCTGGGATTCTCAGTGTTGAGTTTGTGGGACCCTTCTATACTAGATACCAAACAGACAAGTTCCAGACTATTCACTACTGACATGAATAAACATTTGCAAACCACATGACCAAGTGGCACTACTTCTAAGAAGCACTTGGATGCTCATTTTCTTTTTATTTTTGCCTATTTTAAAGATGACATAATTTCTTCTTTATTGCCATCATGTAGCTGTAAAAATGAAACAAAACAAGCTTACAACCTGCTGTCTACTTTCCCGTCTGACAGCTGCTTCAAACTGGCATTCATTCTTCCCTGCCAGTGGTGCCACCTTCTTCAAACTGCTCTTTCAGCAGCAGCTGTGAAAAACCACCTCCTGATGTTGTTTGTGTGGTGCTAACTGTCCTCACTGTGAGCCGATTCAGTGGCCCTGCATGCTGCTCTCCTGTCTCATACGGCGCTGAGAAAAACATCCATTTAAAGCACTGAAGAAAAGATGCAGATGGATGATCTTTGCTACCTCCTTTCAAAAGCTGTTAATGAATATATGTGAATGTCTGTCTTCACAATGTCTTCACATTCATCTGCCACCCACCTCCTTGGGTCAGAGAGTGTGAGATGGGAACTACACGTACTGTCTTGCACTTCTGCTGGTGTAACAAGACTTCTTGCTTGAGGCTGCTGAGCAGTGTCTGTAACAGAAAGGGTAAAGAAGCCCATGCACCTAATTTCCCCCAATTAAGAGCAGCTTGTTTCTTTCAAGCTCATGCCCATTGACTTCCAGGAGATCGGAGTACTCATTACCGTGAAAGCTACGCCTGTTAGCCATAACAAAGGAATATTTCTTGCTTTTTAAAAGTACACAAGGTTACAGAACATCAACATAGCATCAGTAAAAGTGTATGAAATGAGACAACACTGTAGCAATGGTTTTCCTCTCAGTTTGCAAAGGAGCACTAATTAGAGAGGATTTTCAAACATCAGAGTGGGAAGTGTTTGCTGTGTGAAACAAAAATACTCAGGATCTAAACTGAGTCATAACATCTCTGTGGCCCTGAAATTTGGTTTTCTTAATGGAAACAGTGTAATACGGTTCAGAGAAGGAATCTTGTTGAACTCCCCACACTTGAGGCCGGCAAACAGCAAACATGAGGTGTTACGCAAGCCACAGTAACAGCTTAAAATGATGCCATGGCTGTGGAATTTGGGAGCCTTATAATTTGCAGTTCAAAATCTCCTCTTTGGAAGGAAACCTCGCAGTAATGAATGCAGATACATTTAATCATACATATACAAGGGAGCCTTTGCAAGGATCCAGAAGCAGCTGTGAGGGAAATCATCTTAAGGAGGCTTGTGAGTATGGGGCCATCCCTGTGAGTGAACCACATCCTGGTGCCAGCATGTTGAGCAGCCCCCTGTGACCCTTGTACCTCCCTGAAGAGGTGAATGGAACTATTCACTGAGCAAAAAAGCTGATTGGAACAAGCAAGCTGTTGGAAGGACTAAGATTTCATAGCAACAGGACTTAGAGCTCTATTTTTGGGGCTGTACGTGGTATGTGTGACCCTGGCATTGTCCATTAGGAGTACATTTCACTCCTTCATGGTTGAAGAGCAATCCAGACATGCTCATGACTCATTGCAGGCAAGGGTAAAAGAAAAAAAAAAAAAGCAGATTAACTAGATAATTATGAATCATACAGTTACTGTAACACTCAAATATTTAAAAATATTCACTCAAACTATTCATTTTCATTTAAACTCAAAACTTCATGGCTAGGGTAGCTGAGACACATTTAAGCAATGAAAGGCAGTCTTACAAAATAAGGTTAGTAAATGGAAAAATATTTTTGGTAGCTGAGGACAAAATTGTTTTCCATTATGAGAAATAATCGGATTAGTGGAGAGGCCTTGAGACTGCCATAGTTTGTAGAGCAGGGCATGCCATATACTAAGTGCTTGTACATGGGCTTGCTGTGGAGGGGTATTACTCCAGCTAGCACTATATGCAAGAGCATTGGCTTCCTTCTCAAAGCAGCCAGGTCTTTATATCTCAGTGCTGGACTTTTCAATGGCTTATATGCTGCCCCATATGTTTCAGACAATAATTCTCCCACCAGGCTGAGGGGATCTGATTTCTCACAGTTTAATGTATAAGGAAAAACACACTTACCTTACCCTGAATGTCCAAGTTTCTTTCTTAATCCTTGTACACTGAGTTTTCACAAGCAGTCTCAGTTTACATTCATCACAACCAGGAGAGGGACTTTCTCAAGCTTTATGCATTCCCCTGCCCTGCTGTCATTGCAACTGTACTGCAATCATGAAGGAAAGCCTGAAGCTAATCAACAAATATTTAATGCTGTTACAAGAGCAGGATCTGGTGATAGAAAGGACTATCTGAAAAAGGTTTGAGGTTCCTGTGTCTCTCTGGTGTCAGCCTTGTGGCTGCAGACAGACATGAATGTTTGTCCCATTTACAGCCTAGGTCCCAGCCTGCTGGTGGGACAAAGCTGCACAGAGATGGAAAAGCCATTATTCAGATGAATTTTCTAAATTAATTTTTAAGGAAAAATTAAATTTTCAACACAAAATTGAATATAAGAGAAAATACTTGGCAGTAAATTATCAGTCTCAGAAAAGATCCACATATTTTACAGCCTGAAGTCTCACTAAATATTTTTTTTCCAAAAATTTACAAAGATTCTGTCTGTCTCTGTTTTTGTGTCACTAACTGACCTTCTTTAAATCAGGAATGTTTACAAATAAATTAGGTATTGCTGCATTAAATGAAAAAGTACCATTTAAATGAAACTAAGCATTAGCCCCTCTGAAAACTTCATGAATTCTAATCAACCAAATTTCTGTCTGAAATGTTTGATTTCAATTTTAAATTAAAGAAATTTCCAGATTTACAGAATTGCTATTCAAAAGCACTTATAAACCCAAAATAGGTGAAAATATTTCCATCAAGAGTAAAAAATAGGTCCAACCCAAAATGGAATTGATTCTTATCTTGCTGTCTGCCACCCAGAGGAGTGATATGGTTCTGAAGACACTCACTGTCCTAGTAAGCACACAGAGATGAGCTCAAAGGGAAGATGGGAATGATCAGCTTTGGTGCCCGGCCTGAGACCTGAAGGTAGAAATGTGAATGGCCAAAGCTGATTACAAGAAACATAAGATTTTTTTAAGTCAGTGATTTCATAACTGAGAATGCTGATACACTTCTGGACTTTTTTTTCGGAATACCAGTTTTTAGTTCTCCAGTTTTCATTACCTTTACTCTCCTTATGCACCCCCAAAAGCAGCTCAGGAATGTCAGTTTCCATCACTGTTCACTGGAGCTACCCACAAACTCAGACATGTAGTAATCCAGGTGTTTTCTATGGCATTCTCCTGATATTTGCACTAACTTGCAACACATTGTACCTCTCAGCTGTCTTGGTTCTGGCTTAACCCATTGGGACCTCATGGGAACTGCACTGCCAAGCTCCCTCTCCTGTGATAAAGCCCAACTGGGGACCTGTGCCCAAGGAGAAGAAGGCACCTTCTTGCAGACATGTGACTATATACATGGAGCAGCAGAATGCATCAGAGCTGCATCTGAGTGGAGACACTGTGAGAAGACCATTAGAATGGATTGAATTGTACTCAGAGCAAATCATAGTCACACACCAACGCACAACAAGAACTCTGAAGTGTTTTATTACCAAGAAATGATGAATTGAAATATTTTGGATCAGAGCTTTTGTTCTGTAAAAAGTCTAAATATTTAGACTTTTGGTCTCAGTTTCAAAAATGAAATATTGAACTCATGCCTACCACCACTATTTTACCAGCTGAGCACAATAAATGAAAATATTCAAGTTTTTCTGCTTTTTCTTTCCACTTTTTCCATTGTTAATCCTTAGAAAATTTAGAACTTCAAAGGGGAAAATGAAGGAAATGAAAGATTATTGATTTGGGGTGGGGAATGAAGGAAACTAATCCTTGACATTATTCATTCCATTTTATTTTATAACAAAGAAAAGGTCATAAAATGATTAAATGATAGGGGAAAAGCAGAAAAACTGGAAAAATCCAAGGGAAGTTTGCAAAGTAGGTTCCCATAGCTCAGGGGACCTATCTTTTTGTTAGCCTTTAAAACAAAAAATTCAACCAGCTCAAATGCTGTACTTCTCTGCTAAAATACTTGACTGAAAGATTTCCCTAAATTTAGGTACCTCTGTAACTTAACTCTTTTCCTCTGAGATAAGAGTTACAAGAAATTGCACTCACAAGTTTTGGTGCATTTCTGAAAATCAGAAATGATTATGCACTTGGGGCATAGTGGTAAGGAACTTTTAAAAATGATGTTGGAGTCTGGCTAGCTGCATTTTGAAGCAAGTTTAGGTGAAAGTTTTAAAAAATCAAAGTACTTATACAAAGTTATTGTACAGGAGTAGCTCTCCAATAAAATGAAGAAAAGTTTCACCGTGAGGTTAGGTATAACATAACTGCATTTTATTTCTTCATAAACAAGTTTCTTCTTTGATACATGCCCACATTCACATAACACATACATGACTCTTTTAGAACAGCTCAACGAGCCAGATCCATGAAACTTTCTGCTTCACAGCTGAGATTTCTTGCCTTCCTCATCCTGCCCAGGTCCTCGTGCAGGTTTCCATGTACTCTCCTTTCTATTACAATAGCCTAACTGTATATCCTCCCGAAAGAAGGTGCTGAGTTTGTGTGAGTGACTTTTTGAGAGGCTGCTTTTTAATTTTGCAGGGATTTAAGCTTACCTACTAAACCATGATCATACAGGGGAACATACATGTATCTATGTCAAATCATAAAGAAGGACTACCTCGCCTCCAATATGTGGCCTGGGAAATCCTGTCGATTCACCACCTTCCCTCAGAAAGACCAAGAACTGAAACCTGTGAAAAATTACCAGAACACATTTCTCAGTTACAGTTTGAGGGATTCCTAAACCAAGGCTATGAATGTTTACATTAAACGCACCTAATGGATTTTCTTTCCATCACTTTGCCCAGAGGTCTGCCTGGAATGTTCCCCTGTTAACACTTATCAGTAACAATGTAGTGTGAAAAGAGAGGGGTTTTCTTCTTTTTTGTCATATTATCTCTCTTGCCTGTTGTATCCCTCAATGAAAAATAAGTATATTACTGGTGTGCACTGCATCAGAGGCTGCTATTTTGGAAAGGCAATCCATGTAATAACATTCTGCAGGGACAATAAAGAAGATAAGAGATAGGAAGTAACTGGCAGTCACACTATTTCCAGAAAACACAATGCAATTCATACACACTTATGATCAGGACTATAGTATCTTTAACCCTGGTTTTTTGCTTCCTGTGTCATCCTTCACTTTCATTGCCAATCTCTTAACTTACTTTTTTTACCTAGGTTTTTTGTTTTGGTTTAATAAAACAACAGTGCTGCACTGATAGGCTAATTTTTCATACGGACAGTTTTGTTTTTCTAATGTTGGGTTTGGGTTATTGTATTTGCCACTGAAATGGTGTAAATTATTTGTGTGTGGGGTTTTGGGGGTTTTTTTTGTTTGGTTTTTTTTGGTTTTTTTTTATGATGCAATTTATCTTGATCATTATCAAGGCCAAGATGCACCTGCCACTGGAAGGGTCCAATTTCAGGAAGCTCACTGAGACACAGGCCAGTTTCTGCCTCTGAGCTTCAGATCCTTCTGTGTTTTAAGAAACTGACAGCAGAGCGTTACCTGTGGATAGGTACTTACCAATGTTTATTGATGTTATCCTACTGCCTTTCTCTTATACATCTCCCCTTAGAAAATATTCCGGATTTCAAGATACAGATGTATAGTTCACTCCTTGTCTAGCTTAATAAATTGCTTTCCACACCTATTACTTGTAATCAAAGTTTTAAAGATTGGTTTCGTCAATTTGCTATAGATTGCTGGGCAGAATGATCAATTACACAATTAACTATCTACTTCATATGCAATTGCTTAATCCCAGCTTCCAATTATTCTGAGTTTGCAAGAAGTGCTCACCCATTCTTCTGTCGCTCTGTTCGGACACTAAAAGCAGGGAAAAAAGTCCATACAAAAATTAATTAATGTTATTGCCGATTAAAAAAAAAAACCAAAAGAATGTACAAGAATTGCCTAAAGTCTACATAGATCTGAAAAAAACAAAAAAAAAAAAAAAAGAGGATTTCTTTGGACTAGCGGACTCCCCACAGTGCCAAAAGGATTTTCTCCCATGGCTGAGTTGAATACCATGAAAATAAACATGTATTTATGTGCCTCATGAAAACTCTGAATCACTTTATCTTGTCTTATCCGAGTAATACCACAGTCCATGCAAGGAATGTTTCTTAACATCAGTACTTGCAGCAATGTGGAAGTGGAATATATTTTAAAGTTTTCCTGTTACTTTACAACCAATTTTGACTTTTTCCTGTCAACGACCATGACTAAAGCCATGACCTCGGCTGACTTTTCCGCTTTGAGAAATCAGACCCAGGGAAACGACTAACCTAGCCTTAGCTAAGCAAGCTGGTATCAAAGAGAGGTAGAATGAGGGGTCAGCATTGCCCCCAGTCACACGCATTACTCATAGACACAGAGTGCACAGGAAGATCAGTTACTGCAGATGGATTTGTGACAAGATTAATGACTCTGTGAACTGACTGGTGTTACAGTAAAATTTAAAAAAAAAAAAGTAAAGGACAAGGAAAAAGAAAAAAAAAAAAGAAAAGGACAAGGAAAAAGAAAAAAAAAAAAGAAAAGGACAAGGAAAAAGAAAAAAAAAAAAGAAAAGGACAAGGAAAAAGAAAAAAAAAAAAGAAAAGGACAAGGAAAAAGAAAAAAAAAAAAGAAAAAGAAAGAAAGAAAAAGAAAAAGGAGAAAAAGAAAAAGGACCATGGTGTAGTAGATTGAAAGGAATGTAATTTCTCATAAAGCTGGGGCTGCTTCTAGTTGACAGATACAACATGCATCAGGAATTCCCAGGAAAAGCTGATGACTCCTACTCCATATGACATACTAGCACTACTACTGGCAGTGAAAGCTGGGTCTGTCCTGGTGACTCAAGTTCAAGAAGAGTATTGATGTACTGCAGGACAATCAGCAAGGAGACATGAGCATAATACGTGATTAATTAATGCCTTCTGTAGTTTAATCAGTTAATTCTTTGCAAGTGAATGAGTCAAGGAAGATGAATCTGATAAGAGAAGGAAATATAAACATAAAGAGGCAGAAAGCTGCAGTGAGAGTAGATAACATAACCTCATTTCTTACGTTGAAGCTGCTTACTGAAAGGAATCAATGGTTTGCTGAGAGATATGGCCTTGTTCAAATACAAAAGAATAATTCAAAATTATTCCTCCTTCAAAGAAGTCTTACATTGTTATGAAGGAGTAGAACAGCGGCACACTTCATGTTAATCTGGATTTCATTAGAAATTATGATTTTGTCAGGAACATCATAGCATTTAAATGCTGGAAGCTCCAGTTCTGACTGAAGCCAGAACTTTTGGGATGTCAGGCAGAAGTTTGGTTAAAGCAAATGGCAGGGAAGTTGAACAGAGTGGATAGTCCCACCAGGTAGCTGCTGCACCTGCTAGGCACACTTTATTTAGAAATTCTGTCTAATAGCATTTTTAAAATACAATTTTTCAGAAGTTTCATGATTTTTTTCTCTCTCCTGATGTGGTTAAGTCAAGTTAAAAGTGAAGGAAACTATTCCCTTACATTTCAGTCTGCTTGTGACATCTGTTATACTCACTGTGTGCTACCGCTGCTTCTCTCTTGTCTTCTTATCTGTATCTACTGTGTAGATGTTTTTCCCATTTCAGACTTTGATTATCACATAATGGAGTGAAGGCACAAATGTCAATGGAGGGAAACCATGTTTTCAGGAATACAGACAATGAAGTATAAAAATCATACAGCAAATTGAGGTGTAAAAAAGAAACACAGGGAAGAAGAAGGGGAAGGGGGACAACATCCCCTAAAATAACCGCTTCTGTAGTCTTCTACAAAAATTCTTACCTGTTATCAGACTATATCCCTTAGACTTTAATAAAATCATTTTTCTGCTTTTCATGATGTCATATGAATGGAAGCCATAATTTAAAAACCAACTTTCAAGAGATTAGCATAATTTTCAAGTAAAACAGTTTAAATAACATAAGAGAGTTTCCCCTGACTTTCCACTGTAAGGAATTAATTGTACAATATCTTATGGTTTTGGTTTGGCAAGTTTCCCAGTGCTTTGCTGGCATTCATGTGGAATGCATTTTAGTTGAGCCATGGATTAAGAGTGGTGTAGCTGACAGTGCTGTGCACATTTTATTGCAATGTATCTGTTGGAAACTAATCTGAAAATGTTTCGGTTGTCATCAGACAAATAAAACTTCTGTACTCAGATGAATTGGCATTAAAATCTTTCCTAAAACTAGAAATGTTGCAGATAGAATTTAATTTTTTAAAACAGATTTAGGCATCTGATGAGTTGGCTTCCCCATGTATTTTTGTTAGGTAAAATAATGTAATTCCTTCATACAGTACAAATATGCAATTTACTTCATTAAAAATAATATAAATATTTCTTTTTCAATGAGTAGCTAGAGTGTGTCCAGAGAAGGGCAGCAGAGCCGGTGAAGAGCCTGGAGGCTTATGAGGAGCAGCTGAGGGAGGTGGGGTTGTTCAGTCTGGAGAAAAGGAGGCTTCTCTCTCTCCACAGCTACATGAAAGGAGGCTGTAGCAAGGTGGAGGTCAGTCATTTCTCCTAAGTAACAAGTGATAGGAAAAGAGGAAATGGTCGAGCCAGGGGAGGTTTAGATTGGATAATAGGAAAAAATTATTCACTAAATGGATAGTCAGGCATTGGAACAGGCTGCCCAGGGAAGTGGTAGAGTCAACATCCTTGAATTTGACATTTAGGGACATGCTTTGTTGGTGGAACTGGCAGTGTTAGGTTAATGGTTGGACCTGATGATCTTAAAGAACTTTTCCAAAATAAATGATTCTAAGTTTCTAAACTGTTCAATGCAATTAGAAACAAGAGCAAGAAGGGAGGAGTATGAAAAGAAGTATCCGTAAAGGAGAAAAATAGGAATTTTCATTTCATCTTCCCACTGCTTCCTTTCTCTTTCTTCCTTGACTTTTTATTCTTTGGCTAGGAAGAAACTGGAAAAGAGAGAGGGATCATTATCCTGAATGTTAGGAGAGAAGACTCGGGCGTGTTAAGAGATCTGCTTGGAGGAATCCTGTGGGATATGGTCCTGTAAAGGAGAATGGTGCAGGAGAACTGATTGATTCTTAAAGATCTGCTTCTCTAAGCTAAGGACTTCCACCCCAACAAGGAGAAAATCAAAAACAGGTGAGAGAAGACCTCCATGGATGATCAAAGTGCTCATGATTAAAGTTAAATGTGAGAGGAAAGCACAGAACCAGAAGAATACAAAGACACTGGGGGATGGGGTTAGGAAATCCTGATGCGCCCGCAGTAATATCCATCAAGGGATGTGAGAGGGAACAAGAAGGGCTTCTACAGACAAATGAAGTGAAAGGCAAAGATAAAGCAAAAGGAAGATCAAAGAAAACTCGGGCCTGCTAGTGGATGGAGCAGGGTATGCGGTGACAAGGGCACAGACAAGACTGAAGTATTTGATGTGCGTTTTGCCTGGTCTTTACTGATGCAACTTACACTCAGCAATTGCACACCCATGCTGAAAAGTCTGGAGCAAGGAAGAGCAGTTCTTTGAGGAAGAGGATCATCTTAGGGATCACTTATAACTGGACATACATAAAAGCATGGGACCTGATAGGATGCTATCAGATATTGAGGGACCTGCCCCAAGTCACTGTGAGACCAGCGTTGAATTTCTGAAAATTTATTACAACTGGGGAAGGTGCACCTTTTAGAAGAGCAAGCAAGAAGAAGGATTCAATGAGATATAGCATGGTCAGCCTCACCTTGAATCCTGAAAAGGAGATGGGGCAAATAGTCCAGGAAACCATTTCCAGAAACATGAAAAAGAAAAAGGTCTGCAGTCCACGTGGACTTATGAAGGAGTTCTGGATCCAGTTGTGGGCTTCTCAATGCAAGAGGGATATGGAGCTACTGGAGTGACTCCAGTAAAGCACTGTGCAGGTGATGGAGGGATTGAGACACCTCATGTAAAAGGGGAGGCTGAGAGACGGGAACTGTTCAGGAAAGAGAAGAGCAGCGCAGCAGATGGGAAAAGAAGAAGAGCTAGACTCTTCTCAGTGGTGCCCAGTGGCAAGACAAGAGACAATGACCACAAGTTGAAACACAGGAAATTGCAACTGAATGCAAGAAAATATATTTTTACAGTGAAGGTGGTCTAACAGAGAAACTGTGTCCAGAGTTCTCCCAGAGACGTCGTAGAGTCTCCAACCCTGAGAATATTCAAAACCTGACTGGCCATGACTATGAGCAACTAACTCTAGCCTCCATGAACAGGGCCTGGAGATTAAATGTCCTTCTTGGTGCCTTCTGTGAATCTATGATTCTGTAATTCTTACCTTACTTCTTTTTTTGTTGTTGTTTTTGTTCATACTGTCTTTTACATAACATACTTAAATATATGCAAGATTATTACATACTCCTTATGCTCATTTTTAAATTTTTTTAAGAATTCTGTTCTTTTCCATGTTCTTGCAAAATAAATAGTACCCTTTTACCCTCACCTGTCTTCTCCCTCTCTATTCCGATCCATATGTATACCAGCAGCCTTTTCTTGTCTGTTGTCTTTTCAAATCTCTCAAGTCAAATTATAGACCAACACATGACATTTTGGAGTCTGAATACCTAGTTAACTGCATTTTATTTCAGTTCTTGAATTCAGCAATACCAGCAATACCACAGATCTTCTAGACCTGTAGTCAACTTCAATAAAGTTTCCAGTAAAGGCATTGACTTTAAACAGGTGGCTCGAAAATCTTTTTAAGTTCAAAAGATGAAGGCAGTAAAGAGAAGAAAATTAAATCAGTGTTTTAGAGCTAATGTTATAAAAAACAGTTTATAGAGTGTTAAGTTTTCAGTGATTGTTTTTTCACTGGCTACAAGCTTGAGCTGTCTCAGCCCCTGGGCTATTTTAAACTCTCCACAAGAAAGTGTATTCAGCTCTCAGTGGACCTGGGAGCTTCGTTTAATTTGTTCTGTGCTTTGATAGCTAAACTAATATTTTAGGAGCATATCCATTGACTGTAACTAACATCTTATGGTGTGCTCTTCAGAACTTTTATTTAGTGCATCAATACTTCTTATAGGCTGCACAGCACATCAAATGGTCCACATTCAGTTTTCAGTTCTCACAGGGTGAATCTGCTACAATTCCTGCATACTATAATCTCCAACTTCTTTTAGTGGAATGTGGATAAAGAAAGAATCTGTTAGAGTACATTTATCTGCATGAAGAAAATGAGATTATATAGTCATAGTGATAGATTGAATGAGAACTGGAGTTTGAAAGTTTAATAAATTTGGCGTCTTAAAAAATAGTAATTATTTTTATATGAACGGATATTGCAAAGTTAGATTTAAAAATATGTGTATATTGGGAGAATTAAAGTACTTTTGATTTGAAAAAGAGACAAAAGTTCTTTCAAATAGTATGTTTTCCCCTGTAGTTTTTATTGCTGACAGACCTGGACTTCAGTCTGACATTACTCCATTTTGCCAGTAGAATTTCTATTTTGGCACATTATGAACAAGTTACATTGCCTCTGTGTTTGCAGTCTTCAGGCCTACATGTTTCTTTTGGAGTTTTAAAAATCAGGAGCACCTCCACAGAATAATGCAGAACTATGCCAGACTTGAAATCATAACAAATATCTTGGTATCCTCAACACAGTTTAAGTGGGAGCACATAAAAAATTCATTTTGAGAAACTTCTGGATGTTGTAATCAATGGGCTGTATGAGTGATAATATTTTTTAATGTGTCAAAGGCACCCTATAATCCAAATTATCAAAAGAAACCAATGACTGTTAAGATTAATATAAGCCTGGCCTACTCTTTCATTTTACTGAAATTTCTGAGTCGATTAGAAGTAGAAAAAGATTAGATTTATAAAAAATACAGTATGTTAGCAAAATTCATGGAGGACAGGCTTATCAGGCAAAATATTCTTTGAGAAAATATACTTTCAGTGAAGAAAATGAAGCTCATAAGTCACACCAGCAACACAGTAATTATTCTACATAATTTGCATTTTAAATTGCATTCTAGTTTAAGTTAATATCCTTACTTATACCTTGTCTGTGTTAATGTAGCTTCTATTTTCACTCATTGAACTCTGTGACACGTCCTGGTTAATGGATTGCAGTTCTCACAATTATCAAACTTTTTTTTTTTTTTTTTTTTTTGTATCCTGTTAATATGTATATCAAAGTCTAACTTAAATAAATTGGATTCTTGGAACTGGAACTGGAAACAGTGGAAAGTGTCATTACTGTCTTTCAACTGCTCTACTGAATTTTTTTTGAGTCCTCTCTCACCACCACTTGGATTGCCAATAACAGTAGCAGTCAGGCACCCCTTGTATGTCCAGTGTGGGGAAAATAGAGCAGTCCTGCTCCACTTCAGAGGTAGGATCTGCCAGGACCTCTCACTGCACTCAGTAATTTCCTCATTCCTTCGGGCTCCAGCGTTTCACAGGTAGCTGAGGATGAGATGACTGTCTTATGGATCTGATGTTGTTTTCAGAGCAGCTGTTTCCTGTGTTGAAAAGTTCACTTGCATTGTTTTCTGCATGTATCTCTTTATTTGTGCTTTTTTAATGCAAACAGCATTTATATTTCATGCATCAAGCAATACCCCTTGTTCTGTACTGAAGGTCACTCCTTTCAATTGATTACCAATCTACTAATCATGACATCCTTATAAAAACTTATAAAAACTCCTCATCCTCTCAAAACCTGTCTTCTAGGGGTTCTTACTGGAAACAAACACTCTCAGTTATGATTACTGCTCTTGAACACATTTTGACGTGGTTCAACAACCTAATCACTACTTCATTTTCTGTCTTCAACAAATAAATATTGTGAATTAAAAATATACAACAATCCATTAATACTATAACTACACTAAGCTAACCATTTAAGTGAATTAAAAGAATAGCTTTCCCTGTAGTCTTATATTAATTAACATGAGTTACTTTCCCCTAGTTAAAAATTTTGATAAATAAAATCTTCCTCTTGCAGTTTTTTATGTAGTAGATGAAAGGGCATATTATATCCTAATTGTTCCAGAGTTTACCCAGAAATGTTATTGAGAATCAACATTCCTGGTACTCAGTCAGCTGTCATCCCTTTTAAAACTCCAGGATGCAAAGGCCCACCACCTATCAACTTAAAAACATGGATATGGAAACTGATCCTTAACTTTTTTCTCTCTTTCGCCATACCTCCTTTACAAAGGTGTGAAGGATTCTACCCTTTTTTCAGTAGCAATGGATGAATAACACTCTGAGGGCTATTTCCCTAATGCAATGTTACGAAGGGCAGGAGCTGATACAGATTTACTGTGCTCTGCCATCCAAAACCCTAGATCTTTAACCGGTTGAGGTGTTTTGCTCTATCCCACACAGAGTGATCACTCATGCCATAGCTTTTCAGTTCTACACAGAAAAATGCAGCATACTTGCATTGATATTACCTATAAATAGCAGACACTACATGCATCAAGTACTGCACCAAAATTAAACCCTCCAACCATAAGACCTTAAGGCTAAATATCAGCATCTAATGCATAACCCTCAGTTATAGGTACTGAGATGGAAACATGTTGTCTTGAAAATGCTTAGTAATTATGTCCCATGATAAGAACTATTTTTTTTTTTTTTGTGAAGAAATTAACTGAATAATAATCAAATTAGATTAGAAGTCCTCTCCTGTGCTGTGCTATCAGCTGTCACTGAGCCCGGAATAATTTCCAAACATGAACCTGTTAATGATAACTTTCTTTAACAAGCCGAAGGTCTTGCCTTTGCTAATATATCATCTGATTTGTTTAGGCCTTAATTGTTCACCACGAGTTTAGGTATGAATACCAGACTTGATTGCTATGTTTTCAGAATCATTGCTAAGAGATGCTATAGCAGCTTTTTCTTCTTTTGCACAGAGGTAACAAGCCTCCAAGGCTCTTGCTTTGCTGCATGACACAGGAAAACAGTAACTTTTTGTCCTATTTAACTGGCCTGTTGAGTCTTTTTCTTGATAATTAAGTTTACCAGGTGGCTTTTAAAACCTGATCAGAACATAATTGCTTCAGTCCTGGAGTATAGAATGAAATTAGCAGCTGTTTATCCTTGCTCATTCACCATTATTTATGACTCTGGCTACATAATTAATTTTTGTGCTGTTTTCATTCAACTTCTCCAGGATTTTATTGGGTAAGGCTCAAAAAAGTTTAGGAGCAACTATTTAAATGTTTGTATCCCAGCTTTCCTCCGAACAAAGTTGTGTTTTGGGCCTAATCTGCGCATCTTTAATGCTCCCATTGCTTCAGTGTCTGCAATACTGTATTTTAGCAGAATGATAACAAAGAAGTAAAAATAGAGGCCCTACAATTTTCATTTACTGTCTACCTCTATACGCTGAGATGTTGATGATGAGTGGAACAGGACAAAATGGATTAATGCTACCTTAATTTAAGGACTAATTAATATTAGTCCTATGTTATGGCAGACTATGAAAGCTGATGTCCGGAAGCACCTTGAGCTCTTTGTCTCTAAAGTCTTAAAAACCAAACCGAGCCAAATCAATGATGAAAATAAAGAAAAAGCAAAAAACAGGGTACAGCAGATAAACATCAGCTTATCTGATGTTTTCCTGGTAGACTACAGGGTAATGGAAGAAACTACGAGTAATGAGAGGGGAGGAGAGGAGACACTGACGAGGCAGATGCAGGGAGAAAAGAGCAGGGACAGGTTGAGCCCATCGTGCAGCTGGGGTTATGGTTTGGTTTCCATATCAGGGGATGCAATAGCAGGCTGAGAAAACTGAGGCCACTTCTGGGCACCCTCCACATAGGCACTGCATTAACACCCATCCCTACCTGCAAGTGGAGTAGCAGCAATAACCTTCACACACAAAACCCACCAGGTGGGCCAAACTGAACGCACTCCAGCCGGACTAACAGAGGGCACTGCTGTCCCCTCTGCCCCCTGTGAGGCTGTGCATGGCCATACGCTCTGCAAACAAGGAAGCGGACCCAGCACTTTCTGTTCGGGAAAGGTCAGGGTTGCATAATTGCTTAAACAGCACTTAACACCCAGGTTACGAGATGGTATCAGCTTTCAGCACACCTTGTTTTGGTCTCACTGGCTTGATAAACCAGTACAGCTTGAAATACTGTGCCCCAGTGATCTTTCAAATGAGGATATCCGTGGGCAGGGAACAGTGTGTTGTTGTTCTTTTTGCCTTTAAATATGTTTTAAATTTCATTCATTTGCAGTTGCTTTTTTCCATATCATGTCAATGAATCAGAGTAATTGTGACCCAACAAGAACAGCATAAGCCTGGCTGCTCTGACGTCTAATGCTTCTCACAGAACCAGCCCTCTCCTCCATTTTACTAGATGGGCAGATGAGACCCTGCCTGAGTCAATGGTCTCCTTTATATTCACCGTATCCATCTTACAGGTGACACCAACCTATCTGTTGCTCATTGTAGGTGTGCTGTGAATAAACTTTGTTTGAAGAGTAAAATCTCTTCAAGGTGAGAGAGATACCAAGGGTACATACAGCTTTTTCCTACTTTTTCAAGCACTAGCAAGACATACAATGAAACAAATTTTAGATTCTTCTACTTATTTCCTCTGAAGGTCTACTCAGGTTTTTTTGCTATTTCACTTGGTCTAACAAAGAGTGCCTTTAGCATTCAAGTTTTTTCTTGGAGTGCAGAGATTGTATCACCAGGAAACACAGACTGGGTACAAAATGGATTCAAACCTTTGAACTAACACAGTGCAAGAAATTACTGAATTGCAAGCCCCTAGACTCCCTTCATAGAAATGTGCAGTGGTGTCTTTCAGTGTAGAGCAAACCAGTGCAAAATTCTAGGTTGTTTTTTGCGTGTCCGGAATTTTTTGGATTAAAAGGGACAGTTTAAGATATTTGCTAACAAAAATGTTGAGGACTGAAAGGCAATGGTTAGTTCTCATTTCCAATAAAACAAAAGCACAAAATCCACTTGTAAGCATTGCTGAGCCAATGACAATTGTAGATCTGTTAGAAATGAAAAAAAACAAACCTAAACCAAAAACCCAGTGGATGCAATTGCAGCTCTCTGCCCACTTTGAAATCTAGAATTGCATGATTTGTTCAAAAAAGATCATTTGTTTTGAAGCACCTAGATCTTACTGGCTAGAACAACCACATTCATAAGTATTCATCACTTAAAAACAAATTCTAGAAATGGAAAAATATTCTTCTTGAAGTTATACAGCCCCGAGTTAATTTATAGTATGTTTTAAGTCTGATTATGGCTTGTCTTGAGCAGAAGAGCTATTAGAGTGGTTAAACCAATGGAATGAACAAGTCAACACTTGTCAATAAATAAACATTAATAAGTCATTAATAAGCTATGTTATGATCTGCCTTGGAATATGATTAAAGATATAAAAGGAACTTGATGCCTTATTAATTGAGCAGTCCAGATGAAAATTCTTTTGTTCAGAAGTAAACAATGACGACAAAAATATCCTCTGAAGTATCTACGATATTTTAGTTACATTTTTTTTTTGTTGGAAGATTACAGTGATTTCAGTCAACAATCTTTTCTTTATATTCCCTGACATGAAAAGAATAGGAGGAGGCCAAGTTGTGTTTCTTTTGGATATTGTTCAGGTCTGGCTACTGTTGAGATGAAAGAGTGCTTATTTCTACCTGTGCCTGCAGGGTGAGAACTATTAAAACTGGAGATCCTGATTGTTTGAAAAAATGATCACTACTGGTCAAGTGAAAATTTGGGTAAGAATGACAGATTTCAGGGAACACATTGCTTTCACAGCATTTAAATTTGAGAGATGCCCTAAATTCTTCATTGGTCATGAATCATGCAGTGACAAGTCAGACCCATTCAGCTCACACATCCTTGTCCAGATTGCTTTATATAAAAGCATGGCTGCTTTCTATGGTTATTAATTTTTAATGCTAGAAATATTCTCTTCCTCTTTCCGTAACTTACACAAGTTATGACGGTCTTATAGATAATAGGATAAGCACCTGTAAGAGCAGTTTTTTCATTCATTGCTCAATATTAAAACACACAGACCACATCATCTCTTTATTTTTCTCCCTAGGACAAAGAACATTTGTGTCATAGATGAATTTCTGCGAGTGATCCTACAGGTCTTTAATATTTTGCCTTTCCTCATAACATCCTGGTAACAATTTCAGAAACATATTTCTTTGTCTCAAAAACCTACTGTGTCCTTCTTTAACTACTTTTGTAGATATCCTCATGGTGAGATCTAAAAGGAAAGTATTTTTCAATGCTATATAGTTTCCTTAATTGTTCAAAATCTTTCTAAGAAGATTCAAGTCACTGTATCATGATAAACTTCTTTCAAGTATGCATGCTTTCACTATTCTTTGTAATGCATTTGATGATAAAGTAACACTTTTGTTTTTTCTTGGCCTTTCCACAAAATATAACATTTTTGTAAAAAATGCACATGCATGCAAGGAAAGTTCACATTTCATCTCAGATGTGAATTTAGAAGATTCTTTTACTGTCATTTTTCCATACCTGACATTAATGGCAGGATGCAGTCTGAGATCTGACAGTGTAATTTCCATCATCAGGAAGAGTACATAAGAAAATACAATTTTAAGGAATAATGTTGGTTGGGGGGGTTTGGGGGTTTGAGTACATAAGAAAATGCTGTTTTAAGGAATAATGTTGGTTGGGGTGGTTTTGGGGTTTGAGTACATAAGAAAATACTGTTTCAAGGAATAATGTTGGTTGGGGGGTTTTTGGGGTTTGAGATTTTTGAAGAGAGTGTTGGTGGGTTTTTAGGTTGGTTTTGTTTTTAACACATTGAATCAAAGCATTTGTTTATCAGCCAAAATTCTCTGAAGGAAAAATATTCTACCTGCCTAAATACTTTGACTATTTTTTACTAGATTAAACATCTTCTTTTTCTTTCCTGACATGTTCTTAAACTGCCCCACAGTTTATGCTACAAAAAGGAACTGTTCTTTAGATGCACTTAATCCATAGAAGGAGGAAATACTAGGTTGTAGATTTTCCATTGGGGCATTTCCTTGTACTGTATGAAAGAACAAGATGGTGTAGTGGGTAAAGATAAGACCTTGGGGGGAAAAAAGGCTTGGATTATTTTCCTGGCCATTCCTGCAAAATTTCACTCCTCTGTGCCTCAACTTCACCATCTGGAAAAAGGGACTAATGGTGCAAACGTCTTTTGTAAAGCAAACAAGCAAACAAAGAACCGCTTTGAGTTCTCCTGGTGAGAACACAGCTACACAGAGCGAGTTTTATTATTATCAGCATTATCGGCTGTGCTCCACAGTTGTACAAATCCCGCAGTAATCACTTCCTTCCTTGTTTTTATTTCAGAAGAGAGAGACTGAAGCTGTTTAAAATGCCAGTGATATACAGAGGATACGCCTGCATTCTTGCTTGTCTAGAAGACCATGTTTCTCACATTAAAATTTATGAAACATAATTCCAATTAATCATGTCGACAGAGGGGATTTTGTGGGGCACCAGCATGGAATTCACAGTGCTCTGTTATCTGGCCCTCAGATTTCCATTCTCTTGTCATACCCAGCTTCAAAGAAGACACTTCCTTTTCTTTTACCCTTTGCAGAAATTATAATTGATAAATCCATATAATACAACTGCCCCCTTCGGCCCCTAAGGGATGTTATGCTTATTAAAAAACTTATTTTAAAATATATATTTATATTTTTTTAGTGGTATTATTGGCTACTTTATTTTTCTTCTTTGTAAAATCCTCTCCCTTCTCTGTACGAAATATATGAAATTGATAGAGAACAGCTGCTATTCAGTCTGCTGGAGTTTTATAACATGTTATCAAACCCTTTGAACACAGCTGGTAAACAGACACTCCGCAGAGCATGCATGCCAGCAGCTCTTTCTGTTGAAAAGGTAAGACAACAATTTTGTGAAAATTGTGTTAAAGCACTATAGATACTGCATCAGCTGCTTTATATGCAGCATGTTCAGCACATATAGAGTTCAACCAGAGGTTGACATTCACATTTTAAATGGGAGATCTGAAGTAGAATAGAAGTCAGCTTCCACAAAGGGATTTACCCGGAATTTCAGACTTTAGCAATGAGTCTTCGAAAAAGTTTTCTCCTTGAACTCTCTTTTTGAGAAGCATGGGGAAAAGACCATACTGTATTGCCAGGATATTGCTATGTAAACATGGAGGCACTCTGTGATGGCCCTGAAACCCTGAGTACTCAGTGAAGGTGGTCAGTTGACAGAAGTGTTAATCTCAGTTTATATAGTTGCCATCCCCTGTGGCTTTAAGCTACATGCAAGTGCGTCTGCAAAGCAGGTAACACTGACGTCCCAAGGTGGTTTCTGGAGATGTGGCATCAGTTTTCTAGGGAGAACAGAAATGCATTGAATACGCTGCTGAAATGGGTGGCAGCCTTGCTCTGCCCAAGGGATCCCCTGCTTGCAGATTGCTGAAAAACTGCAGTTTCTCTAGCAGCCACTAAAACTGTTTCCAACAGAAATACTGTGGCTGTCCCTCATGTCCAAAAAGTAGAAATAGCAGGGCACTCTGGCAAGCTCCTGGAGCCAAGTGTGCTTGCTCATGGGCACCACCCAAAAGCATGAGACTCAGTGTCGTGAGTTCTGTCAACTCTCTCAATCTGAAGCCACGCAGACTCTTTAGCTGGGAAGTAAATATACCCAAGAGGTCTATTGCGTTGTCAAATGCATTTAACACCTGTAAAAAAATGCTGTGCTGCTGCTGCTGCTGTGTTGCAAACATTATGTGACAAGGCTGCTGAATGACTTAAGCAATGACGTGATTCATTTACCACATTTTCCAAGGTGGTAAACCAGAGAGGAAAGTGTGCATCATTTAATAGGTGTTGTTGGGACATCTGGTTTTCATATAGATAAAAATAGATGCTATCAGATGACTGCTCAGTAGGCTACATGATATTATTTTGTTCGCTGTTGATTATCTGCCATATCAAAACATCTACAGTCATGTAGGCATTAGGCTCTCATCTTCAGAGGTAAGAGCAGGAGAGGAAAAACATTCAAAGGGCCCATAGGACATACCTTCTGTGTATCAGACTGTTCAGGTTACTGTTGTACATATTTGGGTTCATAATTGAGATTGATGAACCAGTTCCACATTGCAAGATGGCAGAGGTAGTCCATTGGTCTCAGCCCTTTGGAGACAGTGAACTGTAACTGCCATGAAGCAGTACCTTAGTGAAACATTGTACATTTCCTTTAGAATGGAAACATAACCAAATGTTTTGGAATACTTCATATGTGGGTTGATCTGGACCAAAATAAAAGATCTTACTTATTTTCCCAGGGGAGATTCAACTCCTCTACACAGTTAGGAGATTTTCTGATTTTACTTTTTTTTTTTTTTCAAAGACTTAAATAACTTTTCCAGTTAGTGCTGAAAAAGCTTATTTCTAATAAGTCTGCAGCATGTGGGGAAAACATTGGGAAAGATGCAATAATGTGCAAACAAGTCAGTCTTTTGGGCCATATTTGAGTCATATTAACTTGAGACAGACTCACTCATGATCAAGTCTGGTGAGTGATCCAGTTGCTGGAATGTACTTTGCTTTCAAATGAAATTTTAAAGAAAGGCAGTAATTCCCCTGTATGGAGAAATATTAATGGCAGTAAATGGAAATTTTTGAGCTTGTCCACCACATCAGTCTAATCTCCAAAGAAGCAGAAGCAAAGAAAAAACTTGGTTTAGATAAGTTCAGAGAAGAAATTACTTACTGCTGCAAACTATGGAAAAAGAAATAAAAAATCAGCAGGGGAAATGGTCAACAGTAGTAAATGATAAACCCAACAGTGAGAGCAGAAGGAGGAAAGTTATGAAGCACTTAACAAATTAAAGAAAGAAACCAAATGTGGTTTAGATAATATATCACATTGATAGTATAACAGCATTAACATCCTCCTTTGTGCAGCTGACAGCATTATCCGTAACATAAGACAAGCAAAGCCTTTCTTCTGTCTAAATATTAATTGTTCGTTGTTCTTGCACATGAACAATAGCTATGACCAGATTGAAGGGACCTATCAATGCAGCACAGAGTTAAGAACACGTTTACTGAAGGATGAATAAGAATTGCCTCCAGCCCCACAGAAGTGTTACATACATTTAGCAACAACAGCAACACTTTACCAGAATAAATTACTTATGGAAATCTATGAAGCCCATATGCCCATATTTTTGCCAGTTTGCGTGTCAGAACAATTAATTAGAGTATTCAGCTAGGTAGGAATTTTTCCTTTACCTTAAAATGTAACAAAGAGCCAACAATTCATTGCATTTGTATATGGAAAAGACTTAGATATGTTTTCAGGTTCTGTGTGGTTAAAATGTGTGTCTTGTCAAATTAATTCAGCTGTAAGCATACTGCAAATAATGTGCAAATCTCTTCTTCCTTATTTGTTGAGTTACTTAATCTGGTTTTAGTTTTAAACTTATACTTGATCTGGTTTTCTGCACTTCTTTCGCTGACGGATAAAGGCAATTATTTCTGTTTGCTGTCTAAAGCCTTTCAGCTAGCAAAACAATTACTTAAACTCTACCTCCGCCTGACATAGCTGTCAACGCAATATGTGGAAATATGCAGCTGCTGCCAAGAATCACAGGGTTCACAGAAAGTACAAATACTGAGAATATACTTATCAATATAAGTGGGAAAGAAAAACAGTAAAATACAAAGATGATGAAATACCTCTTGTCTGTAAAAGGGGAGGAAAGCCCATGTTTCATGGAGATGTTAAAATAAGCAGTTCCATCTTCACTATGGCTTGAGAAGCATTTTACAAAATGCTCAGGTGTGAACAATTGCAATTTTCAATGAAGTCAGTGACAAGCCTGTCTTTATCATCTACCTAGTAGCGCAGAGGTAAGGCAAAGAAAAGGTGAGGGAAAATCTAAGTTAAGTAACAGTGACGCAACTCACTCATGTTGGTAAGGAGGGCTAGTGATGCATGATTTCAGGTCGATGGCTGGAGTCTGGAGTAACTTCACTGAGATTACCTGGAAAAGGGGACATCTTGGTTTCCTTCATGGCCTTGTCTTTGAGCACATCCCCTACCTCCTCATTTCAAACTCATGCAGGCCCTTTTACAAACTGTCTTTTGCACTAGTTTGCACTGGCATCTTTCAGCTATCCTGGCAAAAAGACTGCCAGAAAAATATACACAGATTAAAAGTATAAAGCAATTACTTTTTGTCTAATGCACAATATTACCAAAAAAAGCATAGCTGAATTTACTGAGCTATTTGGATAAGTGGTTTTTTGCTCACCATCCTTGATAAAGCTGCTTTAATAAGAAAATGTTAACTACACCCCTAACTGTTACATTATCAGAATTGAAGTGGAGCATGTTATGTCTTGATAACTTGTTTGGTCACAATCTTTTTCTGGCAATGAATGAACGCAGAAATCACTGCTAGAAAGAGAGGAGATCAGATCTAAAGTGCGCATGAAAATGCCTGTGCAAAGGGATATGGTTTTGAACTGAAACTGTTTGGCGCATGCCTTTTCCTATTCAAGCAGTACATCACTATACTCATCGCTGGAAAGAGCAAGTTTCAAAATGGTGTTCATCTGGGTGCTGTGATTATTTTAATGCTTTGCTTGCCGTTTCCTTGCCATAGGCAAATAACAGCTGCACTCCAGTTCTTTATCCCTGCCGAATTATCGGATCTGTCATCAGCGTGCTAGAGAGCACAGGTTATGGGGCTGTTTTTGCGACTGATGAAACCATTGTAGGACCTTACCTTAAATGACACCTATTTGTGTCCTTAATGCACCTGAGCTTGGGGGCAAAAACTGACAACTGGGACTTCATTTGTTTAGCATGCTTTCCTCGGTGTATACCTTCTTACTTTCTTAGAATCATAGAGCCATATAATCATTTAGATTGGAAATGACATTTAAGCTCATTGAGTCCGGGTGTTAACCTGACACTGTCAAGCCCACCACTCAACCACATCCCTAAGTGCCACATCTGCACAGCTTTTAAATATCTCCGGCAGTGGTGATACCACCACCTCCCTGGGCATCCTGTTGCAATGACTGACAATCCCTGCAGCGATTTTTTGTAATACCCAATCTAAACCTCCCCTGGTGCAATTTGAGACCCTTTCCTCTTGTCCTGTCACCTGTTACATGGGAGAAGAGACAGACATCCACCTCAATACACACTCTTTTCAGGTAGTTGTAGAAAGTGATAAGGACCCCCTGAGCCTCCTTTTCTGCAGCTGCTTGAGCTCCTTCTCATAGGGCTTGTGTTCCAGACCCTTCACCAGCTTCATTGTCCTTCTCTGGACATGCTCCAGCACCTCAATGTCTTGCAGCGAGGGGCCCAAAACTGAACACAGAATTAGAGGTGCAGCCTCACCAGTGCTGAATACAGCGGGGTAATCACTGCCCTGGTCCTGCTGGCCATACTATTTCTGATACAAACCAGGATGTCATTGGCCTTCTTGGCCACCTGGGCACACTGCTCACTCATTTTCAGCTTGTAGTGACCCCCAGATCCTTTTCTGCCAGGCCACTTTTCAGCTGCTCTTCTGTAAGCCTGTAACATTGCATGGGCTTGTTACAACCCAAGTGCGGGAACTAGAACTGTGCTTTGTTGAACCTAATTCAATTATCCTAGACTTCCTTTTGTTGCTCATGTAGTTATAGAAGTTTTTTATAGAATTTTTTTTTAATTTTATTTTATGGCGGTAGCCAGACCTTGCTGGCCTTTTGTTCTTCAAATTTTCTTCCTGCATAACCTCATGACATCCTGGTACTCCTCCTGAGTTGCCCTTCCTATCTCCAAATGATTGTACTCTCTCTTTTTTTATCTGAGTTCCAGACAAAGCTTTCTGTTCATCTAAGACCGTCTTCTGCACCAGCTCAACTTTCAGCTCAGAAGTTATCTTCCACATTCCAGAAAGCTTCAGGACTGTTTTCTCCCTGCTGTGTTGTGATTTGAACAGGCATCTGCTTAGTTGAAGTTTCCCACAAGAACAAGAGGTAGCATCTGTGAGACTTCTCCGAGCTTCTTATAGAATTTGTTATACCTAGCCTATGTTTGGTCAGGACTCAGAAATCTTTGAAAAATGCAGTTCTCCAATGACATCCATGAAGGAAAAAACCTTACCTGTTTTGTCCTGCACATGGCTAGAACAGATGGTGTGTACTGTCAAAATTAGAATACACCATGTTGCTGAATGCAGAGTTCAAACTGCAGTAACCATGATTTGGAAAACACTTTGTAAGCTTCATCAGGAAACCTGTGTTTTTATATTAAACATTTTTTATTTGTGTGAGAAACATCACAGAAAAAAGTCATTACTTGCCTTTCTTTTACCTCTCCAGTGGCACAGATATAACATGAGTAAAGGAGAAAGACTCGCATGAAATCTGCAAATTTCAGTGTTGGTTGACAGCTCTGTAACCCTTGTCAATACTTCTGAAAAACTTTATGCTATTGCAGTTTTCTTGATGACGTTTGAAGGGGAGATAATCTGAAGTTATAAGTTTAGTATATCATTCACTATATTGAAACAGTCAACTAATCTGTCTGTGGAGTCTATGTTTATAAACTGATGAATTATTTAAATATTTTACTGTGCCACTGTGCTCTGCAATCAGAACTGGCATAACTAAGAGCAGTGGATATCTAATGGGAAAAGCAAATTTTAATCCGGTTATTTATTACCAGGGGATTTGGAGAGTTTTCACTTGCCTGCTTTTTAGTTTCAAGCATAGTAGATATAAGGAAGTATTTTCCAGAGTGTCTTTTCGTTTCACAAACATATTTTAACTTTAAGACTTTCAGGCGCTTATGCAAAGGAGAATAATGAAGGAAATAGACTTTTTAAGTCAGTTGTCCATCATGCAGATGAGTTTTGTAGTTTGTATGCCCAGCAAATATAAATATTTGCCAAATATTTGAAATAATTCTGAGAGCTGTCTCACCACTGAGGACTGCCTCTAACAGAGGGAATAACACAGACATGGCACAGGACTGTAATTTGAAACACTCCACTAGCTGACAGAAAAAGAAAAGGGTCCTCAATGTTTTTGCATCAAAATTCACAATACTTAAGTCCTATGGGCAATGTGGAGAAGTAATAATTTTTAACTGAGCACTAGAAGTTTTTTTCTCTCAAATTACTCAGACAAGAAAAAGTTTGTTGGATTGCCTGGCTCAGACTGCATTGCAGCCCATCGAAGGGAGAGCAGGTCCTCAAATTAATGAACCACTTAAACTGTGTGTGTGCGTGTGTGTGTGTATCTTTTCCTCTGAGACACTTAATAAGCAAATACCATCTGCACTCCAGTTCTTTATCCCTGCCGAATTATCAGATTTGCCATTAGCATGCTAGAGAGCACAGGTTATGGGACTGTTTTTGTGACTGATAAAACCATTGTAGACCTTACCTTAAATGACCCCTATTTGTCTGAGAAAGGAGGCAATAAAGGGTGACGCTGGACATATTTTTATTGCTGATCAATATTTTAATTGCTCTGAATGTTCTCTGGTTGCTATGTGTACAATACTTGTGTGAACTGTGTTGTACTACGCATCAGTGAAAAGACGACCAAACCCTGTTTTTAAGACATGTACAAGTTTTGGTGCAGAGTAGGGTGTTAGTCCTGAAAACCATATTATTTAGAGGGTACAGCAACATGTGCAGTGTTCAGTGTTATCATGGTTGTCTGGCACACAACTGATGACATCCACCCCCCCGCCTGAACCTGAGGATAAATAGCACAATGAAGGTAAGATTAAGCAAGTAGTCAGTGTGATTCAATAACTGGATTAGCAAAACAGAAAAATCCATGAGGCTTTTCATGGCCTTTTGTTTTCCATGGAGCTGAGAGTGCATTATTTCCAACAGACGGTGTGAAACAATGCAAACTAGCTTCATGGAGTGAGGGGCAGTCTGAGGCATAATTTCACTGCTGCCCATGGTCAGTAGGGCCTAGCCCTGAGTCACATCCCATTTTCAATGTTTCCTTCTGCTTTTAAACTGGAAGGAAGGCTGGGGGCTATAGGAAGGAAGAATTTGGTTTGCATGCTGGCTGTAACTGAAGTCCCTCTGCCAGTGGTAAGAGGTTTCAGGTTTTAGCTTGACTTGATTGTGCATGTCTGTTTTTCTTCCCTATGAGTTTTAAGCCTCTGGTTTGAGTTCAGCCAAACCTGCCAAACATAAAGCAGCCTTGACAATAACTGTTTTCCATGAAGAAGGTTGCCTGCGCAGAGGGAAGAAACACTATTAATGCTTTCACCAACTGAAATGCTCTAGCCAGCAGACAATCCAATCGATACACCCCAATCCATAAGAAAGTATATGAGATGGCTCTTCACCCTTTGAACTTGCCTCTCACAGTCAGTAGCTGAAATGGTGGTCAGGCAATCGAGACCCAGAGCAGAAAAAGGAATGTGAAAAGGGGGAAGAAAAGGGAAAAGGCAGCATACAGAGAGTGGCCAGTGGGAACGATAGATTTCTAGACCTTGTGCAACCAGGAAAACAATGGGAGCCAGAACTGTATCTGTATTCAGAACTTACAGATCTTTGCGCAGCTGGAGATTAAAAAAAAAAAGAAGAAGACAAGTATTGTTTTCACTATTTCATGGGGTAGATGAGAGGTGAGAAGTGAATAAGGCACAATTGCCAGACAAAATAAAAAGGTTATTGAAACACTGATAAAGTAATTTCATGTAAACTGTGACTCAAGACAGACTAAGTCTTAAAATGAGACTGGTTTACTTTACCTAAGGCCAAGAACTAGAGGGTCAACCAAAGCACTTTTCAGAGCAGGGATATCTGATATTTACATGTAACTTTGGAAGGATTTTTAAATTCTTTAGCTGAAAGACAGGATCATTTGTTGTACTTGTGATTTCAGCGCACAGGAATTATTCTTGAGAAAAACAGATACAGTCTCCAGAAATGCTTTTGAAAAGTAGGGACAGTCGAACTATCTGGGGAAAGGATTAAATTCATGACAGACACTTGAGCAGAGAAGGGAACTAGCATACAAGAAATCCAAGAAGCAGGCCAGAGACAGTCTTACCCTTCTGCTGCAGAACCATTGCTCAGAGCAAAGCGCAGGGGAAAAAAATGCTTCGGGTACAAAGAGCCTGGAAGTGAAATGTTGGGAAATTTCTTGCAGAGAATGGACATGTGAGCGACCCTGCGATTTTGGATGTAGTTATGCTGCAGGGCCTCTAAGACTGCAGTGAGAAACTGCTTGTAAGAAGCCTCTGTGGAGATCAACAGGGACAAGAATGTAAACTTACAGAAACTGCGGCAGAAGAACTGAAAAACAACGGCACAGAGAGAAGTCACAAGGACTTTATTTTACACCAATAGAGTTGTGTGTTATTCGTATTAACCAGTCACAGGGTGGTTTGCAGTGTGTGTGCTATCTGGGTTATTTAAGGGGTGTTTTCACAACAATAAACGGCATTACCTTGATCATATTGGTCAGTTCGTGGTGTCCATAGGTTTTCCCTCGCAATAGTGAAAGGCATCATATGTACTTTCTTATGACAAGAAGCAAAGAAAAGAAAAAACAGGAAAAAGACAACACATGCAGGATGTAGATATATACTGCAAAAGGGTGCACACTGTGTGATTGGAGACATACTCTCTGCCTCCACTGGAACAGGTAGCTTTCTCTCAGGTTTGAAGCTGGCATGTGGACATCTAGCATTCTTCCTTTATTTTTGTTTGAGACTTTTTCCCCTTTTTAGTGTGGCTCCTCTGGAGCTACAAAGAGGGGAACGTCTGTTTTTTTGCCCAAACCTCTCAATGCCCAAAAGTATTTTCTCTTTTAAGCCACCTATCCAAAACTCTGATGTTCCATCCATAATGTTTTCACTCTGATGCAAAACTTCCTAAATGAATAGACAGATCTTGTCTACTGTATGTGTTGGGTTAATATGGCCGGTCTACAATGTCATCAAAGAACCGGTGTGATCTGGTTCTCAAGTTCATAGTCATATCTAGTGCACACAGTAGACACAAAAATATTTACTTAACCATCTGTGGACATAAAGTCTAGATTTTTCCCAATGACTTTAGCAGTGCCAGGGCTCAGGCCCCTGTATGGCAATGTAAACGTCTATAAGTTTAATTTTTGCACTGCCTTCAGCATAGCTTTCCTCTGGGTAACATTCTCACAGTTTTCATCTTTCCAAGACTGTTCCCAAAATGCAGTTTGGATGTTCCCATCATGTGGTTTGTGTGGTTTATCCAGTATATTGCTGGACTGTACCAGATGGCCTCAAGCACAGAGAATAAGGCTTGGCACTGCGTGGTTTCCTAGTAGAGTTAGGGGCTGAAAAGGAAATGTCAGTCATGATGACATTGCAGGTTAGAGTCTGACCCTGCCGAGCAGCCTCAGATGAGCTGGATCACTAAATCCCTCTCCAGCTGGAGGTACTCCCAAATCAGCTACTTCTGTACACAGGGTGGAAGCTCTGGACAGAACAGCAGTCAGGCACACAAGCTCCTGAAGACTTGCAAGGGCATGCATAGAGATACAGTGGCCAGCAAGTCTGGGTCAGCTCTTCACACCTCACAATGGGAAACGGCATGGAGGAAAAAGGGAATTATTGAATGTCACATATTATCATCAGCTACTTAAAAGTATGCTGAGTCTGGCTGTAAAGAGTAAACACGAGTGTTTTTGTCTCTCCACATTTTCTCAGAGTTACTTTTGCCACTGAACTCACCCCAGTGCAGTGGCGATGCACGGGCTAGGATGCCCCAGGCAGTATCTGTGCTGTTCAGGGAGCTAACACAAGCTACAGCTTAGCCAAATTGTGCTATTTCAATAACAGAAACCAAACCATGTGTTTGAAAAAAAAATGTTTCTTCCAAGCGCTGGAGAAGAGAGTGGGTATTTGTGAGCTTAAAAAACACATTAACTTGCTATGAAGCTATGAAAAATAATCTTTGTTTTCTTGAAAACAGTCTCTTGATTCCTGTCTGTGAGATGAAATGTTTCTGCCAATATTTTGAAGTCACCTTTTGGTTTGTTTATAAAGATACAATGTTTTTAAAAGGAACTGTAAATGGAGTGCTAGAGTTATTTTTTAAAAATTAAATTATCTTGGAATTGTTTATAAACCTCCTCCAAACCATCACAGAATTGAAATAAGGATAGTAATGAGCTCAGTGGATTTCGAGTCACTAAGCCCAGCTCAACCAAGACTGCAAGCTGATTTTTCTTCAGTTTTCTGCCTTAGGACCTCTCTCTCCAAAAATGGCTCCAACATTTTCCAGATATGAATGTCAAGCCATTTAATTTCTTTTTTTTTTTTGCATTTTTTGCTCAGTTATTTCAATGTTTTATTAAATCCTTAGAACAAAATAATTAAGATTTGTTAATATCTACTCCCACAACAAAACCTTTTAAATGTGTGTGGCACTGCTCACTTGGCTGCTATTTTCATGAGTTTTAGAAACTGCTCTTTGCAAAGGGTATGACTTTTGGTGTTGGGAAAGTTTGATCCATTTGGTCAGATATGAAAAGGCCTTTTAAATTCCTTGTGTCCAATGATAATGGCAGTTGTGGAGAAAGATGTCTTTTTGCATCGAAATTTATCCAGTAGGCATTTGCAAAGACCTTATTCATGCATTCTTATATCTCTGTTGAAAGCATTCTCAGAGTCAAAGGAGTCCTTGAAAAATTGGGGTGTTAGCTTAGAAGTAAATTTTCAGACTACAGAAGGACAAAGATTTCTAGAGAATGTTGGTGTTTGATTGATCATTCTGTATGTCAAGTCTATGCTTCAGATGAAGAAAATATTAATTAGTTTCTCTAAGTGCAAGCTTCAGCACCCGAGAAAACTTAACATTCTCTTGGTATTTTGGCAGCTATATTCCATTTCTTAAATTGGAAGTAATCTTACATATAAGAAGAAGCAATACTAATACTTCCAGAAAATGAAATAAGACATCTCCTCCATGAGAGACTAAGTGGCATCCTTCCACCTCTGCTGAGTTTCCCATAAACATGACCTGAAGACTCCAGGCCAGAACCAAAATGCAAAATGTCGGAATTGTCAACATCACGATTCTTGCTCATCTTTCGTTTGAAAGGCCTTAGTTACCTTGCAGCCTGGAATATATTGGTTTGTGTATAGGCAACGGAACGGAAGCCAGGACTTCCCTGGTTACTCAGACAAGTGTCATCTTGGAGGTTTCAAAGCTTAAAACATATTTGAACTTTCAGGTTACTGCATACTGCAGCAGTATCATGACAAAATTGAGTACATTGATGCAATTTTGGGTAATATCCCAACATTGTTAGCAGTGTTTTCAGTTTCTGGGGAAACTTTGAAACATGAGAAAAAAAGCAGCTATATTTAGAGGGGCAAAAAAAGGAAAAACATCCACAAAAAGTATTTTAGGATTTTGTTGTATTATTTACTCAGTATACAGTGGAAAATGTTTTACAATTGTAGACATTACTGTTGTAAATAGCACTGTCTATAACTATGTTATTAGATTATCCTCCTGAAAAATGGCAGTACTTTTTATGGAGATGCTCTGGTGACTTCGTTAAGTTATCATCAGTTCTAGAAATAAGGCATAGTTTGCTTCATTGAAAAGATTCCTTTAATGAAAAAATCTATCTCTTATATCTGGATTTTCAGGTAAACACACGTGTTATTTCAGATGACAGTTGAAAAACCACGGTGCACTGTAATGAAGCCAAGTGCATTCAATAAAGGTCCTAAATTCCTGGCACATAGACAAACTGCTCAGGATTTTCAGCAAGACACTAATGGAGATCTGGTAGTGCTCTTTTAAAATTTTATTTTCTTTTAATGTCATTATAAAACCATTTCATAGACTGCAGAGACGTTTCTTATTGTTTTACTTTACTGTCAGTGTCTAAGTAATAGTTCCACTTTCAGTAAACACTATGCAGTTTCAGTAGCTGTGTGCCAGAGCCTTGCTTCATTGTTCTGGTTTAAAAAATGCATTTCATATGATGTAGGCCAAAGAAATATTCTGTTGTTAATGTTTACTGGCTGGTAGTACGGGATAAGAAAGGGAAATACTGTACTAACTCTCATCTTGATTTTAACATTTCACTTATATTCACAAAAACATGACAAATAATTACAGACGGGACAACCCAGTTAAGTACCCGCAAAAGTAAAAAAGCAATCCCTTTTTTTTTTTTCTTTCTTTTTTTTTTTTTTTTAAATCAAAAGGAATTTCAGGAAGATGCAATATGCAGCAGTAGGTTTAGAAGGAATAAATCCTAATGAAGTTTTAGGACCATGCCTTTCTTTTCTAGAGATCTCCTTGCCTAGTTTAGGTGTCCTTCAGGAATTGCTTGCTGGTCACTGTTTCCTAGTAGCTGTCATCTAGCTCAGCAGATGAAGTCAGCTGGACTGTCCCTCTCACAGTCAGATGTGTCAATATTCAATATTGTCCTGCTTTTTCACTTGCCTTTGAATGTGAATGAAGCGCCAGTCTGGTATGAAATTGAATTAGTTCAAATCAGCAATATTTAAAGTTGAACTGGGTAAGGCTGTGAAATAAAGCCAACTATGATTTTATTACATAGAAAAATTTCTGAGTAACTCAGCTCTTCACAGAAGAAAACAACATATTATAGTGTATAATTGAAACCTTGACAGAGGTTTAAGAAAAGCAAAGTAAATTAATCTGAAATGAAAAACTAGCTGAAGCTTGTGAGAAACATGGTTTTGTGCATTCTTTTCTGTTTCAGCTCAAAATATGAATGTGACAATCTGAAGATGCAGGGTTTGATTTTTCCGTAGCACTTAATACCTGTGCAACTCTATCCCCATTGAAATGGAAGGTAAACACTGCAGAGAGCAGCCACTGGTTAACACTGAGTGGTTTTTTCCTCCACAGTTTTTTAGCTGCTTTTCTACACAGTTCTTCTGATTTCTCAATGAAAAGAGAATAAAAATAATAAATATTCCTCCCCTTGAACCATGAAAAATAACTTCCTCTGTTGCCTTCTTCATGGATTATTTTCACAGGAGTTCAGATTTAACTTTAACATCTACATAATGGAATTAGATTGATATGAAACTGCATTAACATAGCTGTAAAACGACATTGCTTCATGATTTCATCCAGAAGTTTTTTACCTAAATGTTTATTATTTTCAAGTTTTTTCCAACAAAATTTTCATTCTTTGATGATTTTTTCCTCATTCAGCTTCCTCAGCATTTAATCGTATGCGTGATTATTTGATGAAGTCATTTTGATGGAACTCAAAGACCAATAAGGCAATCACTAATAGAATACTGCTGAAGATGTTATTCTTTCCCCTTCATGTCATTGTAGCCAAATTCCTTGATTCAGTGCTTCCTGCCATAGAGGAAGCTATTCAAATATACAAGTCTCATATTTGCTTGTGGCAAGGCCTTTCAGACGTGCATCTAGTACAAATCTCTTTAAACAGCTTAATGAGTAAAGGTAGCCAGGACAAAGTATAGTAAAAAGTCTGATTGCTGGCATTTGAATTGAGTAAAACCACATTCAGTGCTCACAGTGGAGAAATATCTTAACAGCCATTAAGAAAAGAGTCATGCCAAAGGATAGACTTTGTCACTGCGATTTGAAGTTTGCAGCCCTGCTCAGGCACTATGTAAGAAATAGTTTTACCATCTCTGACCTACAGTTGCTCAATGTCCTTCTGCTCCCTGATATCGGATAGCTGGCTGCCAGCCTCTTCTCTCCAACATGTCAATTAGTTTGGAATTGATTTTTACACTTCTGTGACAGGTGTAACAACAAGGGCAAAGATGAGGATGGCATTCTAATTTGCTTTAATAAATGAGGATTTAGCAGAATTCCTGTAATCGCAGTGCCTGTTATTTTGCATCACTCAATTAGCTGGCTTTTTCAATACTCTATTCTCCTTATCCTGTGCCATTTTGTTTTCTAAATTGACAGTTCATTCAGCTTGCAAATACAGGTTGAATTTGGGTTGAATCTAAATTGCTGCTTCTAATTAGTTTTTAATTTCACCAGTCTAATGAGAGGTTCACTATGGCAAGAGGATGTCTTGAAAGATTAAATTCCATTTAAGACTTACTAGGATGTAGTCAGTGCCTGATAATTTGTCATTTTTTTTTTATCCTCAAATCTTACCCTTTGTGTTGTTGGCACTATCTTCTCAAGTCATACTCAGTAATGGTAGTGATTCTGAACCTTTAAAGTGGAATATATGAGCACTGTGAATAGCAAAATATTGTTAAAATATTTCTCCTCTCTAAATTTCCTGTTAGTGAGTTGGTCTTTTCTTGACTGCAACAGTTAACCATGTAAGAAGTATAATACTTGAGAAAAGGTTTAGATCTTGCCACTGAAGGAGAAAGATCAATTCAATTTATGCTGCATGAGGCCCAAGGAGCTATTCACAAAGCTGCGTTGGTATTATTAGCACAGCTGTAATTCTTACCATGTATGACTTCTCTCTGCTGATTTTATTTGATGTCCACATGCTCAGTTCCATGTGAATGGAACTGCCACGACAATAATGGGATGTGTACTACTAGTGCTTTGTAGAAGCTTCCAGCATATCTCAGGCTCTCAGAAGGTTAATGGTTTTTTGGGGACCCCAGCTGCTTCCTCAGCTGCTGAGACAATCAGCATTTATAACCCTGTTGTTTCAGTTTAAAATTGCCAAGGAAAACATCTGAAAACATGCAAAAATAAGCTGTGGCAATGAAAAAAGGAAAAGCAAACCAATTTGAGCAATCAGCAAGCCATGTCTATCAAGATAAATTGAGGTTTGACATATGCGAGACTTAAACACGTATGCGAGATTTAAACATAATGACAGTGTGAGAGCAGTAGATGCACAGAGTAAATATGATAGACATGCAGGAGGCTTTCATCTCAGAATTTCACACATCACTTTATAAATCATAGTGAATGCAACAGCTCACCCATACAGTATCAGTCCTGTTGATTTATATAAAAGGTTCTCTCTTCATCATTGTGATATATAATATTTTTGAGGTGGATTTCCAAACTTAATTCTTTCTTACACTTGCAGGATCAACACTTTGATAAATAGCAAAACACTTTGATAATAGTTCCCAATATGGAACACTACACCTACAGTTAAATCATTGAATGTAAAACCCAGGCAGTTCCACACAAACTAGGGATATTTTTATTTTCTGTAATGTTGGGGTTTTTTTCTTCCCACATTACAAAACCTCCAAGGAATGTTACATGTTCCAAACTGCTAATGTTTCCCTTTTCTTTTATTGGCTGTTTATAGATTTTAAATCTATTCATTATTTTGTTTTGATGTAGTAGGTCTTCTGCAATATTTTTTTTTTTCAATTTTTAGACAGTCATGAGAGGAATCCAATGAGAATCATGGTCAGGATGTTTTATTTCTAAGTGTACTTTTTAATTGCAGGCTATTTCTGTGCCTCTTCCTGAATATATTCAATGTGGACACACCCTGTTATTGGGTTGCTACCAATTCCATCGTCTCCAAAAGAAAGCAGCATTTGTTTGCCTGATGGACCAGGCTGAGCATGACCACAACGAGTGAGAGAGATGTTTCAAAGGCTGAGTCCCATTAGAAAAAAACCCAAAAAGATAGTGGAGAAGACAGAACCCCTTCTGTCTATAACCACAGCTAAAAATAATATCTGTAAAAATAAATAAATTACTTGTCAACTGCACTATAGAAGAATGTTGCAGGTTGAAAGTTTTAAGTCTTCAGAGAACATTATTTCCCCCATAATGTGATTTTTCTCAAATTATGGATGATTTCCCAATCATAACCTAAATAGAATTTTTATCTACCAAATGTATAATATGCCCAGACCATTGCCAACATGTGTATTGAGTAGTGTAAGGCTGACCAGGCTCAGTTACTGGCTTGCTGTTGTCTGGATTGTGGAACCTCTTGGCAGAGTTTTGGCCTATACCAGTGACTACTCTCTCAAATAATACCTTGGCCTGATCTGGGGGACAAAACAGGCGAGGGAGGTCTCCCATCAGAGGTTTGCAGGCCACCTGGAGGAAACAAATTTTTATCTATATGGGCAGAAAGCAGACTCTGTGCTCTCAGGGCTAGAGAATGGAACTCAGACATGTTTGCTAAAGTAAACTTACTTGAGGCTTGGACCATGCTGTGTAAATAAGAAACACATCATTACCTCCTGGGATATGGAAGCAGAGCTGGACAGTCTCATTGCTGTAAAATGTGGAAGGGGTCCTACAACCTCAGTTTGTCTCTGTTCAATAATTTTTGTGCCTAGACTGCTCTTCTTTTTCATGTGCCAGTGATACCCAAAGGAAAATTCATTCCAGTATACAAACCTAATGCTCAAGAAAGTGAGGAAATCTGAGTTTGTGAGGCCTACACTTTACTAGGTGTATCAGATTGTAGATGCATTTTGAGTTTTTTTAAGAATTTGAGAAAGGAAAGCAACAACATTATATCCAGTCTCAAAGAAAACTACTGACTGGAAGCTTCACAAGTCTGAGGCTGGAATCATAAAATTCAGCAAGCTAAAAGAACACTAAATAATGAACTTATCCTTTGAAGTCAGTGTATACTTATAAAAATTCTCAAAGCGTTAAAAAACTCACCATCATTTTCTTGTATGACACATGAAGAGTGCCTGGAAGCTGGCTTGCCTACTATCTAGATAAGAACTAAATCTCTTGAAAATTTGGCTACATAAAGGTGCAATCCACTGAGTGATGGTGTGGAACGAATGAGTGGCATCAAAGTGAAATACTAAATGACAGATCTATATAATTTTGTTAAAAAACATAATTGTTTAGTCTGTGCAGGAAAGAGAGCCTGGTATTTTTTTATATTTATTTCATGTGTTGTGTAAATTGTGATGATGTATTGTTTTGTTTTCTAGCAGTGATGCTAAAGAGATCTGACCTCTTCCCCCAGTTTTCACTGTGCTGTACAGGTAGAGGTATCAGGCAGAAAAGTTGACACTGGAGATATTCACAGACACATTGGCCTTAAAGCCACATATGGTTGCTGGCTTAAAATAACAATGTTATCTGTTAAAGGTGTCTTTTCCTTTCTAGACAATTCTTTGATTTACAAAGAAATGGAAAAATGCTTGACATTGACTACTGAGACTAGAGACAGTGGTTGGCCATTATTCCTGGCAAAGAATAAGTTTGGGGATACCTTTTTAGGAGGATACCTCAGATGTGATGTCATCTCACGCTGATGTTAATAGATTCCTCACTCCTGAAATCAGGACTTTTTTTTGACAAATCCTTTACTTGGAAAGCAGCAAATACAGTATGCACAGCTTTCAATCCTCTACCCACACTGAGTTACAGTCTCAATATGTTGCTCCTATAGTTAATTGTCTTCCTTATGAATCATTTCCATGCATGTCTCAGAAATATCACTTGCAAGCTACTGTTTCCACTCCCTTGCACTTGTTAGATTACACAGTGAGCAATTGTATGATTTTTTTTTCCCCATAGATGCGAGTAATTATTGGATATGGATAATTATTTCTATTGCTAAAGGAAAACAATGTTAAAATTTGTGCCGTTCTGGTCTTCTCTATTTTCAGCTAGTGTAACCTTCACACTTGCTAAGTGAATGCAAAAAACCCACTCTTACGATTTCTTAAAACCATATACACACTTTGCCAAGATGTAAACGTCTTCCTCAGATATAAAACAATTAAGAATCAGCCAGCAGAACTTTATCTGCTACACTTCAGATATATATAAAGATATATGTGCTACACTTCAAATATTCTCCTGCTATACAAATCTCTGCAGTGAAAAACTGGGGGAAAATAATTAAGAGGCTGTCAATGCCATGTGTTATTTCAAACAGCAATATATGGAAACCTGAGGGAGCAGGAAAATATGCTTTATAAAGAAAAAAAAAAACCCCTTGAATAGTTTAACTTCCATTTAGCAAGCAAACAGAAGAGAGTAGTGCTCTGGTTAGGAATGAGCCACTGTTTCCTCTCAGTACTGTTATCCACCCAGAGCTTTTTGTATAAACTGTAGCTTTGTGTTGCTGGCACTTGCATGCATGGTCCAGAATTTGGTACTTCTGCATGAAAGCATGTAAATAAACTGGATAAAGGAGCCCAAGTGGACTACACAAGAACTCTCCTTTTAGATAGAGATTCTGTAAGTCTACTTCTAAGAAAAATATTTGCCATCTCCCTCCCTATTCCAGGCGCTCTTTATGTTTATCTGGTGCTCTGTGAAAATACTTGTTTAGAAATGTCAGACTGTTGGTAGCTTTTCCTAATTTATGGTTAGAATGTGAAGACTACTGAAATGTTCCAATTACTTTCTTTTATGAAGGCAATGCAAAAAAAAAGGCTTTTGTCTGCTGTTCTGAGTAAAAAAAGTCTGAAATCAAGCTCTCTGTAACATGTTTATATTTATTTTCATGCTGGTAAAGAACACCATCTGAAGACTTAAACAATAAATCCTAAGCTTTATTTTGTACTTTTCCTACCAGATTTAATCCCATTAAATTAATATTAATTACAATAAATTTTGAATTAAAGATCTGTGATCTTTTTAGTGTAGAAGATCTGATAAAACATTTTGGATGTACCTATAGGCAATATAGTGTGCTTTTTGTCTCAGAAATACCTTCTGTAAAGAGAAAGTTACATGTTTTGAAGATGAAACAAGAAGCAGAAGGTTTTGTGTTTTATTAATAATAAATTCTACAATATCAAGGCTGGGGTTTTATTAATAATAAATTCTACAATATCAAGGCTGGGGTTTATGAGTCTGGGAAAAATTGTAGAATTTGGTGTATCACAGAAGGAATACAGGTTTTACCATGCATTCTTCAAAATGGTGTTTGTGAAAGTGATATTTTTTTCCTGCTTGAATTGAAACACAGGGTTTTTATTATATCAGGGAAGTTGCAAGCCAGATCTTAGTAGCTTCCTCTGAAGATCCTGCTTTTTATATCCTCTGTATTTGCAGTCTATCTTTAGGACATCACTTTTTCCTTTAGTTTAAAACCATATTTTGTTTAGTGAAGAGTAAGGATGATATTCCCTGTGTGAGTGACTATGTAGGTTCCACCATGTGAAAGTCATGCTCTCACGTGGAGAATGAGGTTATAGAATCAAGAGCAGAATCAGAGCAGAGAATTAGGAGCTGGCCAGCAAGGGCTGCCAGCTGTTTTAAGTGGCAGAATATGTTAGATCATATTCTTTCATGTATACCCATTCATCTTGCTGTATTAAATAATGTTAACCAGAGGTCTCAGCATCTATTTGCATAAGAACCATGCTAAGAGAGAGAACAATGGTCATATTGGAGCAAAATAAGGAATGCTAAGGAAATAGTTCAGCAGAAAGTTCTTATGCTGATAAATGGATCTGTTCCCTGAAATGAGATCTCTTGGATGGATGGCAGTATAGTAAGAATTTGGGACACATGGCCTTTCAAAAAGCAACACACGGACATAATATTGCCTATCATGCAGAAAATAGAATCTGTAAACTCCAAAAGGGATAGATAACAAGCAATCCATTATGCATAATGTAATATAATGAGCACAGTGAAATTGGTTACATGAACTGGAAAAGCACTAAGCAGCAAGGAAAGAAATGCCAGCCTTTAGTAGGCTGTCAGTTCAGTAAATTAATGGAAGGGATTTTATTTAGTGGTGTTGCTCTTCTGCAGACTTCCAACGTCAAGTGCTTTGTTCTCTTTCTGTCGCCCTTCTCATGAGTAAGATGTCTTACTGTATATCAAGTCTTCCTTTCTCATGTCATCATCAAGGCTATGCTTCTGACTGCACAGTACTCTATGCTTTAACCAGAAAATTGTCAGTCTCTTTAATAAAAATATTTTCTCCTTCTCCCAGGCATTGCTGCTTGTTTCTGTTGCCATGGATAAGGAGGCCAAAGAACTTGTTTTGCTCCCACCAAAACCTTATTGTCCAAAGAGCACTGTGGCACTGGGACACTTGAGCTGGTTAATTGCATCAGATGAGGGGAGGCAGCCATCAGTGTAGCAAATCTGTTTTGCTTGGTAATAATACTGCCTTGGCAGAGAACTATACTTTGTATGGCTCTATTGATAAGGCCTTAAAACTCTGGGGTGTCTTTCATACTGTCTGTACAGTGTGAACAAAAAGAACAGAATCATCAGAAATAGTGAAAGAAACATCAGGCAGTTTGAGTTTATTTGGATACTTAAGGGGTTTTTTTTTCTTTACTTCCCATGAATCTAATCNAAAAGGGAGGAAGGAGGATTTTAGGTTGAAGTAGTAACGTGTTCTGAAATTGCCATCGTGGTGCCTCCAGAGAGTTAGCTACCTGCAACCAGTATTGCAGTACTGTACAATAGCAGTATTTACTAGTTGGGGTTTTATTTGCATTTTTCTAAATAGATTACTTAAAAAAATATTACTTCAATAGTCATTATGCAACCAAATGGCAACTAGACATTTAAAAGTATATATATGAAGAGCCCTATAACTTTAAATTAAACATTGGACAGTATTTATGCATCCCTTTAGGATTATATAAGGACTATGTGCATGCATATATGCCAGAAATGGTCCTACTAGGAATTTTTCAATTGCTATTTAAATGACAAGCTTCTATTTTTGTACCAATTACATCAATTCACTTTCTACAGACTAAACTCTCCCTGGGAATATGGTCAGCTGTAATAGGAGATGACAAACGTAAAGATTATTCAACTGATGAAATCTATAAAGAAACTCAGAATGGCAAGCCATCCCATCCATGTGACTGTAAGGTACAAAATATAGAACAACAGAGACAAAATAATCACACAAGGATTAAAATGGAAAGGACAATTTTCAACCTCACAAGAAATGAGAAAAAGACTGCCAGTCTGAACTCAGAGACAAACATAAGACAAAGTCAGAGGAAAGTGGCATAACAGGTATGAAAAATCCAGAAGCAGAAAATCTCCCCAGTAAGTTTCAGTATGCAAATAATCTATACAATTTAATCTTCTGTTCAAAAGAAGACAGAAAATCTTGAAGTTTTCACTCTTCCTCTTTATTTCTGCAACACTAAGTGTTCATCCAAGAGCATTACTTTACTCCCACACTATTGATAATGCACACTTCTATCCAAGCACAGAAGCACTTGTCTAAGTCCCTATTTATCTACCTACGTGATAACGGGAATATGGACCTCTTTGCCATCTCCTGGCAGTGACAATTTTTCCTAGTGTGTAATGCTATCCAATATAGGTGTTGTTCCAACATGTTCTTTCCCTTTGGAGGAATACTTGCCTGTTACTTACACAGATTTATTTTATACATATGGGTGCTATTGATTAGAAATGCATAACATATGTCTTGATTTCACTGTGTTTCTTAAAGCTGAGGAGTGGGTTGGTAATGGGGTGACATTTGGAAGGAATAGAGTTTCTTTTTGGGGCTATTCATTTGAGTCAGGGTGAGAGTTAGTTTTCTGGGACTATTCATTTTTGCAACTATTTTAATGCATCCCTTGGATGTATTTGTTATTATTGCACTTTGAAGTAACTTGTTAAAATGTATGTTACACTTGAGAACCCTTGAGATCTAATCTGTACCACAGTACTTTTGCTAAGTGAATCCTGTTCAAAATGAACACCTACAAAGAAAAATAATTCAAACAGACTCTTCATCTTCAAAATCTGTAAATGTAGGTATGTTTAATTCCAGTTCTCAACAAAGACAACTTCCCCTTCTTAAAGTATGGCTGTGAAATTAGAATTAACACATGAAATCCATGATTTCCATTAAATAAATTCAGGCTTATAAACATTTGAAAGTCATTTGCATTTAGACACAGAAAAATGTGTAACCAAGATTTTTAACTCAGCATATTTTATGTTTCTGCAAGTATAATGAACCTAGTGCTTATATTCATCAAGTTTTCTACTCTCCATGCTTTGTATACAGACTAATAAGAGAATTCTGGATTATGCAAATTGCAGTTGTCTGGTTTTGTTTCTAGAGCTTTTTAGATTTTCTAATAAGATTATTGTGTTTGATTTGAATTCTACTTGATCATGGGTAAAATTTTATTTTTAAAACTTTACTTTTAAAACTAAGGATCGGAAGGAAGCCTGACAATTTTCTGGATCAGACTCAGGCATATTTTGAGTTACCGGGATACTTTTATAAAGACATTAAAATTCAGATAATTAAGCATCTACACAGGACCTACATGCTTTTGTATTACTATTTAGTTACATATATAAAAGTACATAATCAGAAGCTATATCAAATTCTTGTATAGAACATCACAGCTTTTGGTTGAGATGATCATAAAATTCATCCAGAGTTCTCTAGTAAGTAATTGAATTTTTCAACTGTCATTTTCTTTAGTTACTAGAGCCCAAATCTCTGGAAATATAAGGGGTTTTTAGTTTTGTAAGGATTTGACCATTTCTACAGAAACAAAACATTCATGTATTTATAGAAACCTGGTGAGCTCTGATATACACAGACTTGAAAACATACATTTGGCTATATCTGAGACAATATGTAGAATCCACAAGTATCCAAAAGGGAAAGACTGACTTTGGCTTTAGAAAAAATCTCCTTCCTATCTCGTAGATCCGTGGTGAGAAAAGATCCATGATGTAAGTAAGGAAACTTGGAAGAAAGCAGAAGAAATAAACAAGAAAGATTCTTGATGTATGTCAGTGTCCCAGACTATGCTTATCTCATCAGAAGCCTTAAGAAATCTCCCAAAGTAACTGGTTTGAGAGTAAAATTAAAAAGGAATGTAAGGTTATTCTGAAACTTCAAACTGCCCAGTAACACCTCCATTATTTTCTTAGCCCCTATCAGGAAGAAAAATTGTGATAATGAAACCGTACGGAATAACTTTAGAGACAACAGTGAAGTGAAGCTTCTGCTAATGGCATGTTAGTGGATCATGACCTCACCTCAAGCCTGCAGGCATTAATTGAAGCAAACAGTGTCCTTGACAGAAAAATACAAAATATTGATTACCATTACTGAAAGCTTGTTCTCCATTTCTCCTTTAAAGGATGACATTTTCATCTCTTTTGCTGTTCTGTGCTACTATTAGCACCTCACTGAGTATCTCAGATCTTCAGGCATCCCCTACTTCACTCTTCAGTCACCTTTGACTACTCTTCCACCTTCTGTATTTCATTCACGAAGCTCACCCACATCATTGTGCATTGTGCCAAAGGACCACTATGAAGAAATCAAAAGCACTGACGGAAAAGTCAGCTTGATCTCAATTCTCAATATTCAATGACTTTTTTGCCATCCAGTGCAAGAAAAAACAGTCATTTTGGACTGAAACATATTCAGATGCTGTACCTACTTAAAACTGTTTAGCGCAGATATATCCTACAGAGAACGGAGTTGCTTAGCACAGGTCTACCTAGGAGGTAAATTCCATAATTTTTCCCATTTTAAGTGTTGTTTTGGGTTTTCTTTTTGGTTTGTCAGTGGTGGGGTTTGCTGGTACATGTATCTCATTAAAAAATAGCAGGCTGTTCAACAGTCTCATTATCAAAGCATTCCTGACATTTATTGTAAGTTAAATGTTTTAATGCCTTCTCATTATATCTAATAATGAGCTTTTATACCAGTCTTTATGCATGTTCTTCCATTCCCACTTTCGATGCATACAAGTTCTGAGTAATTTGCATTAAAGAATTAAATTTAGTAAATCAATATGTTCACAGAATACACCGTATACACGTATACGCCGAAATATAATTTTTTTTGTTGTCATATTCATGAATTTAACAATTGTTACAGGCTCATTCTGAATAGCTCACTGAAAGCATCTAGCACTTGATTTAAGATACAAAACCCAAGAATCTGAAATTTAAGGCCTTTTCTTTCATTAGGATGTCAAGCATGACATGGCATTAACTTGTACTCAATTCTTGAATGATTAAAGCAAGAGTAATTCTGATGAAATTTTATCCACTTATGTGGATTAGAATTAACTGCCTATGCATGCCTTGAAATCCATGCCAAACTGACACCAAGTGAGTCAACCTGATAGAAAACAAACGGCGTCTAAGCAAACTCCCTCTGCTTGGCTATGTCACTCAGGTCTTGTATGAATGGGATTCCCAGAACTGGAGTTATGAACCTAAGCACAGAAAAGCCCTGAGTGGGTGATGAGAGCAGTTAATTCTCTAGGACATTCAGGAAGCTGGGCCATTTTGATTGCTCATTATTTGATCAGCTAGCTCTCAATATCTGATGCTGTGCTCCTTCAAATAGGGCCAGCTGGTGATGATAAATAATTTCAGAGGCATAAGAGCTGCAATAAATATGAAAGCAGTGCCCACAAAGCACATGTGGAATTAGGAAAATTATGTCAAAATGTCATAGACTGGGAGACTTGAACCATGGCTTCAGGAAAAAAAGAGCACATCAGACAGAACATGGCTTCATTATATCAGTAAGTGGAAAATAAACACGAGATGAAAGATTCATAGAATCATAGAGTGGTTTGGATCGGAAGGGACCTTAAAGATCACCCTGTTCCAACCATAAGCAGGGACACCTTTCACTAGATCAGGTTACTCAGAGCTCCATCCAGCCTGGCTTTGAACAACTCCAGAGATGGGTCATCCATAACTTCTTTGGGCAACCTGTTGCAGTGCCTCATCACCCTTACAGTACAGATATTTTTTCCTAGTATCTTCTCTAAACCTACCAACTTCGTTTGAAGCCATTCCTTCTTGTTCTGCTCTTCTTAAAAGACTCTCTCCAGCTTTCTTGTAGGATATCTTCAGGTACTGGAAAGCTGCAATTACTTCACCCCTAAGCCACCTCCGTCTCAAGCTGAACAAACTCAATTGTCTCAGCGTTTCCTTATAGGATAGGTGTTTCACCCCTCTAATCATCTTGCTGGCCCTCCCCTGGACTTGCTCCAACAGGTAGATATCCTTCCCGTGCTGGGGACCCCAGAGCTGGATGCAGCACTCCAAGTGGGGTCTCACCGGAGCAGAGTAGAGGGGCAGAATCAACCCCCCTCGGCCTACCAGCCACACTTCTTTTGATGCAGCCCAGGATACAATGGGCTTTCTGGGCTTCAAATGCACCTTGCTGGATCATATGCAGCCTCTCATCCACTAGCACCCCAAATCCTTCTTGGCAGGGCTGCTCTCAATCTGTTCATCTCCCAGCCTGCATTGATAGTGAGGGTTTTCCTGACTCAGGTGCAGCACCTTACACTTGGTCTTGTTAAATCATATGAGATTCATATGGGTCAACTTCTTTAGCTCATTCAAGTCCCTCTGGATGGCAACCCATCCTTCAGGTATGACAACTGCACAGAATTCTGATTATAGAATAGGAAAAAGAAGGGGTCAATTTAAAGATTTGGAGTGGCCTCCTGAAGGTGAAAATACTTTTGCCCCTGTGTGTTGACAACACTCATTAACTTCCATTGAATTAGATGGGTCTTAGGACTGTTCTTACCCTGCAGGACACTGAAAAACACTCAGCCATTTCAAACCTGGAAAAAGGCACTGTGGGGTCTAGGTCAACTAATGTTTGATGACATTCCAGGCTAAGGTGATTTTCTTTAGCAGAACACCAGCATATGGGATATCTTGCCCTAACAGGAAGATGAGTTACTCATAACATCAGTGAAAGTGGAGAAATGATGCATGCTTAAAATTGTTGTTATGAAAGATGATGCTGACATTGGCACATTGTAGATTTTTGCAATATGGGATAAACTCTTAGACAGCTTTGGTGTAAAATACAGGCGGGTGAATCCCATCAGTGGATGCTAATTTCAGATTAATTTTGCTGCTCTGCTTGTGTTAGAGGTGACAATCTAGTGACTCCATATTGACAGCTGATCTGTCATTTCCTATTTTCAAAAGTCAGCTGTAGCTGGAACAAGAGATAAGAGAACTGTAAAATAAACTTTACGGTGAAAGACACGAGTATGAAAGGGAATGTATTAAAATATATGCTATTAACAGTGCTTCCAATTTTCAAAACACTGTGCTGGGCTCTTTGAGAACTAAAATGAGATATGAAAGAGGTGCGCTTGCTCACATCTACACCCACATATGCACAGGAGGAAATAATTGATGACAGTAACTACAGCAAATGAAGACAAATGTTGAGGGTGGAGAAGAACCACAAATTAATCCTGCAAAGCTCAAGTCTGAGTGGTGTAGATAGTAACATTCAGCATTTAATGGTGCCATGTCGCAGGTATAAAAGAGTTTCCAAAATCTTTTGGAGAGACTTATTGCACCAATGCATTCCCTTATGTGAAAAGTCCAAATGAAAGTGGTTGCCCTCTCCAGATGATTTAATGGCTCTCAGTGAGTAATTCCTTGTAACATTTGGTTATTGCAGAAATTCCATCTTTAGAATATAAGATGACACTGCTGGTGGTATCAAGCCTTCTCTTACTGTGTAGAGCTGGAAGGACCAATGTGTTTATTTCTGCCTTACAGGCACTTCATCCAAGGGTTTGACTAAAAAGCAGATGTGGAAGATGACTTGGCCAGAATATTTTTGAGAGACTTGGTGGCTGTGCCAGTCACATAGTTGACCTCTGGATGGGTGCAGAGCAGGAGATGCATGATACAAGGACTAGTTGTGAAAGTAAGCTGGAGCATTTTTGCGAGGACCAAGGCTTGTTCTTCAGAAAAAAAAAAAAAGTCCATGCAGTGCTTGCAGTCTGAGACAGCACAGAAAATGCTGAGCTAGACCATTATGTTGGAAGAAAACGTCCTCAATATGAAGAGACAGCAGAAAGGAGTGAGAAGAATTTGTTTTTAAACCTCGTATTGCCAGCTGTTTTAGCTAGCAGAGTAGAGGTATTTTCTATTCCAATTTCTATTTGGTTTTGTTCAAATGTTTGTTTTGTTGTTTGTTTTTTTTTCTAGTTCAGTACTTTACATTCCAATAAAACCTAGGTTTGGAGACTAAATTTTTTTTAATAAGCTCCTTACGCAAATATGTGATATATCCACCTGGGCCTGCCGACTTCCATAGAATCCTGTGCAAGCATCCTTTACATGTTAATTAAATGTGTCACCAGAGTTAGCACTTGTCCCTGCTGACACTGTTACGGCTTTCATGTCTGTTCATGTCTTAATTGTCAGCATTGTTCTTCAGACAGAGCCTCAACTTGAGTTGCATACTCTGTTTTCTGTCAGTAACTCACAGCTTCTGATGTCAATTTTACTTTCCGAGAAACTGCGCTGTAGTGCGTCTTTCAGGAATTCCTCTGCCTTTGTCCCAAACAGCACTCCCATCTTCAGGTTACTGTGAGACTGTTGTAACTTCATTAGTCCATGTCTTCCATTTCAGACACATAACCAGCTCAGCACAGCTTTTGTGCTATTATCTTGGCATCAGTTACTGCATGGCAGTCCCAGCTCAGTATCTTATCACTGCAGATTTTTATCCTGTCATTTGAAGTGCACTGTGTTATATGGACATCACAAACAGCTTTTACCCGGAATCTCTATAGTAATCTGTGGTTCACAGGAGTATTTGCATAATATGACTGTTTGGAAAAAAAAACTTACTTACTTGGAATCTGGTGCCTCTTTTTTTTTTTTTTTTTTTCAGTTGTCTCTGACAAGTGATCAAAAGATGATCTGGTATTTTTAATGTGGTTGATCCACGAATGAGTAATTGATGTGTTGTCCTAGTTATAGTGGCTGGGACCNAGCATATATAAGCTTGGGGTTTTGGAACTTGAGGCTCTCACTCACTCGTCAGACTGAGAAGAGGACCAGAACCTCAACAGGACTGCAACTACCACTCTCGACCAGACTCTGACCACCAACCTTCTGGAAGGAAAACAGGTTTTCCTTTTCTTTTTGCTTTGTACTCAGAGGACCACGTGGTGCTCAGCACAGGGGCTGGTGAGCACCATACTGTTTGTGCCCCAGGGGGCTGGGTTGTACAACTGGGTTTTGAGGGCTGAAACCAATTTTCCTTTGTATCAGTGTATCCATTGTAATCTTTTATTAAATTGTAGTTCTGACTTCTAAACTCTTTTGAGTTGGATTCATTTCTCCTGCCGGTTTACCTTTAAACCAGCACATGTGTGTATTCACTATTAAGACAGTAGCTGTATATAGCTAATTCTAATTATTCGGCATGTATCTTTGCTGTGTGTTGCAGTCTAGGTCTAAATTTTACTTTCTTATTTCATTTTTTTATCACAATCTAACATATTCCATCTAACTTTTTCAGCCATGTCATAGTAATTTTATGGGTTTTTTTCGTGCTTGAATTGGTACACCACTGTGTACAGTTATCTCACAACTATATGGTCATCAGATTCTCCTTTGCAGTCCTTGGAAAAAGGTAGGAATCTTCTATTTTATCTCATCCCAAGGTGATGCCCTAGGCAGATGACTGAGATAAGGGTCAGGAATCACTCCCTGCAAAGGTCTGTCTCTCTTCATATTTCTTGAAGAAATCTAACCTAGAGGATTTAGAGAATTAAAGACATTAAGATGACCTGCACCTACAACCTCTATGTGTTTCCTTTGTAGTAAAGGACCTTTCAAGTAGAAATATGTGCTGTTAGTCTGAAACTGACAGGTACTTTTGCCTTCAAAATCTGTTTCTTTGTTTAAATATTATCACCTTAGACATACACACACTCTCATTCAGGAGTGTACAGGTCTTAGAGAAGTGTTCATGCTTCATGAACACGTGACTAGTCCTTCCACTTTTTGGGGCCTTTTTCTGCGCAGGAAAAGAAATTCTTCATGTGATGCTTAGGGAGAGTTTCCTGACAAAAATGCTGTGCTGGGGATCTGTCTGTTCCCTTTGCAAGTAAGCTGGTGCCTAAGCACGCACACTCCATCTGTAAGAATGGGAGAGGAGAAAAGTGCATTCAACATCTGTTGCAGGCAGTTAGATATATTCAAATTATAAATTTTCCTTGGAATTATGCCTGAAGCAGGGCCTATGGGTCAGAAATCAAAAAGGGGAAAACTAGCCTAGTACGATTTATCTAGGTATCATTTCTTATGATTTGCCTTTAAGTTTTTACTGTATGTTCCTTGAGAAAATCAAGGTCAACTTTCTTTATCCTGATTTCTAGGTATGTATGAATGATGCCTCATAACATTTCTGAAATTTGTGTGAATAATTCACCTGAGTGGAATAGGAAAGAAAATGTGAGATTAGGAGGGAATTAATACTTTAAATTTTCAGTGAAATCAGAAAAAAAATGTTTTGTAATACAAATCTGAATGAAGCATATAGTTTTCTCTAGGATTATATTTTTTTATTATTATTCAGGTTATATTTTTGTTTTAAATAACCAGGGGATAAAAATCTCAGAGTTGATTGCCTGAGCCTAGTTTTACATGAGATTGAGCAAATTTCATATATGGTGGAGTACATTATCATGTTCTTTAAAGTATCATTCAACACCTACTTCTGTTTACTTTCCTAAGAGTAAAAAGGTGTGAAGTACTTCCTAAAATTCCTAATATTATGATGGATCAACTATTTTTAACCTGAAATAAATAGAATGGATAGATGTATTTCCTTTCTTTCACAGATACTCAAGACAGAAAATGTGATAAAAATACTAAAAAAAGGTATTTTTGAAAACTCATTATTTTTTTTCAAGAACAGTTAATTAGACCTGTCATCCAAAAAGCACTAATTTGTGTTAACTTATTATAGCAAAAGAAAAAGCGTTAATATTAATATAAACATTCCTTTACAGACTTAAAAGTTAAACCACAGAATCTTATTGTAGTGCAAGACAGAATGATGCATATTCTGAAAATCACTATATTGAAACAAAGATGAATTAAAAATGGTCTTCTTAAGACAATATAGAACTCACCCTTTTAGGATTTTGCTTCCAGAAAGAAATACATGATTAAATGATATGCAGTAAGTAATTACCCTTTTGAAACATATGTTTATATAAGTAATAGAACTATATTCTTCTTTTTAACTCTTGCTTTCTGCACTAATTATGTGACTTCCATTACACCACACATTTTAGATAAAGAAAACAATAAGGGAAATTAAAAGATGAAAGAAAAAAATGTTAACAAATATTAAACAGGTTTACTTTGACATAATTTTGAGCTACTGAGTATGCAAGCGGTGATGTTCCAATGATTGGTACATAATTATCCAGGGAGAAAGGGTTTTAAGAATTCATAACAACTCCTTCACATATTTTATTGGATTTATGCCAGCATGAAGGATTTGGTGATGAACTGCTAATCCGACTCTGCCCTAGGTTTAAAATGTGTGTCTGTCTAAATGTCAGCTGCAGTTAAGTGTTAGGTCTAAATATGTCTTGGAAAATGAGAAAGTAGCAGAATAGATTTTACTGTCTCTTAGCAGTATTTATGGCTCTTCTCATGTTTAATCACTCACGGACAATGCACGCTAAACACTTTCTTGCAAATGTGGCTGGAAATAGTGTTAAAGAGGAGAAATGGGATGCAATGAGTGAGGGCGTTTAGAAAGGTAAAACGTCCTGATAATGAAATTTGCTAGACAAGAGTAGAATTGCCTAAGAGCAGTGGGGGAACTGCAGAGCCTGGGACATGTCCAATGAAACTTGAAAAACATTAGAAAATGTCCTCCTTGGGATGAGAAACTGATATAATTAATATTTTTCATTACTAGTTTCTGTTATTCTCAAAACTTTTCCCCAGGCAAGAAATTTGATTTTCTTCCTATGTCTGCAATGAGTAGCTTCATTGCCCTGAGGGATTAAAAAAATAAAGTGGCAACATCTAGATTAACTTTGAAACTGGAAATGGAAAGTTTAATGGTAGTTTAATCCACCCTTCATGTTTGCTTGTTAATTGATGTCCTCTAAGGGGTAATCTAAGGCTGATGCTCTTTTGTGGTTATTGTTGAGGGAAGAGAAGCTTTCTTGGAGTCACTTGCAATTTTACACTTCTTAGGCAAAAGTAGGGGCATTTCAAAGAAATGGAGACCTGCTAATGTAATTCCAGTAGTTTCAAAGTACTAAAGAAAGTAGTGGGGAGTGACCACCTTGTTAGTCCAAAATAGAAGGTAACAATTAAGGTGCAATCCTTCAGATTACAGACTTTACTGATTCTTAAAAGTCAACCATTAATTAATGTTAATTAATTAATTTTGTTCCCCAGCTAAATTATAACTGCGGCCACCAGTCATTTAGGCTGGACCTGTTTCTAACTCTGTGTACAAACACTGAAGTGAAAAGCACACCATAGAAACTATTATTATATATACATACATACACATATTCATAAAAATACTTAGATATATTTAGATAGCAAGACAAAAATAGTTCAAATAACTTGACTAAATGCTACTTGTACTTTTCTTATCCAAAGAAGTTTTTTTTAAAACATGCATTTAATTTTGAATTAAAAATATCAGTTTTACAAAATTTTTACAAAACTATTTGCCACTATTTTCAATTTACTATTTTTTATAACAGACTTGGGTGTTTTACCTTAAAATTTTGTTATTTTTCATTTCTTTCATCTCAAAAAGTGTAGTATAGATAAAGAAAGGCAAAGGCAAAACCTAGAAATGAGAGTAATATGAAAAATTTCAAGCCAGTTTTTCTTAATTCCTCTATTTTTCTAGTGGGGAAACAGAGAAATCATTCTTGTTGCTTTCACAGTGTCTTACTTTCTGACTTTCTTTCTTTGATTGAGAAAATAGTTTTTTAAAAAGTAAGTGAAAGTGATTTTCTCCATCGATAAAGAAAGGGTACTTTATAAACCATTTTTAATGAAATGTTAAAACATTATCAAATAAAAATCAGCCTTCTTTTTCCTTTCTTTAACTCATTAGATAGTTACGTTTTGAACATTTCCACCATCTTTCCACTCTTCCAATGATGTTCTGAAACAAGATTTGCAAAGCCAAACTGTCTAATAAGCACTTGGTTTTCCAAGTATTCACATGACCTGCAACAGTAAATAAGCAACAAAGAAAATTTTCAGGAAGATTTAATCACTGCAGTGTATAACAGCAGTGCTGCCCACTTAATCCTGCCAGTGCCGATGCTGTGCTCATAGAGTTGACTAGTGCCTCTGATTCAGAAATTTTCTCAATTTAAACAAGCAGCAAGTGACGCACTGGCAGCGTTCAGAGCACCCTTGGCTGTTCATGGGCATTTTGTCAGACCCTGAGAGCAACTCTTCCAACTGACAGGTCTCTTTTGTGGGCTTTAACTAGGTCGGCACTCACACTGTGATGCTTGTCTGAATCTGAACTCCATGGCCCTGCCCTGTCTCTGCTTGCTGTGAAGATTCATGTTTTCAGAAACGCCTCTTTTCTCAAAGATCGGCCCAGAGTGGACTACAGTCTGAGGTCACAATGCACTATGCCTTCAGCATTCTGCATGAGCCAATTAAAAAGAAAGAGGTTGATGAGTTTAAGCAAGAAAAACTATCTGAAAACTGTTTACCCCCTCTTTTTTGTTGTTGTTGTTGGGTTTGTTTTGGTTTGGGTTTGGGTTTTTTGGGTAAGTAAAGAGAAGCGGAGGTGGGGGGAAAGGATTTTAAGAATAGGTCAATTTATTCTTAAAAGTCAATTAAGTGTTTTGTTTGTTTGGTTGGTTTTTTTTATTTCTCTCTCACGAGCCCAATTATAAACCCAGGTGAAAAGACGAGCCCTGCATGATGGTGTAGAGAGCAGAATAGGATTGTTTTGGCAAAAATTGTGAAGAAGGAAGGGGAGGTTTGGGAAGGTTTGGGAAGGGAAGGGAAGGGAAAGGGGAAGGACGAATGACTTCAGTTATACCATTCAGACTGCTGGAGACAAAGATTGTATAAAATGAGACGAGACTTGAATTACTGTTGAAAGTTTGTATGAAGATCATTGGTCTTTCTTTATACATAAGCTTTAGCAGATTTGCTCTGTGCTAAGGCAGGCTGTCAGAGAATTATATTGTACTTGTTTAACAGTTGCTTATTTTGTGAAACCGACAGACCCAGGAAACTGGAAAATATGTTTCCAGGCTTAAAATAATCTCTTACCCTAGCAACTGCTTAGAAAAATACGACTTCTGACTTTGTTGCAGAGATTGTTTACACTCCTAAAGGTAATTAAATCAGCATTTGATGAAGGTTCCCCATTATGTGAAAGACAACTGTAAAACATAAGAAGTATCAGAACAAGCATGGAAAAATCACAAGAGGTTCAATTCACAAATGATGTTTAAAATGTTTGTGGCACATTCTGTGATTACATCTAGAGTAAAGGTAATTTTCATATTATGGTGGTACATCGTCCGCAAACAGCCTAAATAGCATGAACCCGACTATGGACTGAATTCAGCCCATAGGAACAATCCCCTAGACCACATCCCCCTCCTGCTTATCTTTTTGACAAGGCATCCTCACACATACAGAAATCTGATACCTGATATTGTATCATCAAGGCCTGGTACCACTCCCTCTCTCTCTCATGTATGGTACAAAATCCTGTGTACTCACTGAGTGTGTATTCTGTACATTTCTTCTTAATCTCATCTTTCTTTCCTGTTTTGTAAGGATTGCCAGTTAGTAAAACTATTATATGTAATGAAATCCAAAATTCTCTTAAATAAATAATCATTATGACTAACAAGATAACATGCAAAGAAAAACATAGATTGAAAGGGACCACTAGGGGTTTTCTTGCCCAAACACTTATTCAAAGCTGGCAGAAGTGCAAAATTGCAGTAAATTGCTCAGAGCTGCATCCAGCTGAGTTCTGATTGCCTACAGGAATGAAGATGACCACATCTCTTCAGGTAACCTGTTACAGTGTTTGATAGACTTCACAGCCAACATTTTTTTCCCTATATAGGGTATAAATTTTGTTTACTTCTGCTTGGGTTCTCTGTTCCTTGTCCTGTTACTTTGCAACTCTAAGAGTGACCTGGCTGTGGCTTCACTATACCTCCCATTCAGGCCTTAGAGGACGGCAATGAAATCTCCTCTGAACCCTTCTTTCCAAGCTGAACACGCCAAGTTTTCTCAGTGTTTCCTCAGGTACCATGTGCTGCAGTGTTCCAGCCTCTGGATGGCTCTCCACTGAACTTCCTTCAGTATGTCCATGTCTCTCCTGCACTGGGGAGCCCAGACCTGGATTCTGCACTCCAGATATATCTCACCAGTGCTGACCAGAAAGGAAGGATGCCCTCACTCAAATGGCAGGCATTGGTCTAAACCCTGCAGCCTCATATGCAGCATTAAAAGGGCACACTGCTGGCTTGTGGTCAGCTGGTTGTCGACCAGGACTCTCAGGTCTTTTTCTGCCAAGCTGCTTTTCAGTTGGTGTGCCCTGAGATGGTACAGGTGCTTATAGCACCAGGGGCAGGATTTTGAATTTCCCTTCACTGCTCTTCATGAGGTTCCTGTCAGCCCATTTCTCCAGCTTTGTGAGATTCCTCTGGGTTGCAGCCCTGCCCTATGGTTTACTGACAGTTCCATCTATATGGATTTTTTTATGAAGTAACTTACTGAGTGTGCATTTATTGGCCCCAGATCATTCCCTGAGGAACACCATCAGTACCCACCTACAACTTGGATTTTGTGCAACTGACATTAACTCCTCAAGCTCAGTGGTTCATCTTGTCTATTTTCAAGTGTCATCACTGTAACTTTTCCTATCCCTTAACATTATTCTTGTTTTAATTAAAAAAAAAAAAAAGGAAAGAAACCCAGGCATTTCCTTCACTTCCTAGGTCTGATAATCCCAACTCCTCTGGCCTGACTTTCTTACTCATACCTTTCCATTTTCCAGAAAACATTAAGACTAATGCTTTCACATTCTAACATCTAGGGAAAATCAGAGAGATAAGACAGATAATTTTTAATTTTAAGCTAGTTCTTTAAAATGGATCTTCCAGAGGGTTATCTGAGTTCATGACACCCAGATGGAATTTGCAGGAATTTTCTGAGCACTTCTGATCCCTTTTTTTTCTTTCTCTCTCTTTTTTTTTTTTTCCCTAAGGAAATTGGCAAAGCAAAAGTGCTCAGAGCTGTACTTCCTGTCTTCAGAGGTTAGTCCTGAAAAAGCCCTCTTGAGCTAATATGTAAATGTGTATTGCCGCAAAATTAAGAATTAGAAAAATGAGGTCAAACTGATCCAGTTTACTTTTTCCTGCCAGCCTTGTATAAATGAGGTGGCAATCTAGAAGTTGGTCTTTTCATTTAAACTGGGACTGTTCCAGACGACCATGTAGGAATAGAAATATTTATTGAAGATGAAATGTTCCAGACTTTAACAGGGGATAGGCACAGTAAATTCCTGAATAGAAAATTGTATTTAATTGTATAATATTTGCATTTTTCCATACTTTTTTTCTTAAATAATATATAATTTAATCTATTTCAAAAACCAGAAACTATATTGCTTTAGTATTTTTTAAAATTTATTTTAAACACTTAATAATCATCAATTAGATACCTTATAATTACTTTTTCTAATTCTGCATTAGAATAGCACACCTTTTACTCTGCGAGTAGCCTGGTGCATGGGCATATGCTCATTTTCGCAAGCCAAGTGACATTCAGAACTGACCTAACATGAAATATACGTCTTTATTTTGGCTCCTAGTGACAATCTTAGTTCATTTTAGTTTCAGTCCAAAAAACTAGCAGCAGACTTCATACCTCAATATAGGCATGCCTCATGTCAAAATTCAGTAATAAAACACCAATTAAAGAAAGGTAGAGGTAAGTAGAAGATGTATAAAGAGGCTTAGAGACACAAGCAAAAAGACATGGTTGCCTCAAGTTCAAATCTTTGCCATGAGGTAACTTCAGTGATCAAAAAACCCACAGAATTTGCTAAAATTCTGGTAAATTAAAAAAAAAAAAAAAAAGAGGTTTGCAAAGAATTTCTGACTTGTAATCCTTCACAAACCTGAAGCAGTGGAGGTGATAATAAATGATTAATTGCATTTCCCTTTCCATCATTCCTGCAGTGCCTTAACTCATGACAATAAACAGGAAAAGGAACATGCCACCTGCTTCTAAACCAGGATAGGCAAGGTCTGAGATTTAGCCTTCTATTTGTTTTTGTCATGAGGAGACACCTCAAGGTAGGCATTCTGTAGAGGTGTTTGCAAACTGAGTGAGTATCAGTGAGCAAGCAAATGCCCTGCTTTAACAGTGATGGTCTGCCAAGTCTGATCCTGAAGATCTTCTGACATCCCAGCCTGTAGTATCCTTTATATAAATGCTGTGAGTGCTGAGGAGCTTCCTTTACTGCCACTGCTGGCACTGGATGGACCTTTCCACTGACCCAGTGGGGCATTTTATTTTCTTCTTCTGGCAGAATGGCCCAAACTTTACACACTAAAGTGGTTATGGACTTAGCTCAAAGAACCCTCACATTCCATATCAAGCCTATCATGCCCTACCTCCCCCTGCACACACACTCACACACACATCCTTCCGTAGCCCCTTTCCAGGGTTTTTGGATCAACAGCAGGTTGGTTCTCATGGCTGAGAGGGTACAGTGATATAGATGGAACCCAGGTTTCCCTAAGGCCCTTCTCACAGCTCTCCTAAAGGCATACCAAGGAAAACATGACAACTGGTAAGACTGGATTTATGGAACCTGACATACAGTACTTCCATTCCCTTAATAAGCAACTCCTAGCTTTGTCTTTTTGTAAGACACCATGAAGATCTGCCTTGCTATGAGGATTACCCTCCAGCTCCCTTTTCTGGCCAAGCTGATTACCTGAAACTCATGGTGGTAAATACTCACATCACTACTGATGATGAGGGACTGGTTGCAGATGCACTCCCTGGTCATGGGAGTCACTGCCTGTGTGCGGGACCATTTGCACATCCAGAAAATGGAGCCAATTTATCCTTATCTCCCTCACACACCACCTCCCCAGGAAAAAATCCCAAACCTAGCCTCTGTCACCTTTACCCTGCTCTTCTACAATAGGAATTCCCTTACTGTCCATACAGCAATCAATTCCAGCTTTCTTCCTCTTTGGGAAGTGGAGATTTCAGAAGAAATATAGTTTATTCCTGAGGATCCACTACACAATCAAATATAGATTTATAGCATTGCTTTATACTCCTAGTCACTCACATCCTTCTTTCCCCATCCCCAATTTATAGTCAGACTCTATCAGATTCTTTTTCTGAGACAGTCATTGACTCTGTAATATATTTAAAAGTTTGAAAAGTCCTCTTGTCTTTGCATTAAACAACACAGTGCAAAATGCATGCCAAGTATCATTCCTGGCAGCAGATGGGAGGACTGAACCTTGGAATTTGTATAAATTCCAATTTAAGGATACAATGAATTTAAATGGTACAGTCCCACAGACATTAACAGGATTTATTAGACACAGAGCATTTACAGGGATGCATATAAACTGTATGTTGCTGTCTTACAAACTAAAACTGGCAGACTCTGCTAGCTAACCCTAAGTAATAATGATCCTGACTTACATATAGAGCTCCTCATTATGTTTAGCAAATCACACTCTTGCCTTTTAATTAGTCCTGTGGAAGTTGCAGGGATTGTGGGTCAACATGAGAAGGGTACCTAGGGAGTGAGAACAAATGAAGAAAGAAAATGTTCTAAAATTTGTAGCTGTGAAATATACAGTACTACAGAAGGGAATGGGAAATACCCTTCTGCACATTAATTGTTGTCTTGAAGCTGCAGCAAAAAAATAGTCCATTACCTTAAATGTATTGTAGTAATTAGCCATTTGCAGTCTGCATACAGTGATTAGCTTCAGATCTGGGCTTAGAGCTCCCCTGTTTCTGCATGGGAAAGCACAGGAGCCTGCCAGCTCTCCACACAGTTCCCTCTCTGTAAAACAGGAGGAACTTCAGATTCTCTGCAGTGCAGCTGGCACCTCCTGAATCATTTTGTAATTTCCACATCTGAGTATATCAGGTTAACCTTACGCCTCTGAAAGTCACTATGTATACTCCCTTTCTCCTCCAGCGTGTCATGCAGAGGCGTATCTGTGCTCAGTCAATGGCATGGGGAGCAGAAGGGTTGTCTCCAAGTTGTGGCTGACTTACTCTGTGCTGTCTTTCTCTCCCTTCAGGTGAAAAGCAGATGACACATTGAGTCTCTGTACCTCTACTGCCAGGTGATGAACAAAAGAATGAAATAAAAAATGGTGTGTGTTTTGTGTGTATGTCCTCATCCTCATCATCCTGAAAGTCATCTTAACCTGGTATTCTAGTTTCAAAACAAACTGTGGAAAAAACCATTTTTTCCTTGTGTAACAGCTTACTAATCTTACTAGTTACTTTACTGATACACAAATAACTACCGCAGGCAAAGTCCCAGATTCACTGCAGTTTTATTTGAAACTGTTCAGTAGTTTAAAGTTGAAAGAACTACTTTTTACTAAGATGTTTTCAAAAGCAAAAATACAATTAGGTCAATCTCAAGAAGCAGAAAATATGACTCTTTTTCTGTCTAAGATTAACAGGGCTACCCGAGGGTAATTTGTGTGATTATCTGGTGTTATCTCATAGAATTAAAAAATTTCCTTTGCAAACTGGACCCCCTTCCAACAGCCAAGTGCTTTTCATCCCTGCTGAATGGTTTTACTGTGATTTTTGTATTTGTTGTTAGCTTTATATGTAAGCTACTAACATACATTCCTGCAATTTTCTTGCGAAGTCTCTGAATGGCTCACATAGGAATTTCTCCCATCGGGGACCACTTTTTATCAAAACCTTGTTAGATTGTTATTTGACAGGCTTAGACTTCCAGGCTTTGACATAGCAGGGTGGTGGCTCTCAGACAATGATTTCTCAGCCCATCCTTCACAAGAAGCAATATGAGTCCTAAACTTAGAAGCAGGTATGGCACAGACAGATCAAAGAAGATAGCAAAAATAAAATGTGTGGAGGTTTTATTTTGTTTTATTTTTGTTTTATCTGAAGCCTGTTATGGTTATCATGATAAGACCTCAGTCTTATCTTAAAGGAAATAAAAATTTTCTGAGGCAAAAGCAGGAATTGGAGGAATAAGCTGAAAAACACAAGTATCCTGATTTGCCTGAGTTCTTAAAAATCACAAATCCTGTCATGAGCCAGCATGGATGAAGGAAGACAGTGGAGCAGAGACAAGGGAATAGATGGGAGAATATGCTTCAAGAAGTTTATGCATCCATTGAAGGCCCTGGAGCACTCGCATCAGGCCAACCCTGTGGCTGACTCTTTGCCCGCTCCTCAGCCTCCCTACCAGTTTGCTGACTTAAGGCAAATGACAGTCAAGGGTGCCAGCAGCAAGAAGAAGTGAGAGCAGAAGATTTCATGTTGTTCCAGCACTGAGAAATACGGTGAAACTGAGTGCTCAGGTTGCTGACATATGTTGTGGAGACAGATTTCTGCAGTATGCAGACTGAAAAGCATAATCTGAGCAAGGTTATGAGCCAAACATCTACAGTGTTTATTGAAAACATCCCTGATGTTTAAAATTCTGTGGTCTTCTGAAATCCAGCCTTGCAGTTATTTCTCCCTTTCAGAGAGAACGCGACACAGAGATGCTCTGGGAACACATGGGTCTCTTTTTTTCCCCTCCCTCCCAGCAGAAGAGACAGTTTAGCCTGCTTTTCCTGGTTCACATCCTGGGATGAATCACTGCAGACAAACAGCTCCAGCAGAGAGGCAGCTCAGAGGCCCTTACAAGAGCAGAAGAGGAGCTGTCTGTCGCTCTGGGCAGGGTTCACTCTGCAGAGACAGAGAGATGGAAGGAGAGTGATTTATGTGGGTGCCTTTATGAGGGTGTCTGGCATTCAGATACAGTGTGGGATTTTTCTTTGAAAAACAAACAAATGCAAGTTATACTTCTCTGTCTGGAAAAACTCAATCCTTTAGCCAGTCCCTCTCCTCATTGCTCGCTCTTTTTACTCTCACTCATGCTAAGCTGCTTTAGAGGTATTTTTGGAGATATTCAGACTTGGAACGCTGTGTTCTTCCTAGCTGTTTTCAAACTTCCTTGCATGACGTTCCTTTCCCCAGCACTGGTCTTTAGGCCAGCCAGAAATAAGGATACTGCTGACCACAAAAAAAGCCTTGTCTACCTTCCCCAATAACTATTTTAAAGACTGTAACATATCTGCAGAGAGATTTTAGCATATTTTAAAATGCCAAAGGACATTTAAATAAGACAGTGTCTGGTGACATTATGCATGACAACTCATCTCTGCAAAGGTGGAAAGTGAGAAGAAATAAAAGCTAGGCAGGATTATTTATTCAAATGTACCCAGACTTTGCTGTGTGTGAAGGGGTACTGTAACCTCTTAGCTCTTGTGAAAGTGACCCTTGTGCCTGTCTGTACATGTGTGTGTATGCCTAAGAGAAAAAGAGGGAGCAAGTGGGAATACTCTTGCGGCAGTAGGCAGAACTCTTCTCATCTACGAGGCTCTGGTTTTCTGGAATTGGTATCTTGAAAATTCAGAAGTACTGCAAATAAAAGAGAGAAAGGCTTTTGTATAGGAGAAAAGAACTGCTAAAGGTCTACAGCTTCAGACATCCATGCTCATTTCTGTCATATTTTAATGTCTGCTATTTGGTTTGTACATTACTTCCTGTCGAGTATCATCCCAGCAATCTAGTGGCCTGCCCAAGACTGTGTATGCATTGCAGACTAGATAAGAACTAGAAAATATTTCATCTTTGTGTGAATAAAATATTTGAGTATTTGTTTAAGGTAGTTTTCCAGTGCATTGTTGCAGTGTAAGCTGGATTCCTGCCATGTGCACCAAGAGGACCTGTTAGCCCTCTTCCAACCTTCTATTGCAGTTTGTGTTCTGACAAGCATGTTCCCTAACTGCTGCCTTGGATGTTGCTATAACTGCTGTGTGTCACCATTGCTGGTGTTATCACATGGAGTGAGAAAAGTCTGAGACCCCCTGAACTAAAACATATAATTACTTTCTCAAGTAAAATTTAATTACTATTTCTCTTTTCTCTGTTGTCATGTTGGCATCAGTCATACTGGTTAAATGTCCATCATCATACTTTTCATTTCTGTAAAGCACATGAGACTTTTCATGGAAAGGACTGGAACCCTTAGTGTACAAAATCCCATGGTTATTTATTTTATTGAGAGCTGTTTGTTTTACTGAGAGCAGAGATATGCATTAAAACCCATTTGCTTTCTACTCAGTTTAATACTGAGTGCTATAAGTGCAATCATCCTATAGTTAAAAGAAATTCAGCCCACACTGGTCCTAGGAGTATTCTATGCTTTAAAAGTCCCTACAGATCTCACATTAAGCCAGCAGTGAGTAGGGCATAGGTTTCCTATTTAAACATAGCACACCCATTAATATGAATATGCCAAATAGATAGTTATTCTTTCTTCCTTACAGGTGTCCAGGTAGAATCAGTTGTAACCTTGGCTTCAATACTTTTGAGGAGACAATGGATTTATGCTGAATACTTCCTAATCCCATGGTACTCTCATGATATGTAATTGAATGTGCAATTACTCGTAGCACAGCAATTTCTGTGGTGTGTATTACAAAGAATGGTTTGATTTCTCTAACAAACATTGTTGTGGAAGAAATTCTCCACTGGTTCTTGGGAGAGGTTTTAACCATAATGAAAAATAAATTGTGAGAAAAATATTCTAGGAAAGATGATTTAATTTAATAATGTTTTAGCACACTTTTTAGCACAGTTTTCTGTGGCTTGTCACAGAGTAAAGTGAGGGTGGACTCAAGGGGACTCTGCTGAGCCTTTTGTTTTAACATAAGCCAGCATAATGACAGCAGCCTTTACCACTGTGCAGAGCACTTAAAGTCTGACTTGCAGAATAATTTCTGTCATCCAGCATGTTAATAAGTTCCTTCAAAGGTGTTCTTCCACTACTTCTCCAACAAATTGGTTCAAATTAAGATGCTTATGACTCTACTACACAGAGAAAATACGTATGGTTACTGTGAGTTATTTTATTTTCTACCATCTGTGCCCGGATGGTGTCTCTTTAGGGGGGGAAAAGTGGCAGGGCTGAGGGACAGTACTAAGTTTGAGTTTCTACCTGTACTCACACAGTCAAGAACAAAACCTAAAAAAAGGAAACAAAAATAAAAACACAATGACACTTGCATCTAATTTTGGTGCAGGTTGAACAATTTGGTGGTTCTTACATTTTGGTTGCTTTGATTGATCTTTTATCACATTGTGTTTTCATGCCTCTTACATTTCTTCTTTTCCATATAATAGTCTCCAGAGAAGCTACTCTCTTGACTCAGACAAGACTGCACGTGAACAGGAGAGCTGCCTTGGAAATGCCTTTGTTATTCATCAGAGGCCCTTTGAACTTATGCCAGTCTCTTTGAGGGGCCTCATTCAGAAGCCATCAGGATCAATGGAAAAACTCCAGTTAACAAGGCCTTGATGCCAGTCCAAATCTGATACCAAAGTTCTCCCAAGAAGGATCTGCTTATGGTAGCACAGAGTATTTGATAGCTCTTTTGCACAGGCACATTTTTTTATGTGAAAGAAAATGTATTTGCTTCCATTCCATTACTAAAAATCTTGCATGTGTCCTTTGGCAGATGTTGAAAGCAGATCAGAAGCAGATGATGTGAGAGCAACAATATGTCCCTGAGCAACAGCTAAGCAGCAGGTGCAGGAGGAGCATATGCCAGATTCCCATCAGCAGAAGGAGCTGCACGGAGGACTCTCTGGGACTGCATGTGAGGTGCATGCTCCACTTTTCTTCTGCACTGGGGAATATTAATGAGTCTTCATCAGGCCAAGCAAATAATTTGCCACTTTAACTTTCAATTATGTAATAATTTGTCATGTAAACACCCAGAGACTGTAGTGCAAGAACATTTCTCATGCAAAACAACCTGGGTCTTTAAAAACCCTCGTATTTTGTTTTTAAAATTGAATGTCCAGAAAAAAATAATAAAGATAATTAGAGACTTAGCTGTCCCCAAATCTTTCCCACACGTTCAAGAATATTAAAGGTTTCCATTTATTTATTTTTAAATAAAATATGCTACTTTCAAAAAATACTGTATAAAGTTAATTTGAAATGTTTTGATGAGACAAGTTCTGAGACACACCTAAAAAAAAATAAAATAAGAAAAGCAATGGTTCAGTGACTGAAATATTTTTTCTGCTGTTCAGCCCTGGCCCTCTACTTTGCTTTGAACAGACTAAATAATAACATGTCTATTATGATCAAAACTAAGCAATTCTGGATAGAAGTGATCCATTTGTCTCCGATGTCATATTATGGCCTTCTGAGTGGAACTGGACAAAAATCTGGTTTATAAAATATATATACATATGTCCACATTTTACCTCAAGACAAAGCCAAGACTTCTCAAAAATAAAAAGCATCGCACTCTCCGCATAAGAGCCATTAAAAAGCAACCAGTGCACAAAAGTATAAACTGTTTTGCATTGTGCTGGATCTGTTTCCAGACTCCTGCTGTGCCATACTTTTTCATGATAGCGACCTGAGACTCATCTTGAGGAACAGAGGTCCATTCTCTCTTTCTTCCAGCTTTGGTGGAAAAAAAAATCATATTAAAAGCTACAGGAAGATTTGGATTAGATATTTTTTCTCTTAAGAAAACTTCTCTCAGAAATCTCTGGTTCTTCTCTTGAACCATATGATGGTATTTAATGAACCAGTTAAAAAATCTAAATAAATAGATTTAAAAAGAAAAAAAATCCTATTTTCTGCTTGTTCAAGTAATATTGAAAGGCCACAGAACAGTATCTAAAAGAGAGAAGCAAAACCTCTCCATTGAAATAAAACAGCTCCACTGGCCTAAGTTTTTATCACTAAAGTGTTAATAGCATGACAAGGATTTCATGAATTGTGTTTTGGAATAGTTTGCATTTTCACTAACGTAATCTGATGCAAAAAAATCTAGAGCAATTTTTAACAAGACTAAGAATTCACTTTGAGATGACCAGTAAAAGAATTTGGCTCTAAGTAATTTACAGGACTGTACTGACAGATTTCCTAGTTATAACTAATGCCAGAAAGCACTTTTTAGCTAACCTTGAATTTTAAGTCAGATATTAATGAAGGTGTTGGAATGGGGATTCATTCTGACACCCTTAGCTAGATATTCATAAGTGACATGAGGGTATAGAAAATGTTTGAAGTGGCGAATTAAATTAACCCAGCTGACTCTGCACTGAATTCTTAAACCACCTGTGTGACTTCCCCCAAACCATGTCTATCCATGCCTGTGCTCTTAAATACCACAGAGACTATAAACCTAATCCTCTAATCCTCATAAAGATACTAGGAGACTGACCCTTTCATGACTGGCAGTGCCACACTGATATTACATTTAGGTCTTGGTATAGAACACTGCAAGAACTTTGTGGCTATCTCTAAGGGAATTTCGTTTGCCGTAGGAAATGAGAAAATTAGTTATTCCTGACAGACTACAGGGATTTCTTGGAGTCAAAGGAAAATTAGAAGCCTTGTGAGGAACTAAAATATCTCAGCATTTGTTAGGAAATCCTACAATGCCTATCCAGAAATGTCTCCCACTTAGATACCAATGCAAGACTGGCTGGGGAAAAATAATCATCGAGGCAGCCTTCCTCCCAACGGATAAAGGGAGCAAATTTCAATTTAGATATCTGAATTTCTTCAAGAAGCTTTTGAAACTCTTCTGGTTTAAATTGTCAGAGTTGTTTGTGCTAGAGCACTAGCAGGAAGGATGGTATAGGACATGATGAAGATCAAGCTGGAAAATTAGAGAATGATAAAATATTGTAGTTTGAAAGAACAGATTATAAACCCATGTCCAAAAAAAATATGTTATTCATCTTCTCTTCTTTTTTTCTCATTTGAATCCAGAAGATACACAGATTGAAACCATTTCACAATGGTATCTGTAAGTCAGAAATTATTCAAAATCATAATACTTAATTTTATGTATAAGTTCACTGAGTTTTCTTAAATGAACTATGCTTTTCCAAAATAAATACAGATTTGTTTATCCAAAGTGAAATGAAACACTTAAAATTAACTTTGTGACAGCTGGCAATGGGTCCATTGGAACTAGATCCCTCTGGGGATAGACAGAGAGCATCATTTTCCAGCCACTCTTCTATCCTCCTTGAATCTACTACTGCATCAGAGACTGCACAAACAAGCATAAGAGTCAATTATGCTAATTCTAGTCACACACTATACCTCCATGGAGAATCCCCATACAGGATCTGCAAGATATAATTGTTTCCCTTTATAGAGAATAGAGCAGAGTAGACACTGTCTCTTGAAATTCTTCAGGAAAGAAAAGCTGAGGATGAAAAGTTAGACATAATTGAAATAAAGTATTTTGAGACTTTTTGAAAATATCAAAGGAACACAAGCATCTTAGCTGCTGTTTAAGCTGTGGATCCAGCTAGTTTTCTTGAGAGATTTCTATCTGCAGAGTCTCAGCCTCTAGCCAGTTTGAATACTCTCACAGTCTCAGGAAAGAGGATTTTGTAGCTTCCTCTGGCTTATCGTGTAGCCACACTGTACAGCCAGTGTCACGGATCAGTGGAATGCACCTCACTCAAAGGAGAGAAGCAGTAATATGTTTCATCGAAGTAAAACTATAATTTGAGGTATTTCAATAAATTTAATGGAATGCAACGTATTTTGGAATGATCCACAGTGGGACTGGAGACACAAGGGAGCCACACATAAGCCAGGAGTATTCCAGCTTCTGGGCTCATCACAGGGTATGTCTGTTGCTCCTTGGTCAGCCTGAACCAAATTACAACCTGGAGTCAAGTCTATCCATCACAATTAGCCTTCTGGATAACTGAAATAATTTTGTAGATTCTCAGATACTAGGAGAGGTTTACCACCATGCAGATGAGGGCTAGCAACCTTGCTGTCAGGTATTTCTTTGAAAACGTCACTCCAGTTCTGCAAAAGGATCTTTCCACTGTCCTTGCTTTGTCCCCTGCCCTTCAGCTGCACCTTTGCCAGAGCTGACCGTAATTTCTGTTTCTTTCCAGTTTTGTTTAGCTGTGCTTTTTTTTTTCCCCCTCATACTGGTGTAATTACAGTGTGCAGTCATCTTCTGTCAGCAGGAAACACATGAGAAAAGGTTTGGAAATGTATATGCTGAAGCTTCTACTCTCTTGCAATCCCAGCAAGAGCTGGGTTTTAATCCTTTAAATACCAGGATTTCATTAAAGTTTTCTTTTTCCCTTCATATTCTCAGTATGATTCACAACTGAATTGAGCATTAGGCTGTTTAAACAGTAAAACATTTACACAGAGGAGCTCCAGCTGTAGTGTAAATACCATTTAACAAGATTTTTTTTAAAGACGTAGTCCTGGAAAAGTCATTATAGCTATTTGTTTGCCAGAAACTATAGGAATAAGAGAAAAATCCTTTGTGTGTCATTTATTATTGACACTTTATAGGTCAGGGAATTATAAACAGCTCTAAGTATTTTACAATAACAACTTTTTACTGAAAGCTCTTCTTTTTAAAATGTAGTGTCTGGTATTTTTGCTGTTACAATTCCTCAGTGCATACTTTCAGTCACTTAAACTGGGTTGCCTAAGATTTTTTACAATTATGAATGTCAAGAAGAGTTTATAGCCACATGTTAATGCTACCAGTTTTGCTTACTGTGTATATAAATCTGGTACCAGAATTGTGACTGTCAGTCAGAAAATATCTTTTACAAGTGTGGCTGCAAGATGGTTTACTTAATCTAATAGCTTCCAATACACATAAAGTTAGTTAAGAGTTCCTGCTATAACCTTTTTGTGACAAACTTGCATAAAACTCATATAAATCCCATAATATATACTACTTCTCATCCACTTTAATTCCTTCTTCTGACATGTATTCCATAGTAAATTTGGTATAACATATTGATAGGCTCCATATAAGTCTTTTATTTTTTTTGCGTAGGTTTAAATATCCTGAAACTCCCCAAAACACACGTGGGAGAATTGCCTTGACTGTCCAGTGGTTTTAAAGCCAATATTGTCCTGTAACCTTTCCCTTTTTATAATAAGGGACGCCAAAGACCAGCGCGAGTTGCTTACTATACTTCTGAGATAATGTATCCAATGCATTTTAACACCCTTAAGAAGCCATTTCATGTTCTCACTTCCACAAAAAGTTGTGGTGAAATACCAGACTTGAAATGTATACTGACATTTCAGTGAAGTTATTTAGGTGGTTAGATACATCCTTGCTGGTTTTACAGGCTTATCCTAGGTCCTTATATTTTTGAAAAGAAAAGAATACCTTTGTATTTACATAACACTTGAAAACAGAGCCAAGACACAAATATCCTGTGTTCAAAATATGGTAAAAAAAAATAATAATACAGCTGTACTAGTGCGACTGAAAAATATATGCAAAAACATTTTTGTTAAAGCAGTACAAACTTTCTGTCAAGGAAAAATTAATAATTCAAGGTAATATATGAAATCATACTTCAGTTTAATTTTCCTCACAATTATACTCCTAGAAAACAGGATTAACTTTACCAAGGAAGGCCAAAGAAGTAACTAAACACAAAAGCCTAAGAAAAGCCTCTACTGTGAAGTAATTATGATCATCAAAAAGGCTTTGTCATACTTTTCTAATATTTCATAATTTAGGACAAAAATAAAATATGATACATGAATTACAACCTGAGCATGAGTTCACATAATGTAGGAAATCAAAGAGTTCTTAGGAAAAGAGGAAGGTTGATGACAGGGTGGTTTTTTTTGAAAAAACAGAACCCTCCTGAATATATGCATTTTTCCAAACGTGGTATCTTTTCAGATTTGTGTAAGGTTATCATGTTAATCTAAGGTTAAAATCAGAACAAAGGCTGCTATGCTTGTGTCATATGTGTTTCCCTTTAAGAATGTTAAATTACTTGTGCCAGTAGCTCAGCATGTGAGCCAGACAGGCCAGGGAGATTAGATATATATTCCACAGCAGATATTAAATTTTGGCTCTAGCTCAGAAACAGAAGATTCATTCTTCAGGTACCTACAATGAACAGACAGTTGTAAACTGTTTTTCAAAGTAAGGATTCTTTTGACCTAAGCATCAGTCCTATATTAAAGAAATACACATAACGAACCTCACATTGTCATTAAAATACAAGAAAAAAAGCAGGATTTGTAAGAACATCGTCTTGATCAGTGTTATTTTTCTACAGTGATTTCCTCCTTGATTCTCCCACTATGTATTTTCAGTCCTTTTCTTGCTCTCTTCTCCAATTCCTTGCTTTCCTTAACCTCCAAATAGTCAACTCCAGAGCCAGTAAATTTACTCACACAGATATTAACAAGTTAAGTGCATCATCCCCCTTGGTTATAGCATGTGAAGAAACTGAAAACATACAGTTGCCAAGACAAATTTGTTGAAGAGTCAATTGTTTAAGACTGAATGAAAAATCACAGTGTAAGCCCAGCTCCTGAGACATAATGAACCACTGATGACAGCTGTTTCCCCTGAGAATGGCTACCCTAGCAGCAAGGTATCTTTGGTCAAGGATTCCTTTTGCTGAGTCTGCTCTGTCTGTAGCAGATAAGAGAGATGTAAAGCATGTTCCCCAACAAACAACACTAAGTATAGAAGGGCCGCTCCACAGCAGGGAATCACAAAAAGGTAGGGCTTGGTATCCTCTCAGCCTTCCGCTCCACAAGCGCCCTTGATGCATTTTCTGATATCAGGTATCTTATTTCAGTATTCAATCTGTAATGGTAAATGCTATTCATTCTACAAAAAGAAGTGAGTAGCTGACATGCTGCAAACCTGGACTAAATGTGCATTATATGTAACTGTTTCTTGTAAATACCAGATGCATCTACCTATTATTAATGTAATTAATCAATTATAAGGAACATTAAAAGTAGGATAACTGCAATTCTTAAAAATACCATTAGAGAAAAGTTTTGGTTACATACACATTTTCACTTTCTTATATATGTTATTACTTTGCTTTTAAAAAATTTGTATGCTTTCCACTTGGTCACCTTCCCTACATTTCTCTTTAGCAATATTTTATGTTTTTCAGTAATTTATGTAGCAGATGTCCTCATCTCAACAGCTTATTTCTGCTTCTTCCCAGACCTGTAGTGACTTGCAATACTATCTACTTTCTTTCTTGTACGTCATTGCTGCTGTTAAGAGTTCTCCACACTAAGCTGTGAATGCAATAACACAAGCCTAGTGTTTCAAACCTTACAGTGATGTTTGCTCTTTATGGAAGTCTAGTCTCTAAAATCATTTATCCACTTGTCAGGATATGAAAGCATAAATATCATTTCTGGCAATACATAAAATAGAAGGAAACCTATATCAAGTCTTATTTATACTGCTGCTGTTTACTGTCCACTTACAAGGTAAGGCTACAATTAGTCACAGAGCATCTAGTTCAAATTCCATTGCTAGCAAATTCATTACACTGTTGGCAAATTTTTTGTCCATTCCTACAAATGCGTTTTAGCTGCAAAGCTGCTGTCAGTTCCACATAGGGAAGGTCAAAAGCACCAAGTTCTCTGACCTTAAACAAGAAATTTGAAATATTTTTGGCCAAATATTTTGACTCACAAACCCAAATCAGCGAATGCCATAATCAGTGTAGACTCATATCTTTCCCGGAAAACAGGCAGCTATAATTCCACCCATGAGATATACCCTGTGTTGAAGATGAGGGCAAAAGGACCACAGCTTACCTGACAAGCTGACCTTCTTCTTAATACCTCTTTTAAAGATCCATATGCTTCTCACCACCTTCATTAAAACATAGTTATTAGGTCATAGACACAGGTTCTCTGCAACACCTATGAGCGCCTTCCAGGCTATCTACTTGCTGTTTCCAATCCTTGCCAACAAGGGCTGCAGGAAACTGTAAAATTTGCATAAAATACATTTGGAAAATTGTTTTAAAGAGAGATAATGCACCAAAAAGTGATGAACAATTAAAAATACAATGGCAAAAATCTTATTTAGAAACACTATTCTGTTTCTACTTATTGGGTTCTTTCTAGTGTTCAGAAGTCTACAAACCCAAGAGCTACATCAAGTCAGTTTTGATCACCCAGTGTGCTTAATTAATTACTGTTATCTGCCTCTGACATTATATACATCTTTGAAGAATTTGTTTTCAGTACACCAGCACATTAATAATCACAGAAGTTATGTGGAATTAATGAGTGAAACCAAAAATTCTCTAGTTGTAGAATTTCTGGTTTGTGGGACTGGTGACATAGCAGCACAACTTCTGTATTACAAAATTAACAGCATACCGAGTACTGAAATCACTTAATGATGCACTCCATCAGGTAGGCTGTCAGAAAGACAATTCCTGCCTGTCAAACTGAAAGACTTGTGTGCCAAAGAGAGAGGGACCCTGCTTTGCAGTAGGCTAGAAGTAACTTCATAGCCATGCCGTTTCTCCAGGCACAGAATAAACTGGAGCACAGCATTAAAAAAAAAAATGTTTTAGATTGTTAGTTTCCAGTTTGATTTACAGGTTACATGGACAATATCAATGGGAACTAAGTGAGCTCTAGGGCGTGGGACATAACTGCACTTTCTGCTTTGGTGTTATGTGCCCTTAATTAAGAAGTTCACTTAAGATTCATGTGTCTGTGAAAAGTTAACAACAAATTGCAGCTCTCTTTTAATGCTGAGAATGAGATATTTTGGTAACGAAAAGAGAAAAAAAAAAAAACATATTGAAAAAGGTTTGGTCATAAAACCAGTCTTTTAATGCTTATGACTTCATGTGACTATATATAATAAGTAAATCTCAGAAGAGTGAATGTACATCGGTAAGATGGCAAGAATATTTTCTAGAACTATTACTCCTTTTTTTTTTTTTCAATAATAAGCCTCTCCTACATTTCCTATTGGATTATTGCTCAAGTATTGATCCAAGAGGTACAAAAGTGTTCTGACTGGTGTTAAATGCGGGATTCATCTGCCCAGACATAAATTAAAAGTTAACTCCAAGTCCAAGCTATAGGTACTTTGAGTCTCTTTATAGTCCTTTAATACATCTCTGGATTTCAAATCAGATCAGTTTATCCTAAAAATAAATACCTAATTCATGCTAGAGCAAATGTCCTTTGAAGATGCCTGTTGATCACTATAAAGGGAGTGACTATCTTAGACTTTAGCGCTGAACTTTAAGACAAGTAAAATTAGGTGACATAAATCTCGCCCTAAATGCTCCCTTTGTCATGATGCCTTTAGAGTTATCAGACTATTAAAGAAAATGATTTTTTTCAGTGCCAAAATACAGACTTTTTGCTCCCAGTTGCCAAATCGAATCTAGCCTAATCCTAAGGAATATTATCTTGCAGTAGGCTGCAATGTAGGATCACATGTAAGTCATTCTTCCAGGCATAAAGACTAACACAGAGAAAACAACGGAAGTACTGTTTTTCACTAATCTTCAGAGTGATTCATAAAAGTAATGAGGACACACTGAAAAAGACAAGTGTCCTTAACATTCTCTTAAAGGAAGGATAAATCTTATTATGTAACAAATATGTCAGCAAGAAGGGTACTACTCCTCAATCATGATAGTTGTCTTATTGAAGAACGACTTAAGAAATCCAAATTAATTTTGCAGTTCTTAAATACCTTCTTTCTTTTCGTGCTTTGAAGGAATGTTAGGTTTTGTGGCTCTCTCTGGCACCAGAAGCAAAGAAGGTGAATACTTAACAAATGAACAAAACTACAATCTGAGCAATTTTACCACAGAACTTTTTGTGCCGATTTACTTCTATCAACTGTCTGTTCAGCCCAAAGTTTAATTTGGCAGTGCTCAAGGATTCTCAGTGAAGTTAGCACAACTGATTACTTTCACATCCAGCCATCCACAAATATCTCAACATGTTGAAAGTTGCAGAAATTTACTAAAAACCTGAGTACCATGGAATTCATAGCTCCCCAGGCAGCCGTAACAAAATGCAAGCAGGGGTCCTGACCTTGTGAATGCTCAGTTCATTAGGTTTATTCAGTAGAATAAGTAGTTGAAGTATCTGTCCTTTAGCTAAACACTTAATGTGTTGCTAGCTGGTCTGCCGTGGCAGATATTCATTAAAACTCCGTTTATCACAATTTTGTTGTTTTGACTGCTATTCTCTTTATCTCTGATTGTAATTTCTTCCCACATCTTTAAGTGAGAACTCTTTGAGACCTGAAATTTCATGTATATTACCTAAACACAACTATAATGTGCTCAATTACACGGGTGTTTAAACAATATGACAGCACAAAACATAAGCAATTGTAGGTCATAATGAGTGTGACAGTCATCATAATCAAGACTGTGATGAGGATGGTAATGGGAATGTAAAACATGGTTTCCAGCAGAATTTCCTTTCTCTTAACATCAACATTTGAGCAAGAGCAGTCTTTTAAAGTACCTTAAACAAGCACATTAAAATCAGGTACACTCTCTGCCGTTTTATGATATATTCATTCAACATGTAATTCAATCATGAGTAGGGATACTGGGCTACTCTGTCAAATGGAAATTATATGAGGTGCAATAGTTAAAGCGGACTGCCATGACTCTGTAAGCCTGATTCCAGGAGAATGGATGGAATCTCTGAACAATTTTCTCTAAAACATGAGGTGGGGGAGAAAACTGATTTTTCAACCTTATTTGTATACCTGTGACTAATAAGAATGGCCCCTGATGTGGTTATATCTGGATCTCCCAAACTGCTCCTAGGCATAACTCAGGAGCAAGAATGTGCCAAGGACCAGATCTAACAGGCAGTCTGAACGTGACCACCCTGTTCTGGAAGGTAGGACAATTTAATAGTACAAATTACATCAAACTGTGCTGCTGGTCTCAGGATCCTTGAAATGTTTAGCTTACCATTATAGCCTGTTGCCCAATGATGCCAAGGAGTTCAAAGGTATTAGTATTACATATCCATATGTTTGTATAGATATATATGAATTATTACATTATAAAAACATTACGCTATAATATTATTCTATTATTATACTTTATACAGTTATACTTTATACACGTATATATTTTAGATTAACTTATTTTTCTTACTACATTGCATTGCAAAATGCAATATTGTGAAGTCATTGTAAAATACGTCATATTACATTATATTATAATCACATGAGCATAAAGTGATTAATGTTACAGTCACATGAAATTGTTAATGTTACAGATTAGTGTAGAAGATCAACTGTGCATATAAGCTCCATCTTTTATGGATTAATTTTTTAGTTCGCTTCTGTTTGGTCAGATGATTATTTTTGCTGGGAAGTGAAGTCCCTCACTTCTGATGCAATGAGGATACGAAAACACATATCACTTTTATGTGGCTGTCCCTTAAGTCCACATTGTTACTGCTGACTGCAATTGTATTGTCTTGAACATTGAGAAGCAGTTTTGTTAGCATTGGTATTAAAGTTGTGGATGACACCATGATAGAAGGAAGAACATAAATACTGATGAAATATTCAAAAAAGGAAACGGTCTGCAGAAAGTTAATTCTGCAATGTTTTATCTTCAGACCAGGTGGACGCACTCCAGAAAAGAAACTGTGGGCAATAGGGAATCATAATCTGAATACGAAATTCACTTTCCATAAAAAAACAGTCAGGAGCATTACAACAAGATTTCCTAAACTTTGTCACACCCATTTTGTGTATTAAAATATTAATTAAAACAATATACCATTTTCCACAGATGGCTTAGGTACAGCCCCCTGTTTTGGATGGTGATAGAAATTAATATTGTGTTAGCCAATTTGAATCAGTTTGCTTAAATGACTGCAAAAGTTACAAATTTAATATACTTTTAGTTAGTTACTGTTTACATAGTTGGTACATACTGGCTTTTATTTCTAAAAGGATAGTACATGACTTTTGTCTTTTTTTCACATAGTAAGATGCGCTAGACTTTATATGTCTTATCAGCCCCAATGTATTTTGTACATTGTTATTGGAAACAATATTGGCCATTTCATTGTTTTTACTCGGAATAATTTTTTTCTGATTTTATCTTTGACATAAAATTCCTTTTTAAGTGTTATTTTTTTAATAATCTTGCCTAGTGACAAATTCAGGTGCAAATAATTATTGCAATCTCTAGAGAATAGAAATTCTTAAGTAGCCAAAAGTCCGGTGGTGTTTGGACTACAAGTGTCTTTAATACTATGTTATGTCACATTTAACAAATATTTGGGTAAATGTGTTAAAAGCTTATGAACCACATAGTGTAGTTTATTATAAGAAAATATGAAGTTATGTCTTTTGGATATCTAAGCATTGTCATATAAAACACTAAAATTAAAAGGCTTGTATAGAGCCAAGAAGACTGAAAGAGGTTGAGTGAACACCTTATATCCTCAGATCATAATTTCTTAGAAGTTTCAAAGTTCATTTCACTGAAGATACAACAAATATAAGCACAGTAGAATGCAGGGGAACATTTATGTATATAAAATTCAAAATAGTGACTGGGAATCTGAAAGTGTTACAATACTTGACAAAATATTTAACTCTTCCGCTTTCATAATTCTTCATTCATATTTGAAGACTTATTTTGTTATAAAAGAACCTCAGCTGAGTAAAAAGATATAACATCAATGATAAAATAAACAATGAGAGTAATTTATGCAAACTGGGAGATAGATTGTGGAGGTTAAATACTACAAGAAGATACTGTTCAGATTCAGCAGAAGGAAGCATTCTTAGGAACAGTAAGGCTAGATAAAGAATGTAAAGTTATCCCTCCTATTGTATAAAAGGAAGAGAGATTTAATAGTTCTTTTCTTGGGTATTAGGTATGCCCACATCATTCAGTGCCAACAAGGTGCTTTTGATACTGTCCATGTTTACAGTATGCATAAAGTTATACTTTTCTTAGTTAATCTTGGTATCTGGCATTAGAAAAAATGTGGAAAGCAATTTTTTTTATGAATGTTTATTTAAGAGTTCACTAAATTATGGCTCAGCACTGCTTTCAAGGATGAGCTTATAAAGAATTAGAAGATGACAGCCTAGTCATCATGGTGAGAGAAATAAGGACTAACCTTGTCTTTTGATAGGAATCTAGAATAAAAGTAGTATCTTACTTATATATTCTATTTTTATTTAAAAAAGCCCCCCACACACACAAAAAAAGGCAAATAAAAAAAATCCAATAAAAACAAAACCCAATGACAAAATCTGCAACTATTACTGATCATTGAAACCCAACACAAATTATATAACCCAAAAATATATGGCAAGGGAAATAGATGTAATTAGTGGAAGACTTTTTAACATACCAAAAACAACATTAGAAGAAAAATCATTGACTGACTGTTGAAGTTGGATGATTCTGAAACAGGAATTTCTCATAATAATTTATTAGTGAAATTTACTTTGAAATGGTTGTAGATGTCTTTTACGATCTTATCTTGAATTATGTTTTTTCTGTCAGTTTTAAATTTTAAATATTGCTAAATATAAGCATTCAAAACAATGAGGAAGTTGCACATTTTAAAAACATTAATAATAGGAATAAAATTAGAAAGAAAGCAATTATATTTGGAAAACAATGCATCTCCTAACTTATCTATCTTCTAGTATTAAGTGTGACAGCTCTTTTTTTTATTTTAATCTACAGCTGTAAAGATCTTTCCTTGCCTTTCCCTCTCTTGCCTTCTCTTTTCTGCACTTTGTCTTTCTTCCTCCTTCTCCAGCACCTCCCCAGTTTAGGTAAGTTTACAAGTCCTGAAGTCCTGGACTAGTTAAGCTGTACAGAAGGCTGTGGAAGATGGTGAGTCTGTTCCATTCCTACACAGGTTTTTTTGGTGAGTGAAATTCTTTGAAAATGACCCAAAATCTAGCACCACCACTGGTGTTTCTTTACTCAGCCAAATGACAGCGAAGGTTTTGATTTTGTTTTCCTAATGAGCCAAGTGACACATCATGCCTTCTGTATTCAGCTCCAATGAACTGATGTCATGAACACTTTGTCAGCTTTGACACTTATAAGATTTTGACCTTGTATATAAAAAGCAAATTGTAATTTGGGCAGCATGAATTTGTGAGCACCAAATTTGAAAAAATTTTAAAATTTTTTTCCAGCACTGGCTGAGTTATTTCTCTCTAAGAACAAAGCCAGTTTTAGACTTTACAGGCTGGACAGAGAGAAAAAAAAAAAAGAAAAAAAAAAAAGAAAGAGAAAGTAAAAAGAGAGAGACAAAGAAAGAATTAGAAGCAAGAAAAAAAATATAATTTCTGAAAAAGAATTGCAGCACTGCCCATCCAGCCTGTCAACTGCTACAGACTTTCCAGAAGCACCACTCTCTAAAGTTGTCAACAGTATTTTATAAAGATATACAGTCAGCAAAGAAGCAGGTAGCACAGAGATAGCCTTTATTCGGTGCAAGAGGCACGCACAGCCCTTCTCCAAATTGTTAGACACTTAGAGCTGTTCATCAGTAAACCACATTGTTAGCAATGAAACCATGGAAGAACAGGGTGTTGCAAATTTCCAGACCAAGCCTGCAAAAGACATTGTGAAACTGCAGCATGGAAAGTAAGGCCTTTGGAGACTTCTACTCATGCAAACAATCACTGGACTATGCAAACTTCAGGAGTAAATTATTGGAGTTGGAAGAATAAAAAAGACACTCCAATTTCAGGGTTTCCCTACCACAACTCTGGGATTAGAGGTCCAGGCCTTAACATCATCACCATATGTCAGGCTGTCTCACATTTTGCTTGTTAAAATATAACTTATTATTTTTATATTTGTTGTATAAACAGTAGCCAGGAAATTCTTTTAAACATCTATTACTCATGCAGTATTTCCTTCTCCTCAGATATTTAAGAGGTTTATTCTTAAGAAGGCAGAGAATGGTTCTCCTGTTCATGATCTGTCTCTTTCAAGTAGTGCAAGCTTTATTGGTTTCTCTTTCTGACATCTGGGTCAGAGGACTTGAATTCTGCATTGAGTAAGTGATGAGTGCACTTTGGCCTGGAAGTGTTCAGGCTACTGGCTCAGTGAATATATTCAGGCTAAGGAAAATAGTAAGTCTCTAGTTTCAAATACTTGGTTTAAAAAATATTATAAATGAAAAAATGTTTTTACAAAACTTGTTTACAGCAGAATGGTTTTTATTTGGTATAAAGGCTTCTCTTATTTTTGGAATGTAGAAAAAGATCTAAAACAGAAGCCTCCTTTAGCAATGTATATGTATTCAGACACAAGCAAAGACTCCACTCTCCCTATTTATCCTGTACTATGGTAACCTAATTTTTCAATATTTTCACTCAAATTAATGAAACATTAAATGTAAATGGTAGAGATTTTCATCCTGGTCCCATCCCAGTCCTAATGCATTCATAAAACTTGTTTTCCCCATGACACAACAACTACCTACATTTAACTGTCACCAAGGTTTTACACCAATTGAAAAATTGTTATTCCTCAGAATATCATTTTTGTTACAAGTGCAGATGTTAACTGGCATAAATAGGTACTAGTACAGAGGTACTAGCCAAGTATTTGTAGAAATCAGGCAGTTATATCTCAACATATAGAATATTTTCTCTATATATTTTAAAGAAAATGGTTCACAAAATCATGTTTGTCAAGCCTTGCAGGAATCAACAGAGATTCAGGGCCTTGTGTTCCCTTGAACATACCTTTTGTAAAACTTGCACCTTCTGCTTCTCTGCATTTTTCAGTGTTGATATAAGTAATGCATAGGTTTTATTATACTCTTTTTTAACCTAGGGGATCTTTATACAACGACAGCATTTTTCACCAAGGCAGTGCAGTGATAGGAGAAGGGGGAATGGATTCAGACTGAAAGAGATTAGTTTTAGGTTAGATAGAAGAAAGAAATTCTTTAATGTGAGGATAGTGAGCCACTGAAACAGAAAGCCCAGACCAGCTGTGGTTGTCGCATCCATGGAAGTGCTCAAAGGCAGGTTGGATGGGTCTTTGAGCAACCTGGTCTAGTGGAAGGTGCCCCTGCCCATGTCAGAACAAGGTGATCTTTAATGTCCCTTTCAACCCAAGCCGTTCTATAATTCTATTCTGTGAAGGGGTTGCAAGAGACTACAGAGACTATTCAGCTCTACAGCAGCATCACCAGTTAGCTGAAAGTAAGGCAGCTCTGAAGAATGAGGTAGAAGGAGGTGTGTGTGTGAGAAAAGTGCTCACAGCTGGAAGGGTCAGGATCAAGGAGGCAGCTGAGCTTCTAGTGTTGTCTGCAGAACTGTTTGAGAAGATTGACTGGGCAATCTCCAGGAACTTGATCTGGATTGTCTCTGAGCAGCCTGGTTCATCATTTCATCTGGGCCTAATTTGAATGGGGTTTGGTCTGGTCCTTTATCTCTAGGTTAATGTGGGGGTTTTGGAGAGGGGGGTGTTTTTGTTGTTGGTTTTTTTTTTGTTTTGTCTGTTTTGTAGGATCTGTCTGATGAAATCTTCCAAGGGCTATGAATTGAATATATTTCAAAATTGTTATGGAATGTAAGGGTAAAAGTTTTAGTCAACTACATCTGGCCTAGTCATTCTTGTTTCTCCTTACGATTAGTTTGTATGATATGTAAGGTTTAATTCATGGAATTTTATGGTAGAGATACAAAGTAGAATAAAAATACCTGAAAAGATCACATTTCTCTGACCATTCAGATGTAGATGACTGCAGTATGGAGATATGCAAGATCTATTTCACCACAAGTGTCAAAACAAGTGAAAAGTAATTAGAATAATAGTAAACATCAAAGGCAAAAATCACATTTTCAAAATTCTTTAAGGGACCTATTAACCCAATGTGCCTCTCTCAGCAGCAATTTATGCCTATTAGGTTCTTATGGCTCTTTAGGAGTTATTGTTCCTTAAATGCCTAAATCTCTCAAGAATGTGACTGGTATCCCCTATCAACATATGTCAGTTGATCATGCAGCAAAAAATAAAGAAGTCTTGTAAAAAAAGTATCAGGATATTACTTAAAAACCTGTGTGATTTTCTTAGGCATTGAGTTGTGTTAAGTTAAATTATGCGAGCTATGCAAAACATGCATGTGTGACTTTTACATGTAACACTTCCATCTATGAGGCATCACACCAGCATGTGCAATCTTTCACTTGCCCATTTCTGACAAAAGCAGCAGTAGATAAATTCATACGTTTACTCCACAAGAACTGAGTGGCATCAGCCACTACTATAAAAATCTGGTTTTTGAAAAAATCTCTAGCCTTTCTTCATTACCACTGCTGGCAGGATGCAACATAAAACCTTCTAAGAAAGTATGTAATCATAAAAATGTGCAGAAGATTATATTAACAATTCAGAATTAATAGACTCTTGCCATGAAAATCATGCTGGTGCTGAAAGAACAGGTTCTTTCACAATTAGTTGGTGATGACTCATTATTTTATAAGAGAAACTGGAGTAGGGATTACAATAATGAAATCAATGACAAAAGCTGTTCAGTTTACATGGGCTGGTTTTTTTTTGCTTTTTTTACTCAGGAGTGGAATAACATAATCCTGGGGTTAAGCCTGGTGCCAAAAGAGCTCTTGAATTCTGCAGCTGATCACATTATATGAGATGGCAACAAAGACTGTGAGTGATGTTTTCAAGAAGTAAGTATGGATATGTTTTTGAAAAAGTGGACATTTGATTAGCCTTGCTATAAGGTACAAAAATAAAGAAAGGACCAGCTCTTCCTCAGGGTTCTGGGACATAGATGATGTATAGATCACATAGACACCTTGAAGGAGCTACCCAAAAGCAGTTGCAGTTATTTCTATGCATGTTGTACTTTAGAACCGTTCATTTGGGTGATGGCAACAAAGGCAAATGCTGTGTGCATGACCTTGGGATACAACATAGAAGCTTTACTACCAAGCGCAGTGAGCTGAACAGTTTTAGCTTCCTGAGCTTTCAAGTCATCAAAACTGTTTTTAGAAACTGCTGCTTTTTTTCAAGTTAAGCAACTTGCTCAGATGTGACTCAGAATTCTTTTAAATAACATTTCCCTCTTGGTTATCATTATACTATGAATAAACACATTCTGATATAGTACAATAAAAATAAATACTGAAGTAATATAATTTTGTTGCAGTGCTAGTGGGACTACTGGACCCTAAAAAATGTGAAGAAAAGGGTTATATGGACAAAGTCAATGTTGTTTTGCTTAGGAAATAAGGTAAGTATGACCGTATATCATCTGTCTAAAGGCTGATGTCAACAGAGGCCAGTAATTTTTTCTGGGAACACCAAAATTCTGGCAAATACAGTGACCTTTTCACTGGCACACTGTACTAAAATCCAGCTACTAAATCTGGTTCAGAACCTTTTGAGCCAAAACTTTATTTAGACCATCTACTATCCATCAACAGATATCTATCAAGATTATGTCTAATCTTTTTTGAATACACTGATAGTTTTGACATTCACAGAACCTTTTGGAAATAAGCTCCACAATCTAAAAACTATTCTGTTCTCTTAGTGTACATATCTCAGGGATTTAAGGCATTTATAGGGTGCATAAATGAGTTTGTTGCTTGAGGTACAACAAAGCTTGAGAACAGCTGAATGCAGGTAAAGCAAATGTAACTTGCATTAGTGCTAGTAAGGTTAGATTCTTGTAACATGAAAAAAGTACCCGCTGTTCTCTTCTGGAGGGACTGTGATGAACTTTGGGGAAATCAACTTGACAATCTCAGTACATAGCTCAAGGCAGTTTTGGCCTTCTGAAGACTATGTTAAGCTGAGAAAGCAATATTTTAAATTGTACCTTAGAAGATCTTTTATTTAAACAAGAATTCCCACTTTATAAAATTATTTGTATGTTTTGGAATATGTTTATGGACAAATTGATTCACAACGCCTTGTTGGCTTTCCACCTCTATAGTTACAAAATCTTTGGGTGTGGGAGGAGTTGGTGAAGGAAACAAAAGTCTAAAACTTGGCTACCCAGTCATTCTTTCTGACACTGACATATAAGATGTGACGTGGTTAGTCTTGTCTCTAACCTGGTTTGACCAAGGAGGACAAAAAACATCTGGGTTACCCTGGGAGGGCTGTGTTTGGAGTCCAGTAACAAGATTCATGGCCAGATGCCTTACTTACTTTGCAGATCGTGACTGACGAACAGCCATATAAACATTAACCCTCAGCCTCAGTGCATTCAACAGTTCCCAGTCAGCTGGAGGATGCTACCAAAAACTTTGTTTGCACTAAGCATTTGATGACATTCAAATGCTGACTTATTTTCTGCTGACTAGGTGACATGGACAAGAGAAGACCACTGAACGTACATAAGGGATAAAAGCTGTGATAGCCTTGTTGCAGAGTGATCATTGGTTCCTAAAATAGACAGACAGATGGCTCAGACTGGAAATTTATGGTTTTCTGAATGACCACACTTACTAGCTCTGTCCACGCTAGGAAATTAAAAAGCAGCTGGCAGTGTTCCCCGTCACTGGATCTGGAGCCTGTACCTACTCGGTTGTCCTGGTACAGTTTTGGCTTAAGTCAATTAGCGGCTTCAGAAGTAATTCCTGGGCATAGCTTGTCAGTTAGGAAACACCAGAAACCACTCCTGATATCAGCCTAGATATTTCCATTGTATTTGGCAGGGTAGAACCGTTCAATACATGATAGACAAGATCAGAGACAAATAAAGATGAATGAGGTTTTCTAACACAGATGAAGTTTGCTCATGTCATCTTGGGACCTGTACATATCAGTCTCTTAATGCTTTAAAAGAAGACAATTCTGGAGGAACCAGGTAATATTTTGTAAGTGCCTGACAGCAATTCAGCTCACTCTGAAGCTGGCACCTGGTGACTGGTTGGGTAGCTAATTAACCCCTGCCTGTACGACTAGAGCTACACTGACCACTTGGAACATAAAACCTACATACAGACACATGCAATTCGATGTCACGATCAGAACCTTAATCCTGTCTTCCTGTCTACCACAACTTGATGACACCTTTATGGTGATTTTCCTTTGACCCTTGTTAATCTTTGCCTTAAGTGCTGCCTGTTGCTTTGTACTGAGAGGAATCCAAACATCTGTGTTTGAACAAGACACACTTACCATCTTTTGAAGAAATTCCTAAACATTTTCAGCTTTCATAATAGCTATGCATGTTAATTTTGTTATCTGCATATTTAGCTAAGCAGAAAGACTCAAGGATATTCACTTGCAGTTCAAAATGTCTGATTTTCTAAATAAATATAAGAATAAAATGGTTGCAAATACACTTCTGAAAGAGGGATTACTTGAGAGATCAACTTTATTAAAGGCTAATATTGTTAACAACATTTTCATATCACAGCCAATTGAATTTAAAAGAAAAAATATGCTCATGCTTTAAGGAACACAAGCAGTAGAATCTCTAGTTTGTGGTGCAGGTGGAAAAAACTCCTTTTTTATACTTTCCACATACAGTACAGACTGTAATGCAAATGGAGCAATATTATCCTGGGACAGTGAAAGCAATTCCATGGGAAATACAAGGCATTTTACCTGAGGACATACACATAATCTTCTCCACTGATACAAATTGTTCTCATTTGTACTGTTTCATTTGAGGCACCTAATCTGCATTTTCAGAGCATTTCTCAGGGGAAGCCCTGAACTATGATACTTCAAAATATGGAACAAAACAGCCCTGAAATGTATAACCTGTAGAGCTAATGAAAGTACTTTCCTTAACATGACTGCCATAAAACATTAAAGCCTCTTCATTTGTCTAACCTCCCAAACAAGAAGCTTCCCAGATGTGCTGCTCCACAGGGGGTTTAAAGCTTCTGAAGTGCAAATAAAATGCAAATCCAGTGAAGTGAGTAGCTACACATTTCTTTTATTAGGTGAAAATTCATCCTTCTGGCTATAATATATCCTTTGTTTGCTTCTGGTTTTAAAACAGCAATATTTTCATCCTAAGTTCTCCAGTGACCGCAAGAGTAACTTAAATCTGCAGTAGGTTATATATAAATTAAAATATGATCTTCTAGAAAAATTTTACCTAATACTGTCATGTCACCATGTCCCAGTCCTGCGGAAATGTATCAGCATTACAGGTGAAATGCACGTTTAATATTACTGACCAATATTCACCCGAGCCTCAGATCCCAAAAGATCACATTGGTGATCACTGGTTATTTTCATACTATGACTAGGTGACTAGTAAGTAAGTACGTGCAAGACCTCTGAGCTGGTCACGTACAGGGTGGAAGCAGACAGTTTACCTGATGGTAGGTCATTTATGTTTTAATTGTACTTAAATTGAAATCTGAGTGTAGAATTTGTAGACATACATACGATGATTTTATAAAAATGTAAATGTGTAACTGTTAAACGTTAAGGTAGAAAACCATACACATTTGTAGTGGCTTGACCCTGACTGAATACCAGGTTCCCACCAAAGCCACTCTATCCCTCCCTCTTCAGCTGGGCACAGGAGAGAAAATGTAATGAAAGGCTTGTGGATTGAGATAAGGGCAGGGAGAGATCACTCATCAATTATCATCATGAGCAAAACATACCTCACTTGGGGAAATTAGTTTGAATTTCCTACGAATCTAATCAGAATCAGGTATATAAGAAACAAAACCAAATCTTAAAACTACCTTCCCCCCACCCCTACCTTCTTCCTAGGCTCAACTTCACTGCCAGTTTCCCTACTTCCTCCTGCCAAGTGGTGTATGCTGATGGGGAATGGAGACGGTACACACATTGTCCCTGCTGCTGCTTCCTCCTAAGAGGGAGTGCTGCTCCCATGCGTCGCCTGCTCCAGTGTGGGATCCCTCTCTTGAGAGACAGTCCTTCTGAACTTTTCCAACTTGGATCTTTCCCATGGGCACCCATAGTGCCACAGGTCCTGCCAGGAACCTCCTCCAGCACTGTCTTCTCATGGGTTCATGGCCTCCTTTGCATCCACTTTCTCTGTCATTGGATCCATCCTGTGCTGCAGGTGGATCTCTGCTCCACCGTGGACCTCCACAGACTGCAGGGCCACAGCGTGTCTCACCATGGTGTTCACCATGAGCTGCAGGGGAATTTCTTCTCCAACACCTGGAGCACCTCCTCCCCTTTCCTCTGCACTAACTTTGCTGTCTGTAGGACTGTCCCTCACATATTCTCACTTCTCTCTTTGACTGAAGTTGCCCTGGTTTTTTCCCCCCTTTTTAAATCTGTTATCCCAGAAGCACTACTACTGTAGCTGGTGGGCTCAGACTAGGGCAGCAGTGGGTCTGTCTTGGGGCTGGCTGGCACTGGCTCTGTTGGACATGGGGGAAGATTCTGGCATCCTCTCACAGAAACCATTCCTCTATCACCCCTGCTATCAAAATATGGCCATGCAGACCCAATACAAAATATTAATTTTCCATAAGCTCATCTGTCTCTGTGAAAAAAATTTACATGATCATTAGTTTCTATATTCAATCTTTTTTTTTTTTTTTCTAGATTTTCAGACTCCTGGAAGTATTTATTATTTATAGGATTTTAAACACAATGACAGCAGACCCATTGGCTCAAGCTGTCACAGCTATGAAGAAGATGCATTCCATTAGGGACGCCTGCAGTATTCTGGCAAGTTGTTCTTTTGACAATATATTTCTAAGTCTCATGGTCTGAATAGTTGCTTATGTAGGACCTGTAATCACACAACTATAAGCTTAGAGTAACTCCATTGAAATGAATGAGCTGCAAGACACCTTTGATGGTCTCACTTAAAACAGTTATACACTAAAAACATTTGGCTATACACCCAGGCAAGAGAATCAGTACTGTTCAGTCTATGAAGTGTTTACAACCTTGGGACATCACTTATACCGCAGTGCAAGGCGTCTGCTGGATGTTTGTGTTCTGACACAATAAAATTGCTCTGCATCACTGGCATTAGAAATGCACTAAAGAATAGATGCTTTTGGGAGCAATACTTGCCATGCCTGGGTCAATGGCTATTTTTGCCATTTGTGATGTGCACACCCTCTCAAAAGATGCAGGGTCAGGTCCTTGGGTCTATCTTTGGACATTTTCTTCTCCCAAAGAGCTGTATCAGTCAAGTTATAGTCAGCAACTGCAACATAATAAAGTATCTGAGGATCACAGGGTCCCGAAGTCACAGAATATGCCAAGGTGGAAGGGGCCAACAGGGACCATCAAGTCCAACTTCTGGCCCTGTGCCCATCCCCAAGAGTCACACCATGTGCTTGAGAGTATTGTCAAAGTGCTCCTTGAACTCTGTCAGGCTTGGTGCTGTAACCACTTCTCTAGAGACACTGTTCCAGAATCCACCCATGCTCTGGGTAAAGGACCTCTTTCTAATAACCAACCTGATTCTTCCTTGACACAAATTCAAGCCATTCACTCAGATCCTGTCACTGGTCACCACAGAGAAGAGATCAGTGCCTGCCACTCCCCTTCCCCTCACAAGGAAGTTGTAACAGCAATGAGGTCTCCCCTCCGTCTCCTCTTCTCCAGGCTGAACAGATCAAATGCCCTCAGCTGCTCCTCATACGGCTTTCTGTCAAGGCCCTTCACCATTTTTGTTGCCCTCCTTCGGACACTGTCTAATAGCTTAAAATCTTTCTTATACCGCAGATTTTCCTGTGTACAGCACTCTACCAAAGGGACATTATATCCTTGGTAGTCTCTGAATATGTGTCACTACTGGATTGGCAAACAGACTATCCACGTAAAAAGATCATATAATTATGCTACAGTTTTGACACATTAATCCATGGCTCATATAAACTGTTTCTGCACACGTGACTTCTTGAAACAGAGCAATTTCAAAACACACCTTGGTTTTAATATTCATTATATATACATGCAACTGAAGGGTAAAAAAAAAAAAATCCCAGATTTATCGTTGACAAGATCTGTTGTTCTTGGTCTTTAGCTTTTGTTCACCTTTAATCATTAACTGTAGCAGAGCTATTCATGAATGGTAGCAGCTCAGTAGTCCCAATACTAATCTCCCACTTTGGAAGAGTTTTTAACTTACCTGTTCCTGACCAAAAGACAGAAAAATGCTGTGTTTAATATACTCCGTGGACAACATTTTGACTTCATTAATCATATCATAATTCATTTTAAAAATCTGAACAGCCAAGTCTTCCTTTTTTTTTTTTTTCTCATCTGACAGACCAAAAGCTATCAGAGGCATTACTTCTTACTGTCACAATGAGGGACGAGTGCACTGTGGAGGGACCAACCTTCCCAGATGGATGTTTTTTTCCTCTTCTTCCCATTAACTAACTGCGGTCTGTGGAAGAACAACAGCATAGGAGCCTGTGAAGGTGGCCCAAAGACATGGGAGCTAATAGTAGGGAGACTCTCAGTGACACTTCAATTTTTTCTTTAAAAGAAATAAAATATCTGAAATAAATTACCACTTTGGTAAAAATACTTTTTTTCTTCTTCTTCTTCTGGGTTTTGATGATATATTTTCAAGCAGCAGGAGTTCAAAATGATTTCAGCAGGTTAGCAGCAAGGACTAAAAAATGTTGATGGCTACAGTTTAAGTTCCCTCATGCTAACAAACTATTTCTTCCCTTCTTCCTACTGCTTCTCCTCTCACAGACACTTCATAGCAATCTCAGTGCTTTTGTCCCTCTCCCTTCCTTGTGGTTCCATGCCTGTCACGCTTGTCACTGTCTTTTTCAGCAGTGCTCCCACTTAGCTCACTGCTGCCTAAGCGTAAGGCCAACTTACCTGAAAAAAAAGTAGTCGATGTACTCATTTTCTACCCCAAGTCATATGGCAACAAAATAATAATAAAAAATAACATGCATAATGGTTTTTCTTTTTGCTTTCAGTAACAGTTCAAAACTGGCTAGTTATTAGATCAAGAGGAATCCTTACAAATAAAAATGCTCCTTCACCTGTTAACTTCTGTTCTGTGCAAACAGTGTAAGCTACGTAAAGAATTGTGTTTCCATTACAAGTATGTAAAGGATTTAACTGAATGTTGTCATAATCATAAGCAGGACAGCATTTAGGAATAGAAATAGGAAGGACAGAGTTGCCTGTAGGGTGTTATGGTGGACTGTCAGAGACATAAGTATATTCAATGTGCAAGGAAAGAAATTTCAGTTTTTTCTGTGACTGAGATGGCTCAGCACAGCTATGTTATAAATAGCAATGAAGAGAAATATGTGGAAAACTGCTTATGGTGCTCCTCAGGCATACACAAAAATTGTAAGACAATTAAAATTCAAGGAATTAATGCTATCGATAAAAGATATCTAGGGCCAAAAGCTGAAGTCCTTAAACTTTGGTTACAATGACAACGAGCACACCCTCCAATTCTTTTTCTGACCATGCTCTCTGACCACCTGAGCTGAAGACACAATTGCCTTGGCCACGGAGGTATGTTAACTCCGAGGCATGCAAACCTGATGTCCTAGCCAATCTCTTTCTGAAGAAAGGAAGGGGGTAGACAGGCAAAACCCCTTCTGACATCATGTTTGAGATGCTTCCTTCCCTAAGAACTGCAGTTTTAGGCCTATATGAATTAGAGCAAAGGGAAATCATTAAGGATGTTATGAGTTTATAGGAAAAAAATAAATTCCGTAGTGCATAAGATTTGCAGTTTGGATGATTCATCTGACCTTGAGGCCTCTGAAAAATCATTGGTCTATGGAGGACATCATTAAAGCACTGAAGAGGTCTTTGTCTATTTTCATACAGCCCCTAGTACTAGGCACACATAAATACGTGTGCCCTTAGAGGCCCAATCCTTGTAAGAAAGTGTGACATTTGAATTTTGTATAAACTCCAGAAATATATCCCTTTGACAAAATGGACAGTAGATATTTATTAAACTAACTGTCCTAACTGCTTTTTGTTCTACTTCATACCCCTCTCCTTGTAACCATACCCTGTTGTCCTCCGTATCTTACCCAAGAGCTACACTGTTTTCTGCCTTACAATTGTTTGTTTCATTTATTTCAAGTGTGTTCCCTCCGTCTGTTGCTGATAGTCTGTGCACTGCTGAATCTCCGGTTATGTTACTTTCGCAGTCGGTTTTCATTGAGGTAATGGAAAATGTCTGTAGCCATAAACCCCTTCAATGACAGTTGTAAATCATGACTCAAGCTCTCCGGAACACCTGCCTGTACATCTGCGGTTAATCCCTCTCTGATTTTAGAGCAAGCTTCTTAAACCAAAGTGCTACACAGTGCCAGCAGAAGCTACCTGCAGCCGGAGCTGTACACGGAGAACAGACAATTAGAATGACTGAGGGCATCTGTCACTCTCTGCTGTGTTATTCAGTCCCTCATTTCAAGTAACAATCCCAATCTTTTCCCCAAATTTATGATCTTCTCATATGATAGTAGACTTCACAAGGGAAAATAGAACGGGAAACATATTGCAGTGCATATCTGCCTGTCTACCTTTCCATTTAGAATGCATCAGAGATCCATATATTTAGCAACTTGAAAAGAAGTCCAGGATTTAGAGGAAAAGCTTGACTTCTTCTTGATTGATGACAGTTCAGACAATGAAATAGCATTTTCTAAATATGGATAAAACTTGCAGTTTTTATCTGTGATGATGTGTTGCTTGATCATTTTATGAATTACAAATACCTTCCAATTGTTCTAGCATTATTGAAATAACTTTCACAAAACACAAATTACCAAGAAAAAGAAATCCTGAAATCAACACAAAAAATATTTTAGAAAACAAATTACAGAAAAAAGCTGGCGACCTGCAACAGAATAAGAACAAAATTAATTAAAAAGGTACAAAACTATTAACAGACTTTTATGAAAGGTTAAGCTTTTTATTAGAAGTGTTGTGTGAATTGATGTCAATCAAATTCCAAGACAGAAATTTTCTGAAAATTATACCCAAGACCTCTGACCTTGTGCTTTCATCAGTGTGTTCAGTCAATGTTTTTTGGTGCTCCACTGACATCAGTACAGTTTGTGTAAGCATCAAGGTCTTGTCCTGCAGGAAAAATAGCATGAAAGGGAAGTCATCTGTGTGAAAGAAGAGTTCTGAAGGAGTTAAAAACTTGTTTCTCTCAAGCCCTTCCTTTTCCTCTCCTGACAAGAATGCTTAAATGCTATGCAAATGCCATTCTGACATATTCTGAAGTATCAGCTTGGAAACTGTATTGTGAAAGTTACAGAATAAAAGATAAAGCTGATTGTAATATGTGACAACTTTTGCTGATTTTTTTTTTTTTTTATTAAAAACCCCTTCATGTAAACATGGAAAGAATGTCTTCAGCAAAGAAAATTACCTAAATTTTCTCTTTGTATTTAAAAATCCCACTCTGTGGTAGTTTCTTGAGATGAAAATGAGAAGATTTTTAATTTCTTTATTTCTGTAAATTACAATACTTAATGCACAAAATATCTTTGCAATCTATGAAATACTGGGAATCCTACCTACATTTTTGTTTGCAATAAGATAAAATATGAATAATACCACTGACTTTAATTTAGTTTTACCAGAATGATACCAGCATAATTACCTTTCTTTGACATCTCTGTCTCCTTCTGCTGTGAGTTTTGTGTGTTCATCAGGAAGGCTGGCCTCCAGTAATGTGCCTTTCAGTTCTGACTGCCTTTTGGCCCATGTGTCTGGCTTTTCTCTGTTCTGCAGCCAAGCAATCTGGCCTTGGGCAGATACATGTGCCCATTTTTCACCTTGACAAAGGGATAAAATACAGCTGAGAAATGTGGTACCAGAAACAAGTCCTGTGGTATAGACGTTGTCATGGTGACTAGAGACTCCAATATATAAAGTAGCTTTTGTAATGTTCATTGTCAAAAAAACAAACAAAAAAAACCCCAAGAAAAGAACAAAACCTACACTGAAAAGCCTTTGCAAATTTCTCTTTTAGAGGCCCAGAATATCACAGACTATCCCTTTATTAATTGTACTAAGAAAACTGAGTGTGATGTTCTTTTGCTTTTTTTTTCTAAAAATGGAAATGTGGCCATCATTCCTTTATATTCCTCTACCCTTATCCAAACTTCAACAAAGGTATCTGAAATTCAATGATTTTGGCATTTGAATTGACCTTCTTTTCCATTTCACCATGTTCCTCTTCAACTACTTTTACTCTTTCATTCTCTACTGCACAACTCCTTCCATTTTCAGGTTATTGCCAAATGCCCTTATATGTCAACTATAGTTATAATTCTATATCAATCTCTGTCAGAACTAAATGATAGGTTGGATTTACCTGAAAAAATTTCACTTCTAAAGTTTATGTGAAAAGTAATCAGTTTTATTAAAAGCAAATTCTTTTGTCAAGCATCATAGTAATTGCTTCATTACTGTTTCTGACATTATCATTACTAAAATCAGTAAATGCATAGCTGAGGAACACAGAAAAAGAAATTTGTTCTAGTATCATTGGGATACGAAAAACATTTCTTTACATATAAGATTCAAGGCTTCTGAGGAAACTTAAGTTTAAAATCTGATGCAAAATAAATTTAAGAGAAAAAATAACTACATTCCTTGTGAATATTTGGTAAAATGTACAAGAAAACCAAGTCAGATAAAGGTACAGACCGTGTCTGTGCTAGCAGATTGAACAGCCTGAGGGAACCAGGCTCAGCTCTGGCACCCATGTCTGGTTTAACTGTTCCCATGTTCCCTGGCATGGTTTTGGTCCATGAGAGTTAAGAGGACCAGTGACAGTGCTTAGCTGAGAAGAAGTATGGATTAAAGACTGTTAATAAACAAGCATCTCGGATTTGGCATGTGTTCTTGGGGGCTAAGAGATCTCAGCTGGATGCACATATGCCAGGGAATAGTCCCTGTCCTGCTTTTTCTGTAAGAGAAATATAACTTGGACTCACTTTTTCTGGAAAATCCCTTTTGAAATCCTGCAAATACTGTAAAAAAGAATTTTGCAAATGCGAAAATTCATTGAAACAAGAAGCTCAAAGAAATATTCGACCACACAGACAGAATGAGGATGCCAGACACACAGACGAGATCAATTGCATCTGAGGATTATTCCTCTTTAAGAGACAGATTCATAACCCATGCAACTGGTTGAGACACTGAGATTTAGGTTATTTATATTCTTCAGTGAACTACTTTTGTTTATTTTGCAGCACACAGTTATTCAGAGAGAAGCTCCAGATTTTAAAATAATAAATTTACAGTGGGAGAATTTAAAATTTGTTTACAAAGTCAGAAAATTTGGGTTTGTGCATTCCCTTTGATTTCTTAATGCATATAATTCCTTCACTAGCCTGGAAGAAATCAGGTAGGAGAGTATTTAGCACTTCTATGGATAATCAAAATGTTTGTGCAATCTGGTACCACGAAGTCTCATTTCTTCCTAGGAATCAGTGACAGATACCTGATAAAAGCAAACTACTGATTTTAAGTTTCTTATCTCCTATATGCAGATGGAAAATTTGGCACAGATGATCTCTTAGTGGGTATGGTGGTGTCATGGTTTAGGGATGGTATACTCTAATTTAGTACTCCCGCTAAAGAGAAAACCACAAGTCACTCTAGTGGGAAATAAAAGGCAGAGATGGCAATATATTGCAAACAGCAATGAAATAAGAAAGTAATTGCAACAACAACACTACAAACAACAAAAGTGTACAAAGAGAGGGTGATTTACAAGCAAAATGCTCACCAAGCCCGGGACAATTAAAAACAATGTTGGACAGACCCTCCTCCCACCACACTTTCCCTATGATCAGAAAGGAATGGCCTTTATTCCCAGAACAAAGAGAGAGAGAGAGAGAGTCCTTGTCCCTTGCCCCAGCCAAGACATAAGATGGTATTGAATAACATTAAAGTCTTGGCTATACCCACACAGCTCCAGACTCCACTGCCTCAGAGCTACTGTGAAAAATTAACCCTGCCCTTGGAGGAAACCAGGAGAGGTGGCAAGGCCAAAACGATAAAAAGGAATTCCTCTGGTTTCTAAGTTTCAATAGTTCTAGACCTGTACAGTCCTTCTTTAAATTTGTATCATGGGTTGTATTAGCACATCAACGGCAAAAGAAACATTTCTCAGTGTGCATATCTCAGCAGAGGTGAAGAAGTATGTGGTAGTTTAAATTTGAGGCTTACACTCCACCCCTCACCTCTGTGAATCACATATTCAAGAAATTTAAATTCTGCATTCAACTTACATAAACAAAAATAACAACGTACCAAAACAATATAACAAAAATTCCACCACCAAAAAAATCAAAATACTATCACCACAATTACAGCAAAAAATCTCTACAATTATTTCACTCTCTAACATTCCTTAGTACTTGCTTTGCCCATTACCTCTCCCAGTTATTATCTCTGCTTCAAAATCCTCATAACTTGTCCACATTCTCCACCAAAAAAAGTGTAGTGGGTTGACCCTGGCCAGATTCCATGGACTCATTAAATCCCTTTCTGCAACTAGGCAGAAGGGAGAGGGGTCATCCACCCACCACCTTTACAGGCAGAAACAGACTCAAAGTGAGATAACACCTAAAATTTATTACTAACAGGATAAAAGCTAAGCTAAATAGTGAGAAATAAAACAGTCTTAAAACACACACCACACACATTTTCCCCCTGCCCCCTCCTTCTGTCCATAGGGGGGTTGCAGTCAGTTGCAGTTGCTGCCACCTGAAATGAGTTCCCCCACCCCTCGGGGTCAGTGCTCCATGGGGTGCAGTAAAGGTTGAGTTTCTGCACCCCGATGGGCTTCTGTGGGTTACAGAGGGACATTCTGCTTCACCACGGTTTACAGAGGACCACAGCTGAGTCCATCCCCTGCTCCGTGGGGTCCCTCCCACGGCAGACAGTCTTTAATAGACTTCTCCAACGTGAATCCACCCCTCGGACAGCAGCTCTTCCACATCTGCTGTCCTGAGGCTCACTTCTCCATAGTGGTACAGTCCTTCATGGACGAGATGTACCGATGTGGGCCCCCCCATAGGGCCACAGATCTCACTCGGGTAAAACCTGCCCCAGCGTGGGTCTGCCTCTCCACGGGTCCACAGGTCTCCTGCAGGACTCTGCTCCATCCTGAGCCTCTCACAGGTCCACAGGTCTCCTTTCAAGCATCCACAGCTCCAGCACGGGCTCCTCCATGGGCTGCAGGGGTTTTAGCTCTGAGTCCTGCCCCTGCTCCATGAAGTGACTCCTCCCGCTGCTCTGCAGCAACCTTGATGTCTGCCTTGTTATCCCATGTTCTCGCTCTCTGGAATTTCTTCTGTGCAACAACCTTCCAATTCTTAAATATGTTATCACAGAGGCATTACTATGACCTCTAGTTGGCTCGGCCCTGGTCAGGAGCTGGATGTCCCTTCTGGGGGCAAGTGTCATTGGCTCCTATGGGACAGGGGAAGCTTCTAGCAGCTTCTAACAGAAACCACCTCTGCAGTCCCCTCCCCACCCACCCCCACTACCAAAAAAAACAATTCAGCTACAGAAACCCTGGACAAAGGGGAAGGAAAAGAAGATGTGTCAGTCCGCAAGGTTAGCAAATGAACTTCTTATCATACTCTAGTAAAACATATGCTTCAGATACAGGGTGCTAATCTTCCAAGGACTCAGAAACTGGTCATGGCAAACGAATCACTCTTCTAGTGTATTGCAAATTGCCATATAAATGAATTTATCCTTTACTTTGGTTGTTAAATGTGAGGTGACTCACTCTCAATCACAATCTTTCTTGCAGATGAAAAAGAAAAAAGTTCAGATCCACTTTTACATTGTCTGAAGTTAATGATGTGTTAAGAGTGGTATCTGTCCCTCCCTTCTGATCTGCAGTTAATGAGTAAACATAAGAATTTGGAAGCAATGAATAAAGGTTCTGCATGCTCCACAGGCATCAGGTCTCTAGCTCAGCTGTCTAAGCAGCACTACTTGCTTTCATTTCTGTTCTGGCAATTTCATTGCAAGATGATTTAGTTGATTCCTGCACACATGGTCTGTTGCTAAAGTGTTCTCCCCACTAATGAAAAACTGAACAATTGGTTCAGAGTTAAAAAGACTACTGGGCATCAGGCCACTACAGGGAGTGAGGATGAAGTGTTGCAACACAAAATAATACCAAAGACCTCCAAAGACCTGGCACTTAATAGCATCCAAGCTATCACTGCTGGAAGTAGCAGGGAATGCTGAAACAAAATCTTGGGATAAACCCGAAAAGCATCAAGTTGTCTCTAGGTTTATTACAGAGCAATTTAATGATGTTTCCATGTGTTTTCATGTGTGTTTTAAATATATATCAACACATGATTGAATCTGACAAATTCTGGTGCAGGAAACTTTGCACACAAGTTAGTATAGGGAAAATGGGTTACAGCTGCACTGATTTTTCAGAGAAACCAAAAGAATCACTTGATGGGAATGGTAGAATGATAAAGGGCTAAGAAAACACCTTGTCTGTTTTTAATAAAACTGTATTTTGTATAATTAATTCCTTATCATTTATTATAATTATAATACAGTAATAATGTCATCTCCCTCCTTTTCCCCTCTCATATTTTGATATGTTTCCATCAGTTCCCTATCAGTCAGATCTTACAGATTTCTATAATAGTCTAAGCAATAGCTCACCATCTGTAGTGATCTTGGTAATCAGTTTTCTTTCATTGTTTCTTTCCTAACATCACTCCACAGAAAGTACTTAAGACTATATGATGCTTTTGATATGATGTTATTATCTTCAAGCAAGATATTCCAGCCTGACTCAAACATTCAGCAGTTGACTAATGACAGGATAAAGATCAATTTTTAACTATAGTTTTAGTCTGATAATTATTGGGAAATTTATCAAGTTCCTCAATGGATCCTTTTTATTCACCTCTCAAAGATGTCATTGCTAACACTAGCCTTTTCTTTTTCTTCTCTGAGAAGCAGAGAACTACAAGGTGCTGGGAAGAAGTATGTAATATGGAGCTCAAGCACTAAGAGGGCTGATTCCCTTTCACTAAACCCATGTGAAACCCAAGGACAGCCAGACTTGTAAAACTGAAGACTCAAGGGATGTTTAGAGAACAGCCTCTCTCTGTGGACATAGATGGCTCCAACAACAAGGGGAAAAGAAACACAAGTTCCTATTGACTAAAACAGTCTGTGCAATATTTTTTTGGAGGGAGGTATGGTTTATTATATTACACCTCAGTAGCAATCATAGATGATACTTTACAAAATGATGTTTGAATATCGCCTAGCGATCTCCCACCAGCCTTTCCTTTATTGATTCTACTCAGGAGCTAAGGTATACACTTGATATTGCACTACAATAAATGTTTTACTACTACCTTATTTGGATGCAGAAGATGATGTTGAAGCGGCCAGCTTGTTCTCAGGGATATTGTATCGTCTGCTTTTCCTACTGCTTGACAAATCAGTTCAGATCACTTTTCTTCTCTGACTGCTATGAACAAACTTCTGAAGTATCCTCTGAGGTTACATTTCTTTAACAGTGTTGATAATATCAGCAAAACATTGCTCAAAGAATCAGTCAGCACTGAGAAAACAATATCTCTGAATGTCACAAGAAATCATTTTACATTTTCAAGATGGCAAGAATTTCAGGGAGACTGTGGATGTCACACTGCATTAGAATTACAAGTCAAGAGAAGGAAAATATGAGTATAGATCTTTAGAAAGCATATTACTATGGCCTTTGATAAATGTGAAACAACACCGAGTCTATCTAGGGTGATTTAAAAAAAAAGCAAAAAAAGTGGTGATGATAATGACAAAACAAGTTAAATCATAAACCTGCAGTACGTAGAGAAAGCAAAGATATTATATGATGTTGAGCCACTGCTTTGATGCCAAAGTCCCCTTCTATCACCTAGGCTGTTTACTTTTTAACAGCGGCCAAACATTTGGTAATTTAACACTTTTTCAGGTTACTGTTAAAATTCTATGAATGCCTAAATTTCAATACTAAATAGTTTAAAAGCACCCAGTACAGTGAGAGAATTGCCTCCATTCTACAGAAGACTGAGTTCATTTGTAGTCAGTGGCAATTATGTTAATCACAAATCTTTTGTCAGAGGTCCTGCCCAGGGCATTGTAACCCTGAGTTTTTGATGCTCTGCTCATCCCAGCATTGGAGAACCAGGCCTCAAATGTGCTTTAAACCTCATGCAGTCAAATATTTTGGGTGGGCACATTTTCCAGCTCTCCATCAAAGAAAAGCCTTTGTTTTATCATGATTGTTAAAATCAGCAGGCTAGAAAGGGAAGAAGATAAAGGATACAGCTCTTTTATTACGGAGAGTACTTGGCTCAAAGTTTTGCGATCCTATTCCTTTGAATAATCTAAAACTCCAGATATTTTCCAAGCATAAATCCTCCCACCTGCATGCCCAAACCATGAGGGCAGAGACCTGAGATTTTTGGTGGATCTCCTAACACCAAGACTCAAGTGTCCCTTGCAGCACCATTGCAGTTCAATAGGAAGGAAGTAGAGTGCCTCTTGGAGACTGGCCTACTGCATCATCCTGGTATCCACAGGGCAAGGGCATCTGAAGCTGTAGATAGTCAAGGACGCATTTACTGCCTGCCTAGTGAGCACCTGAATAGACAAAGTTATTTGACAAAAAGGCGTTTCCTGAGGCATGAGTCCTCAGAAATCAACTAAACCTTCTGGACCCCAAATGAATGGGCAGGTTTAATTTCTAGTCTTTAAAAGGAACCCATCCCCAGGGAAGGAAGAAAGCTCATGCTTCTGGACCAGCTTCATACTCTTTTACCTCTCCTCAGTAACAGTCCGCGAAACTCAAGCCTTCAAAAGATTTCTGATCTCTCTGCTGGTATAAATACAAAGCTTAAGTTTCACTGAGACTCTCTGTGTGTATATATGTGTGTGCACTGTGCATCACATAGCTTCAAACGGACCCTTTTTGAAAATCCTAAGTGTTGGAAAATCTCTTCTGAAAGAATGGAAAATACTTGAAGTTAATAAATTTTCTTCTCATAAGGATCATTTTAGCAGGTCGTGATGAAACAGGCCATAATATAAATCAAAACAAATAGACGGCACAACATATTAGGGACTTTGAAAACCTGCTTTAAATATATGCACATTTTAATACATCTGCATGAAATTAATTCTGATTTTACATAAACAGGCAGTAATTGTAGTTACTGTTAATTCTAGAGTTTTTTATACAGTATTAGCAAGACTATGGGAAAATTGAACAGCAAATCAAAAAGATTTTTTTTAATGATTAGCAAATAAATAAAACCCACATTTGTTCATGGTTTTCTGTTCTTACAGTAAATAATTGTATCTTCTCAGAACTAACTAAGAAAGAAAAATATTAAACATAAATGGTAGCAATATATAAATCACTTTTCACCTGCTGTTCTCTTTCTGGTTCACTACAATTCTTGGTTCCTTCTGTGTTATTTAGCTTGTTCTGAATGCCAGTTAATGCATTATGAAATCTCATCCTCCTGAGGGACTGAACAACCACAGAGCAGATGGAAAGAACAAAAGGAAAAAAGGAAAGGGAAAATAAGGTTCCAGTCAATAATGTACAACCAAAAGTACCAAGTGGCAATTGCTGTCTTGGAAAATTATTACAATATTTATTCCAAAGTTAATAGCTCCTATCAAGGGTGATTTTTTTTCCTTTTTGGTTTTTGATTATTATACAGTGCATAGTTTTGCCACTTGAGTTTCAGGATTTTCTTTTGCACCCTGTTGGGATTTTTCACTTTTACATTGATCAGACGTTTAGTTGCAAAGTAGTCTGGTGCAAAAACCTTACATGGTACAATCCTTCCTGTAGGACAAGAGGGTTTTATACGATAGTGTTATCCATCAGTACACATAGACATTGCTGGGGACTAGTGAGTGTATAGCATAAAAAACCCACTGTGTATCCATGTGAAAGGTTTTGAAAGGAGCTTGGGTGGGTGACAAGGTAAAACCATCCAAGTTTTCAACAGCTCTTTGTCGTATTACTGGCTTCTTGAAACAGAATTGGGAACCGTGGAAGCAAAAAAAACCATTCTTCCTGATTCTAGATCTTTGGGAATTGTGGTTTTTCCATGTCTAATGAGTAATTATTCATTTGCTTGTAAATATTGTAAATATTCATGATTTTGAAATTCCTGGGTAACTCACTAGTAGAGTACTGGGTTTTCTTCCTTTCTGAGTAGATGCATGAGTTTTGATAAACTGTTTTTTATGTACAGATATAGATACAGGTATCTCTATCTTTTATGTACAGATTTCTATGTGCTTATAGAAATATTCCATGTTTTGCTAAGTCTGCAGATACCCATGTTCATGTTATTCAAGCAACAGGACATAACATCTGTTGTAACTCTGCCAATTCAGAGTTCATATCTGAGGGCTGCCATAAAGCAGAACAGAAGCAATTCTTTCATAAAGGAAATTTGGGGTTGTTCACAAACTTTTATAACAGAATTGTAATGGGTGAGGAAGAACTGCCAAGGAAAAAGCAAAAGTCTTGCCTTCAAAGTTCAGCCCCAGGAACTGCAGTCATACAGGTTAAACACAGATCAACTACAGGATAATCTCATTGTTTGGAGGTTTTTGGTTATAGAGTTGTTATCTGTTCTGTTCTGGTGGTTTACTTATATATATATAACTATATTTAGTAGTTAAGAACTGTTATCTTTCCTTCTACACCTTTTTTTTTCCAATTAAAATTTTGTTCTAAATTTAAAAGAGGGGTGGCAAATTTTTTGAGAAAGGAACTCTAAATTGTTTCAGCTTACTCTAAAGTAACACATCTTTGTTCTGACTAATTTGATGTTTGTAGCCATTGAACTGATACCATTAAAAAAGGACAGACACCATGTTTCCAGCTTTGGAGGGATGTCCCTTTTTACAAATACTTGATCAATTTTGTTTGGAAACAAGAAAAGCTGTGAAAAAAATCTGTGTGGATGAAGAGGGATGAATATTGGACTCAAAATCTGCCACATGGAGTGCAATGAGAAATTTACCTTCAAAATTTCAAGTGGGAGAAAACAAGCTAGCCTTAAAAATAGGAAGTAAATCCAAGTACTTTGCAATGCTTGCTCATAATTTTCCTTCCCATCTCTCAGTTAAAATTGATAGTTTTACTTTAACTTCACCAGTAATGAGAGAACATCAAGGGCTGGTTGCTTGGTGGTTTTTGTTTTCTTTCCTGTTTAAAACAAACATACTTTTTAACTGTATCAAGTAAACATCAACAACTGGTTTACATAAAAATGTAGCTTCACTTTATTTTCTCTCCATCTAAAATATTTTTTGACTCCTTTCAGCAAGCTCCAGGCCAACAGTATTAATCCAAGAACAGATGTTGGCTGGGAATGGCCAGAGGGTAAGTTTCTACAGGGAAAGAAAGGTCTGACATGAAATGTAGTATATTTAGATTTTTTTTTTTTCCTGGAAAAATGTTACTTTTACTGTAATGAGTTAACAGATCTTCATGATTGTGATTATATTCTCTGGTTTTGATGACCATCATGAAAAACTCAAGTGAAGAGTTATCTTATATCTAGAGACCAGTGGTATACCTTTGAAATAAGCTGTTAGTATCAATGTAGTGGTCTTGAAAAACAATAAGCTGATAGCCTGAGAAATTCTTCTGGCTTTTCATATTCCAGCTTTGTGTAAGACATGACCTGCTGACCATGATTCAAGGATGCAAGTTAGCATACATGAGTGAAGTAGCTTGTCTTATCATATACGTTACATCAACAGAGGTTTAGGCACTGAGTTTTAGCAGATTCCTTCTATGCTTGGCAGGAGAAGCTTAGGCAACTTGAAGGTTGAGATATTGAAGCAGATTCTGGGATCTTCCAGTGTTCAGCTCCGGATGAATGGATGCTCTGAAAATCTGGGCATTTAAGTACCTTGGGAATCTAAATCTAGTCTGTTTTCCATTCTTTAGTCATGGTTTCCTTTTGTTAAGTATTTTTTACTTGTCCTGCTATGATGTGAAATGATAAGTTGCCCTCATAACCCAACACTGCAAGTCATGTCCAGATTCAAGTCAATAAAATATATTTCCTACTGAGATCCCATACACTCATACCCTTCCTGCAAATAAATACATTCATGTTGATAGATTAGGTTGCCTTTTTTATTATCTATTTTCCTAAACCTCAACTTTTTGTGGTAAAGTGACAGGAGCATTTCATTCTCCAAGGGCTTTTTAAAATTCATATTTTAGTTAGACTGCCTGAGTACAGTGAGAGAACAATGACCTTTTCCTTCCTTTCAACACTGTGAACAGCAAGCTCCTTTCAAACATAGCATCCAACTCCTGTGCTGCCTCATTTCAAGTAAAGCATGAGCTTAAATATATTACTGTGCTGAGATTCAAATGATGAGTTATTTTAGCATAGTTGTTCCTGAGCCAAGTTATTTATGAGTCAATAATTTCCACAGAACTGTACAAGGCCCAAAATAAAGTCCATGTAATGAAGTGTTTATAAAACATACACAAGCAAACTAAGAAAAGATACCCCAAAAAAAAGGTATTACCACTGTCACTCACAGATGACAAGTTCTCTTGAATGTAGACTAAATCTTAGCAGAGTTAGCTGAAATTCTCTGAGTTTCATAAATTCACTTTTAGAACTCAGTTCTGTGCTGTTACCTATGGTACCACAGTGTGCTATTTTTGGCCAATTTTTGGAACCAGACTGTTTTCTGAAGCTTTTTACATCTAGATTAAGGATTTATTTCTTTTTCAGCCCTTACTTTTAGTAACTATGTAGGTTGCAGGTACCATTTCACTTGATCCTGGGCTGAGGGCAGAGATGACTTGTGCCCCAGCATGCTGACATTGCCAGGCCGGTTGCATTTGAGCAGATAACAGAGGGGAAACATGATGGCATGATCTGGGATTCTCAGACAGCTGCCATCTCAGCACTAACTGAACTCCATAAATGACTAAGCTCAATATTGGGAGGACCACAAATGCTATTTAACCTGTATTATTCAATATTTCTCTCACATAAAGTAAAGTTAATACCTACCCCCATGTTAGAGTTGATATGGAAAGACTAAAGTGCTGATATGCAAAGATCCAGTGGTAGCTTATAACACATGGACAGTAAATATGCTGATTCAAGTCCAACCAGGAGCCTAAGAAACAAATATTTTCAGGAAATATTCACTGCATTGCCTTTAGTAGGTAACAAAGGCTTTTGAAAGCAGCAGTTGGGTCTTTATAGTCAGCTAACATGAATGCTGTAGTGCGTCAGTCTAAAATCTTGCTAGGATGAATCCAAAATTCTGGCTGTAACACCTTGCCTGAAATCTGCACTTTACTCCAGAGATGTGAACACTAATGATAAAAAACCTGTTTGTAAATTCCCAGACAAGCACCTGGATAAGTGAGGAAGTGAAGGTTGTAAGCAGTCTAAGGGAAAACTTGCAGGAGCATGTTGCATAGGAGTCCTGAGGAAGCCCAAATTTCACAAAAGTCAGGAAATTCAAGGTACAGACTACTCTTCCAAACTCCTCCAGACTTCTGCAAGTATGAAAATGTAGAGATAAGGTGTCTCAAGCAGTTTCAACCTTGCCTGTTATGAAGGCCAAAAGAAACAATAGGTGTGATACAAACAGGGTACTATGAAAGCTGCAACTAACTGGTAAGTTTTCAAAAGCCTTACCAGTAACAGGTAATGCTTTGCATGCATAGATCACATATCCTGCCATAGTGTGAGCAAAGGCCCATTAACTCTATGCTATCATTTTGGCTTCAAACTGCTGAAATACACTTCGTGTACTTGAGGACCAGGTGCTCTAGGTAAAGCACACAGTCCCTGGAGCCAGGAAGGGGACACAGTGACACTACCGTGCATTCATGGGTGGTTGTTGCCTGGCAGTTCCCCGGCTGCCCCATAATAGATACTACTCCCAGGTATGAGGGTAAGGCTGAGGAGGAGGTCACTGAATTTTTCTATCTAGCACTGCATGCACATTTCTGACACCAGTCTGAAACAGCAGCAGAGGTATTGAGAGTAAGGAGAGAACCACAAAGATAAGGAAACAAACACCCAGACAAGCCAGGATTCCAGGATACCAGCTGCGAGAGAGTGTACATCTAACATAGGGTTTTCCACACATGGAAATGTGAGTCGTGCACTGCTGTTTTGTTTCAGGGGATCCCAGACCTATATGCATCACTGTGTTGACAAAATGGGCACAACCCCTGTGATTCTGGGCTACCACTTATATCTTCCATAGTTATAGTTTAGCAAAACTTTTCATTTAACAACCAATTTTTTATGTATTTGAAAATTCAATCAAAGCATCTCACTTTATCATGCTGAATTACAAAAATAAGCAGTAATGTCATCATAGACTGCTAATACAGCCAGGCTGTTGGGTTCCAGCTGACTGGTTACTGAGAAAAAGAGAGACTGAGCATTACCAGATACTTTACTGAGCTGAATCTTTAGAGGGAGAGAGACTTTGAAAAATACCTCCTTTACATCAATAGCCTGGAATATTTTCAAAGAACATAGAAAAGGAAGAAATGAACAAGGAGTTACAAAGTACTGGATTGAATTATGCTTGCTCAGATGCAGCCACATTTCACAATCCTTGATATTTTCTGGGAATGATTGCTTGGCATATTTGAATGCTTTATTTTTTGCAAGGCCATTTTTATTTCTCCTACCTACACACCCATCTTTATGTCTTGTTACTTTTAATCACCACAAAAGAAGATCTGAATGAATTCAGAGGACAATTTTATTTTACCTGTTGAGAGTTACTTACACTGTCATGTTTTGGCAGCATTCTAATCTTTTCCCCAAGTTCGTGATGCATGCACTTTGTGTTTCTCCTAGGAAGATCAGCTTTGTGTAAAGAACAAGAGTGGGCATAGTTTATTTTAGATTATTATTATTTCATACTTTCTTTGTCAGGAATGGTGTCATTAGAGAGAAGAAGCTGCTGGACAATGATTAACAGTAGCCTCTTTATTCTTTGGCCTGTGAATAGATAGCATAGTGTTCTGCCAGCTTTCTAGAGAAAAATATATGCCTTTTGAGATTTATACGCTTATAGAGAATAATGAACATATGCTGGTACTTTTAAGAAAATTTTAAACCAGAAATAAAATGAAAATTCATATGAAAATATGAAGGTTACAAAGTTTACCATGTTGAAGAACGATGCTTTTGACATATTGATCCTATTACATTTCTATAATATTTAATTAGAAATCTCTGGTTCATGTTTTCTACAACAAAGCTGAAGTTACATCACTGTACACGTGATGCAGTTGTAACAGGAAAAGATCCAGTAAAGTGGCCTAAGGAAACTATTAACTATATTGTTATGTGTAGTAATTCGTAACCAATATTGTCTCACAAGTAAGTGTAAACTGACAAGTAATTTAGCAGCACCTATTCTAGTCTTTGCTTTGATAGTAGCTGTGAGAGGGAGCCAACAGGGGCACTGGAGTAGATCTAGTGATGGCATTAAACACATAACAAAGACTAAATCCACCAGTATCTCCCAGTATAGGCACCTCCACCCTTGATCAATGAATAACTAGGACTTTTTTAAGAAGAAATGAAGAAATATATGATCAAACAAAGAGAAATAAAGCAGAATACTACAAAACAGATTGAAAAATATGTTTTCAAAGATCAGTATCTAATTGCTGCATCCTACATTTTAATCCTAGAATACCAAATAGTGCCTGACAGTGTGTGGAGACTGTGAAAGCACTGAAAGAGGATGACAGGGCCACTAACAATCCAGTGTGAACTCCCTTGAATTTTATGCCTAACGCTTTGAGAAAAGGAACCCACAGGCAATGATTTCTTGAAGACAGATTTTTCAAAGCTGTTTCTTTATGCTAGTTCTCATTTCACTTCTTTGGAGAGTAATGAAGAAAGAAAAAAATACAGAAGTGGTAAATGCAAAGTTTGAAGTTATGATGAAAATATAATTTGGTATCTCTTGTCTCTGCTTCTTCCATGGGTGAAGAAATGACCTAACACACCTGTTTGTAAGTTTGTGAATAAAATGTGCTTACATACATATATATACACGTATATGTAAATTGAGAGACAATATTTGTTCGCTCTGTCTTTATAAAGTTCCAGATAGCCAATTACCTACGTAGCTTCATAAAGTCTGGATGTGAAGGAAATTTGTGAGCATTTCAAGGACAGTATGATTCTGGAGTGCTGGAGGATGCTCTGGGGCTTGTACATTGACTTAAAAGCTGCAGTTCCATTAAAAACAAACACAAACACACACACAAAATCTCCCAGAAAAACAACAAAACCTTCCAACAACCTAAATATTCATTTTCCTCTATTTTCTTTTAATTTAATTTTCTTGTCATTGCAACGTAAAAGAGTAGACTTTGAAACTCTCCAAAAGTCACTAACATTTAAAAAAACTACTGCAATTTTCGAGAAGGTGTTTGTCTATCAGGTGGAAATATCAAACCTTATTCAACACTGACAGTCACCTTGTAAAAACTGTACCATAGATGAGGATGCAAAGCAAACACCTTTCTTCTTTATACTGTTCTCTGCCCAATATAGGACAGGAGGAAGCAAAAATATGGCAGAGGAATCTGAGAGAAGACAGAGTGAACAATCATAGAACAATAGAACTCAGAGTTGAAAAGGTGTTAAATTTTCTGATCTGCTCTTTTGCCAGGATCAAACTGATTTCTAGCATGGGTTCCCTGCAGTTATTTCCAGGGCAGTTTTGGATTTCCACTGCAGGGCCAGAGGCTTCAAAGCTGTCATTGAGAACGCCTGAACACTTCTATGAAAAAAGAATACTTTATTACAGGAAGAAATAAAACACTGAAAATCCACACACTGTTTGAAATGGTGACATTTATGTTTCACTACAGAAAACAGACAAAAAGAGCTGGAGAAATCCCTTTCTGTGAAATTCAAAATTACTTAGGGCTGAGATGAGCTTAATATTATCTGCACTTTAGGCACTTTAGAGAGCTTATACAAAACTCTTCAAATTCATGAAGGATTTGAACACTGGCCATTCTGAGATATCTGTATCTCACATGCATCAATACCTAGGCAGCATTTCACTGGAGCTTTTCAGAGCTTACATTTTGGAAATATTCTGACTACATTCCCATTGATATTTAAATCCCCCCAGAGATCTTCCCTCTCAACTAGAACTGAAGTAAGACAGAAATTACATTAGAAGCTGATTATTCATTATACTTTCCTGCTCATGTTCCTTTGACTATGTGGATACTGACCCACCAAAAGATAACAGAAAACTAGTTTGAGGTAGCATGTGTGCTTCAACCCCCATAACTGCTGGAATTGATTTCTTTTCCTTCTTGACTGTAAGGATGTGAACACATGAAAAACTGAAGACTCCTGAGGACTGTATTAAAGGACATCCATCCCATGTACATCACCAGGTATTAAAAGGATGAATTAGGTGCAGCTGTGCTGTTTTCCTTTGTTAAATGGGCAAAAGTATCTTACCTTTTGCAGCCTGTAGACGAAGAATGGTAAAAGTCTGCATGAGATTCCTACCTTCTCTGTCTTTATCTGTCATATCTTCATCCATTTGCAACAAATTTTTTTTTCTTGATGTATTTCAACAAAAATAAAACAACTTTTAGAGACTGCAAATACATTGCAGAGGAAACCAATAGGTAGAATCAGGTAGAAAGGTCTGCCAAATACAACTAAAATACAACTATTTTGTACTTTGCAAAATATTAAGTAGGACAATAGATTAAAAATATTGAGATCTATTTTAACCCTGTAAATAACAACAAAAATGGTAACATCCTCTTGAGAAAGGCAGGTATTTAATTTTCCATTGCTGAGTAAATTAGACCTTTGCTACTTGTCTGTTCTGTTCAAATGAAGTATTTCCAACAGTAAGATATATGACCTTTGACTTTATAGAATGCCTATTAGTGCATCTTGAGAAGTGTAATTTGGGAATGAGAACTAAAAACTGCTGTGTTACCAAGGCAGAATGGTTTGATTTAAATTAGTCTTCCCAGGAAAAGTGATGGCCCACAGGAGGAGTGAATGCAGTAACTCTTAGTTTGATTAATCTCTCTATGAGCATGATATATTATCAGGATATGCTCCAAGAAAGGATGAATGAGAAATGTTAAAAAACGTATTAAGAAGGCAATTATGCCATCTATTAAAAATGTCTATTTCTTGTTTAATGGTGACAGGAAAATCTCCTTTATTTTATAAAACCTATAATTTCAAATTGCCAGTTTTTTTCTGAATCCATTTGGGTGGTTTTGGTTTTTCTTCAATTTTATTTTTCTGAATAAAACTAACATGAGACCTGAAAATGCTCAGGCTGTGTCCTACATAACCCCTTCCTCTTGCTTCCTCTTTCAGGTGCTTCTGCCAGATGGATAAAGAGATGCGAGGTTTGGCAGGGAGGATTAGGTCCTGGACTGCTGAGTGTAACTGGAGAGTGAGCAGTCCAGCCCACAAAATTCTCCCAGACTGCTTGTATCATTCAAATGATGGTTACAGTCAGGCTCTGGCTAGTTAGACCAGTCACTGTTACTCTGTGTTCTGGTCAATCACACAGCAGTATTAGTCATCATCGAAGTATCTCTTACACATTTTGAGAACAGAAACCCAAGGTTAAAGATTTTTATATTATTACTCAGGATTAGATAGCAGTGCACACACTGTCATGATCTTCGTGTGTTGTAAATTAGCACAGTTCACTATTTTTAATATTGTATCAGGGACTCTATCAGAGAAGTATTTAAAGTTTCTGCAAGTGCCCAATATTACACCACTAGACTAGCATTTCCCCTACCTGTATTAAAGGGTATAAAAAATCATGTATCTTTTATCAGTTTGTATTCAGAAAAATAATGTGAGTTTTGAAATAGGGCATAATTTAATGATGATGAATTTGTTGCAAAGAACAAAAAATAAAAAAAAAATACTTTGGTAACCACATTTGCTTACATCAGTTCTGAGAATAGTTGACATATTAAAGACAGCTGTTGAAGCAAGCAAAACTTGTTAACATGAAATTATTTCCTCACTGAAAAGGTGCCAGTGTTAACATTTTCCATAGAAGTAAAAAGTGATAAAAGATAACTGTGTATACCAACTTCAGTACCTTTTATTTTGGAGCTATTAAGAGTACATATTTCCTGTGGGAAGAAAAAGTACCTGTATAGAATAAAAGTGGTTACAGCCAGCTTGTGCAGATCAGAATTGCAAAGTGGCGATGAAGACTCAGCATGTCTAGGCAATTACACTGAAGTGACTCAGGAGGATGTTATGAATTCTCCATATGATAACTAAAAATCACTGAGATGTTTTCTTAAATTGCCTTGGATGAATTTCTTTTCTCTATCAGACACAAAGCTTACCAGATTGAAATGAACAAAAGAGGTCTTTGTTGCTGTCTGGAGTAATCAAAGAGCTATCAGTGGAAGTTCTGTTCTTGTCTAGTTCTCTATTGTCATAAATTTTTTATTAAAGATTGAAGTATATTTTTTTATCTGAAGAATTTAAAGAAATATTACTATACTACATAGGCATTTCCTAGCTTATTCCTCTTTAATGTTTGAAAAACTTCAAATAAAGAGAGAAATAAAAAAACACTCTGTGGTTTTGCGCTCTACTCCTACCCCAGAATGCTACTACCAAGTGCCTGAAGTATGCATAGGAGTAGTGGCTTTGCTCCGTCAGATGAAGCCCTGATTGATACCACCAAGGTCTGCACACCTAATCATATCATGGGACACTGTGCTCTGCTATGTCTAAGGCTGGAGGACGGGAGAAGCAGGTGTTCCAAACAACTGAACCCACAGATTCACACTCTGTGCCCCTTTTCTATCTCATTCTTGCTGAGGATCATATCCAGAGGGGGCGTGGGTAACCTTCTCTTGGATCAGCACAATTGAAATTTGTAGTTTAAAATGTAAATACCACCTAAATTGAGGATGCATTAGCTATTTCAAAAAGTACCTTGATGTTTGACTTTCACTGAAAGCCAACACTTAGTTTTGCGAGGCCAGAGACTTCATGCGACATGAGTTTTTTCAAATACAGGGACATCAACTGTGAAAATACCCCAAAGCCCTCCTAAAGGTCCACAAAGGTTGTTGACCTCAAAATTCGTTTCCCCCATTTTTGCCAGTTGTTAAATTCACCTATTTTCATGCACTCAGTGTTACAGGGAGAGTTTTTTAACATGGTACAACGGCTACAACTTCAGAATAGAACGGCTACTGAACTGCTGGGTGCTCTGAAATCAGAGCTCTGGTTTCAATGTGGTAAGAATATTTCTGCTGCATATTTTCACACATTTTAAAAAGGGTAATGGACTGGCCTTCTGTAGCACACTTCCTCATGTATTGTCAGGATGTTCTCAAAATCATTAAGCTGTGCTTAAGAAGAACCCTACAGCAATTACCAGAAAACCTCCAGGTAACACACTATTAAATAGTCTTTCTTCGCAACAGTATCTCTTTTGCTCAACTCACCTTCTCCATTTTTACTGCCTAGAGATTACACAGCTAAATCAGTCCCTGTGCTCAAGGGGAAAGCATGGTCAATTGCAGAGGTTGTCATCATACCATCTAAAACCTTGAGCTCAGGATTAGCTGAATTACCACCAGAAAGCACCTGTTTCTCTCTATTAATTCAGGAACTATTTACACACCCTACTTAGTTATCCATTTTTTAAGATGCTTAAGTAGGAGTGGATAAATTCTGCCCTAAGCAATTGTGCCTCCTTCTGTGCCATGTGCTCTTTGTTACCCTCCATTTTGCTGCTAAAGCTCCAGCAGTGGTCTGGATATTATTTCGAGGACCCTGACCCACTACATCTTATTTTGAGTTGACATTAGTTTAACTTCTATTCAATTTGAAATTATGTTACAAATCATTTATATTTTATCAGAGTTAGACTCCGAGGAATTAAGTTGTTCCATACTAAATTCTCCACCAGCGGGCAAAGAGGTACCAAATAATCACAGACTGTTGTTTAACTGTTGTTATTCTAAAAGGTTAGTTAGCCCATGGCAAGATCCATGCTGTCACAACTTTGGTGTTTCTGGCATGGCAGCTTGCTCTGGAGACTTTCGTAACACTGTGGTTGAGTGTTAGCAGTGCTTGGAGTTCCTGATGGAGGAGGGGGAAAAGAGAAACAACCACACCAGACTGACACCAGACTCAGGCTTGAAGACTGAGCTGAGAAAACTCAAATGAAGCAGCTCATTTGATTTACATAAGGGAACTTGTAGTGTTGCAAATGGCTCAAATGCAGTGGCTCAAAAGAGATCTGTGCAGTGCTTTGCACAAGAGTATCCAGCTCACGCAGGTGCTAAAAGTTGCAGTAATTATAAAAATAATTCAAAAAAAAAGAAAGAAAAGATCCCTATTACTGTGGAAAGGTAAATAAGGTACAAAAAAGATAATTATTAGGTTGAAATATAAAGTGTCAGGCAAAAAGAATTAAGCACATCCAGCAGTGCCTCACTTAAATTGCAGTTACAAATACGAAATGATATTTGAACTCAGTTTAATCACTGCAACACAGAAGATCCTGCAAGGCAGGGCCTTTTTCTTGTAGATAATTAAACATGAAATGTGAGAAAGCTTAACAAAAATATAAATGTTAAGCTAGAATAATTTTTGTGTTTTCATCTCATTTCTTCCTCTTAGAAGCTTTTTTTTTTGTGTTGTCCCCTAAGGCAGACAATTCAGAGTACTCTGTGCAGGAATCTCAACTTTGTCATTTTAAAGAGATCTTTTTTTCCCCATAATTTGCTATCCTTGTGTTTACATGAAAAAGATAATACTTTCAATCAAGAAAAAAGTGTTCTCACTGCCTCAGGATAGATTGGAGTAAGAAATATTTGCATAGAGGAAAGCTAGCTTGCCTTTTTAAAGGGTTGACTCCTCACAGGGCCATGCTGGGGTGCTGAGCCGGTGCAAGGGAGAGCTGCCATATTTGCACCTCTTCCACTGTCCTCGCTGAGCCCCAGTGTTCTCATTGCTCTTGGTCATCCTTCTCACTGCTGTCACTCGGGTATTCCACCGTGTGATGAACAGTCACAGACTTGTGGTACTTTAATTTTCTTTGGTGCTTCACTTGTCAGTCTCAGGAAAGAGGGGATTTTGTTCCTGTACCAGCCTGTAGAGCATAGGAAATGCTTTACCTTTTTCCAAACAGTCGGAATGGTCACACCGCCATTCAACACAGCAGTGTGTTCACAGACATGGTGTGCAGCACCATGGCAGGTTTACCTTTATTCTTGCTTTTCATTTCTTCATAACATCATACAAGCAGTTTCAGTAGCTCACACTCAGCTGCCTTTTCAGCTTCTTATGACTGTAACTGACATTCAGTCTTTCCACATTTGAGAGTGATTAATTTCTTACAGTCCCCCGCAGAGCAAGGATTAGCAGCATGCGCTTATCTGGCATTGCTCTGATGGATTATGAAACAGGGGATGGGATGCACCTGGTTAGAGCTGGACACTTTCTTCTCATGGGAGTTCAGGAACAGGGACTTGGTAATCGGAGGGTTTTGCTCCACAGGTAGACCAAGGAGTAGGTTGTTTTTGAGGCTGGGACTCTGCACTCTCTGCCTAACAAAAAAGGGGTCTGCGCTCTTCTGAGACTAGATGTTTGAACAGGCTATCAGATGTAAGGCTACGGCTAATGAGGAAAAGCTCACCACAGGGTTTTTCATTCACCTTTAGAAAGAGCATTTAGTCAGTACAGAAATGTTTAGGAAGGTTGTAGAGCATAATACGTAGGAGAGTAAAACTTCTGACTGACCACTTTTCATGGTGGGTTTTGTTGCACATTTGACAACATTGAGAGAAAAACCTTAGCCAAACTTCCCATATTGTTCCCTAATCAAACACTTCATCATATATACCAATGGGAGTGCAAGCAGTGTCCAAAATTAACGTTGTAAGCCAAGGCCAGCTGCTGCTCTGTATTGAGCCTGTGTCCCCACAGTAAGTACAATTTCTTGTTTGTCCACTTAGCCTTTCAGTTGTTCATTGATACTGAATAACTTAGCGTGGATTGGTGTTTCATTTTCTTAATGCTTTCTTCAGCTTCAGAACGGAAATCCCGCTAAACCAGATAATTTACAAAGGCATTTCTAGGATATATTTCACAAAATTTTTTTCTGTTCTGCAAGTGACCAAAGCAATCCTGAAAAACAGAAAACCAACAGAGGGCCATTGTGTTTCATATTCAGCATCCTTGACCAGAGCTGGCTTAATGGTCGCTTGTTACAGTGACTGCCATATGACTGCATGATGGAACACGCATATCCATCTGCCACCCACTTCTTAACCAGATAATCACCTGCCCATGAAAGTACGGTAGTGATTGTCTTTGGTTCCTGACCATGAATAGCTCCCCTTTTTGCCATGAATATCATTGTTCAAAAGCACACCACATAATAAGCAGGCCACAGTGAGGGATGTAATATCTCCACCCACCTCTAGATGGATGTTGGTGACAATCCCTGTGTAAAATTGAGATATTTCTCTTGCCAAGTAGTGTCCCATCCTATGTCTTTAGTGTGCACACTATGAAGCTGGTTTGGAGAAGTAAGAGGGGTGTAGGACCAGGTTTATCATGCAGTCCTGTGGTTTATTGGTAATTGTAGTTTCACATACAGCAGCTGTTCACATGTAAATAATAACAATAATTTCAAATGGGCTAGTACTCACCACAGTCTTAAAAATTACTCCATTTTGTAATATATTGGCATTCCAAAGCCAGTATTCATGAGTAAAATATTTGTAAAATAAGTCTGCTTTAATTCATAGAGAACTAGCCAAGTCACTTCAACAATCTCCATGAAGAGTAACTTTTCACTTCCTTAAACAACAGTCAGTGCCACAACCGGCTCCCTTTGAAAAGCTGTACAACGTCACCGTGAAGCCAAAAAGTGTCAATGAAAATGATTTCTCAGTTTGTGGTTAGAGACTATTCTGGAATTATTTTTATTACTTGGTAACTTAAAAGTTCAGAAATGACGCCTTGAAATAAATTACTTTCATGCAATAATATACACAATAGAGACTTTAATTTGTAAAGTGAAGCACATCAGAGATCATTGAGCCAGAAGCAAAGAGGCATCAGGTTAACATTTTTATGCTTCCAGAAGACATGAAGACCACAAGACACAACTCCTAAATATTTGTTCCTTTTCTGCACAGAAATAAGGTAAGAAAATTAACACAACTCATGCTTATTGTATTAAGTTTATCTTTTGCTTATCATGTACAATTGAAAGCCTGTGTAAAGTAGATTACAGAGCTGCTACTATCTTTAAAGGAAACTTTGGACTTTAACCAAAAGTCAGTCTGCTTAAGTGCTGAGAGACCTTTCTGACACCTCTTCATTGGTCTCTGGTGGTCCCAGGGCCTGAAGCAAGCATGAGCTCCACCTACATGGTGCAGGGCCCCGGCAGGACTGGGTGAGTGCTGCTGCAGCTCCCTGGTGCATGACAGGAGCTCGGCTCAACACCTTGCTGGTTAGAGTGTCACAGCACCACTTCATTCCTCTCAGTGTCCTCCTCTCATATCCCTTGCCTCTAAGTGCCTCTTTTTTGCCTCGATGGTTGCTTACTCCATGCAATGGTGCATCCTTACATCTCGTCTGGGTCTGAATGTCCAGCTGACTTCACAGAGCCCTGCAAGTGCTAATGGAAGCACTAACTAACTGACAATACTATATCATGAGCATACATAGCCTCATTCTTCTTGACTCTGGAAGACAAAATCTTATATTATAAATTCCAAGTTACAACTCCCAGTACTGAAAGCTGTTTTTCTAACTTTTCTGCACCAGCTATCATTTTCATAGCTCTTTTGTGTGGAGCCTTCTGCACAAGCAGGAGAAATCACTCTGTCTGAAAGAGGTGCCAGTTATTTGAAGAGAGACTCCATGATCTATTTGAAAATATTTTGTGTGAAAAGAGGTACATTCAACTCCTTAGTTTCAACTCTTGGCAGTATTTGTTTCCTACACGATCCATCACAAAATAAATTAATGGAGGTACTGCATGAAGATCTTGAGAATTAAAGCAAAATTAAATACCCACTCTTGCCAATCCTATTTAACTAGTTAATTTGAGGCAGTTAATGAATGGGAAATAATCGAACCAAAAAAAAATCCTTTGGCATTTACTTGAGAAGCCTAAATGGAAGCAACTTAGCTTTCTAGCAAAAAAAGAACATGAGAAACAAATAGTATTTTTCAATAATTTTACATCCTCACAGGGCCATTTATTTTGGTTTTCAGCTCAGAATGGTGAAAGCAGTCTCATTTCTTTTTTCAATGAATCAAAAAACATTGAATTTCTATGTCCATATATAAAGCTGTTATGCTTTAGTGTCTTGTGAATTGCATCTTTACTTTTTAAAGTTCTATGCTGTCATCAAACACAGGCAGCTGGGAAAAAGAACTAGAACAGAAATGAATATATCCAGATACTTATCACTGCAAACTGTTGGAAAAGAGCAAAATAAGAACATGCTCTCTGGGGAAGCACTGGACTTCCTTTTTCTCTCAGGCCAAAATTAAAGTTAATTCTTACTGAAGGCAGGTGGGGGGCATGGAGTATTTGTGCACAGATAATCATATCACCAAACTGCCTGCCCATAAAACTTCACCTCAAGCATCTGCAGAGCGGTGTCATGTTATATGGAGGCCATTGAGGCAGAAGGCCCTCCAGAATATCTGAGAAGCCAGTTATGCTACTTGAAATTATGTTAACTTGGGTGGTGTCAAACATAAAAAAGCAAACAAGCAAACAAACAAACAAAAGCCCAGAAAATATTAAACCCAAAAGGATAGTAAGAAAAAATTCCCAAGTGCGAGAACTCTCAGGATTTATGACATTACCTCAAGGATTGCTGCTCCTAGCTAAGGGGTCAAGTTCCAAGCTGTCTGGCTGCAATTTCACTTCCAGACCAGACCTACTTCAAGGCTGCCCTACTGACACTTCATTTTCAGCTAGCTGAAAAGCCCACTCACAACTGCTTACTTTGGAATTTAGGAACCCACAGCCAAATCAGGAAGGTCTAAATTAGGACCTTCAGCATTCTTGAACCGTGTCAAAGCCAGCTTCCTTTAAGCATATCTGTCTTCATCCAGACATCACCCAAGAGCAGTTCAACTCCTGCAGGCTGGGTGAGGTAGAAGCAGCTGTGCATGCTGGCCGCAGGTGCAAGCAGTCACTTCCAGCCCTGGAGGGATGGAGCTGCTGTGAGCCTTTACAAGCACTGAATGGCAGTTTTCCTCTTCCTAATGTGATCCCTTCAGCTGTTTCTGATGCCTTCCCTGCCAGAGGAACTGAGCTGCTGACTACAAGCAAACACATTGCATCCCTATGGTCACTGTTGAGTCCTTAAGGGCTCATGACACACAATTAAGTGACCCATTGCGAATGAGCAATTTTATCAACTTCTTGGATAATTACCTAATTTTATCAACTACTGCTTTGTAGGGGAGACAATTTATATATGCCTGGGGAATATTGTCAGTTGTATGGTCACAGCTTGCTTTCTAATGCCTGCCTGAAAAGGTGCATACGCCACTTAAACTCTCTACCAACTGATTCTGCAATACATCCCCAAAACTCGCTGGAGTATTTCTTGGGTGCAAAAGTTGTGTGGAACTTTTTTCCAAATATATAATAAATACTTCTTCTTTATCCTATCTTACACTTGTTTCAGTCAGTACTGCTAAAAATTAATGGGATTCTGGGCAAATCACAGCAATTGTCAGCAAGAGCAACTCTGAGCCTAGTTTTCAATCACCTTGAGTTTCCCATGACTTCTTTAGAAGTTATGAGGTTGAGGTCTCTTGGAAGTAGATCCCTGAATGACTGGCAGGAGTTTAGAGACACAAGTAACTGGTGATGCACTTATAAAGGCTCTCATCAATAGAGGTTTCTGGTATCTCAAAATATTCTGATTCAGGATACAGTCCCAAACTTCTGAAATTTTTGGTGAAATGAGCAATGAAGTTTGCCTCAGTTTTATGGGAAAGGCTGTGAGACCACAAGAGAAGGAAAGAGGACCTGGGAAGACTTAGACTCAGAGAAGCCTGCATGAAGCTGTACTCTCTAATAGTGCTGGGGTCCTGGGGTCATTGTTTCTTTGGCAGCCTGGGAGCTGGGGGAGCAGGTTGAGCAAACAAGAAGAGCTCCTAAAAGACTTTCCTGTATTATTGAAAGCTTAATGAACAGTAAGAGTATAAACTTTCAACTTTAAAAAATGGTAATATTATACTTTGAAGTTTTCTCGATCAGATCTAAAACTAATTGTTGTAATGCTGGTTTGTTGTAGAAGGCTGGAAGCAGTCCTGTAGTTCACTCACCCTGTTTTTGACCCCTCTTACCCAATCTCTTACTTAATTCCTAGAAATACTCATATCTATAGCCAACACACTAGCTGGTAGGACTCCTTTTTACATACAGAAACAATTCAGAGAGGCAGGCTTGAGGAAGGGGGAGCAATTAACATTATTAAACTTTTAATTACAATGAAGTCACATCTAGTGACAGAAATATATGTATATAATAGAAACAGTATTTTCTTCTTCTAATAAAACACCAAATGATACAGGTTACTTGCACAGCAACGTCAGCAACACTGGCTGCAACACGTAACCTGGCCACAGCCACAGCAGGGAGGAACTTGCTCAATGTGCTTTCGGTCGCTGGGGTCAGACCAGGTGTAACAATACGCTCTTGGTCTCACACAAATGTCTTACCTGCGAAAGGTGCCAAGATATTTCCGTGGTCATGAAGATCAATCGGTACCAGGAACGGATTGTGAAATGATTAGTTATACAACACACCTTTCACTCTCCAAAGGGGAAAAACTATGGTATTATTATTTGTAAAAGAGGAAGCATTGCAGGCTTGTAGTTTGAACAACTGAAAAGAATCTCACTTCTCTGCAGTTCTTTTGTTTCTAGCCTTCCATGGTAAATGCTCTGAATCTTTTTCCCCCAGAAATAAATACCTATTCACTTAAAACCCTTAGAACTCCCTAAAATTCTGTGCTGATAGTCTCTTGGTATTTCCTCTTGGTACCAAGCTGCCTTGTATGGTGTGTCTGAGCTCAGGTAATCCCATCTCTTAAGTACTCAACTTGCCAAATCTTTATTATTATTATTTTAATGAGTACTTCAGAATTTTACACAAAAATACAGTTATTTAAATGAAGGAATGGAGGGGACATTTAAAATTTATATAAGACCAAATACATTGTTTTGAGGAGGAATGCACCCAAGATTCCTGTTTTCTTGGGGAAATGTTCTTACATGAGGCTCTCTGCCTGGAACTGGTCCACTTTCTACTGGGGTGCTACGTCAGTCCACAAGGTGGGGCTGACTGTTAGCCTGCAGGCTGGGACATCACCAGGAAGGTGTGACACCTGGCTTCCAATCCAGAAAGCATTTCCTTATCTACACAAAGTGAAGACTGCAGGTACACACCTCTAGTCTTGCTTAATACTGAGACATACTTGAATGAACTGAGAGTTCAGTTCTACTCAAGCAAAAGAATAGAATCATAGAATCATTCATATTGGAAAAGACTTTTAAGATCATCAAGTCCAACCATTAACCCAGCACTGCCAAGTCCACCACTAACCCATCGCCCATCCAAGCTATGAGCAGCCAGTTTTTCCAGGAAAATGCTGTGTGAAATGGTGTTGAAGGCTTTATTAAAGCCCAGGTAAACAACATCCACAGCCTATCCTTCATCCACTAAGCATGCCACCTTGTCACGGAAGATCAGCTTGGTCCAGCAGGATAAATCCATGCTGACTGGGCCTGATTCCCTGGTTGTCCTGGAAGAAGTATTAAGCAGCAAGACTAGTCTTCAAAAGCAAGACTAGACAGTGTGACCCTGGTGCCAAGAAAGGTTATGGAGTAGATGACTTTGAGAGCCATCACAATTCTGAGACCTCTCCCAGCTGTTTATGGAATATTTCATCTACCTTTTCAGCCTGGTTAGGTGGTCTAGAACAGACTCTCACCGTGCATCTGCTTGTTGGCTTTGCTCCCAATTCTTACCTGCAAAACTCAACCCTGTTGTCACCATCATTAAGCTCTAGTAGTTTGGTTTGTATCTACACTATTTTAAATAGCTGTTGCCATAACTGAACTGATAAGTAAGTATATTCTTGTTCAGAGTCTCTGTGAGCCTGCACCCTAACTCTCTTCAAAAATTGTGTGGCAAATTCCTACATAAATTGACTAATAGGTTTTAAAATACAAAAACTGCATCTCCTATGCAAAAGTTTAGAGACATGACTAATTTGCAATAACCTCATGATTATTAAATAACAATTTTTAAGAATATTCTATGTTTTTTAAAAAAGTTTCTTAGGAAATATGATTTTTCAGCAGCAACACTTTCATAATGATAGCATTCATTATTTTCATGCTGGCATCTTGCTTGTAAAGCCTAGGTGTTGGTGTCTTGCCTTTAAAGCTTAGGCACCCCTAAGCACTTAGAGGGCAAAGACTAAAAAACATACATGCAAGAAGTTAGTTTATTATGAAAAAGAGAGGAAAATCCGTAGGAACAGGAAAGTATACAAAAGAATATCATACAAACTATAGCTGAAAAGACTTTAAGTCATCTTAGAAAATTGTATTTTCCAAAGCAATATTTGCTTTTCCCATTTTTTCCTTTGCAAAGAAAATTTTTTTGAAAACAAACAAACAAAAAATCAAGCAAATGAAAAAACCACCCACAACTTTTATTCTGAAAAGATATATGTATCTTTTTATAGTTGAAGATCAGCATTGAAATGATTGGATTTCCAATATTATATTTTTTAAATGTCAGCTTTAGAAAGAGGCAAACAAAGTACTTTAAAAGAGTAGCTCACATCATTGGAAAGAGCTGTAGCTGTTACCAAAAGCTTCTTTCTGTTTGCCTTTAACTGTGAGGACATTTAGCCATAAGCCATACTTAGAAAGTATGCCAAGTAGTTATTTTCCTTTCAGAGCAGGTGAAAAAAAATCTCTTTTTGAGCAAAGTCATTTAGGATGAGTTTATATATTTGTTCAATATGTGACAATTCTTTGTGAAAAGCTTCTATCTTCAACTGCTTGTATCAACTGCCGAATTTTGTTTCAGTTTTGGGGGGAGTGTTTTTTTGGTTTGGTTTTTTTTAAAATTTTCCCTCCTGCTAGGTGCTGGCATAAGTGACTGGTAGACAGAGCTTGGCTGGCAGATGTTTTTTACATAACTCCATTGCCCAGCGAAAGAAACATATATTTTTACTATGAGATCATGGGCGTTCTGTGTACCTTTCATAACTATTAAAGTTACTTGGGCATGCTACAAAATATCTTTTTGCCTTTACTTTTTCCATGGGGTAGTTTCTTATTTTTATCTCTCTTTTCAGTGGGAGAATTAGTATATTTGAAACAGGACCTACCTAAAGGACGTCTGACTTTCGAGTGCTGGTCTGCAAATGTTAATTTGTTGTCAAAGGAAGTAAGTGTTTCAGACTGATTGCAGTATTTCAGGATTGATGTTCCTTTAACTGTTACTACTTATTTTGTATCTTAAATCTCGTTTGCTGGATTGAAAACAAGTAGCTATATGCCACCTGATAAGCGCTTCTGAATTCTTCCGTCTTCTCTTTCCAACTAAGCCTGTATTTTTCCTTTTAGATATATGCTTGAACTTTTTGTTCCAGGTATCTTAAAAAGTGTGGATTAGCAGGCTGCAGAGGTTTCTTTCATAGTATCATAGAACATACTCTTATCTAACTCCCAGTTTCAGGGAGTTAAGTTACTTTCTCTCAAGGTCTCAGACAACCCTTCTTTTTCTCCCTGTTCCTTTTCACCTTGTAGCCTTTCTTTTCCATTTTAAAAGCCCTGTGGACATTTTTCTGGTGTATATCTACATCTACCTTGCCCAGCATCAAGAATGTGATCTTGAGGTGATTGTTTAATCACTAAAGAATCATTACCTTCATGTTATTCGCTTTGTTTTCCCTTAATTTTGTTCTTTGGATTGTTTCTGTAGGAACTGGATTTTCAGAGGCTAGATGGCAAATTCTGGGGAAGACGACACTAAAATAAATGGCAGTGTAATCTTCTAGGTACCTGTAAAAGGAAGTGGGGTTTGCATTTTTCTACCTAGAGTACCTTAGCCCACATAAAAAACAGAGCACTGCTCAACCCATTCCACTCTACAATCGTTTGAAGTGAGCTCTGCTTCAACAATGTAATACATGCCCTTGGAAAAGTATTTTCTGGGGTGTTATGAGTTAGTAGTGACAACAATTGTCTGTGAATGACCTTAACAATGTTCAAAGAATACGCACCAGCTACATAAAAACTGTGTTTTGTTCTATCTAGGCAGTCGCTTATGAAGTTGCATAAACTGTGTGGTAATAATGTTTGTAAATCAGTTCTTTGGAAGGAGCACAAAGGAGCAACTCAGATGACAAAAGAAGTAGAAGGTGAAATGGAATGTGGTTAGTCTGGAGTTAGATGGGAGGCCAGAAAATCTGCATATCAGGACATCAAGACAAGTCTCCACTGCGATCTTCTATTCCTCTTGCAACATACTATGCATTCACAGTGTCATAAAACTGGGATTATGGGAGACCAGTCAACCTCTGTCATTTTCTCTTCATTTTAAGGGTTTAGAAAAATCAGTCTTCTCATAAAGATTCTTCAAAGTGTACCATGTTAAGTGAAATGGAAAAGAAAGTCTTCACAAAATACTGTTGTCTTAGTGAATGTTGTCTCATTTAGCTGTGAATAAGAGCTGGGCAAAGTTTTCAATGCAAAACTCCAAACCATATGAAACATCTGGTTTTTAATTCTGTTAAAATCCAAAACTCAGCCCAAGTTCTTCGAAAGTTTTGCTGAACTTCACAAGCATTTTTGTATTATGAAACACAGTACTGAGGAAAGTTTTCCTGATTTGTGGTTTGAATGGATACCATGTAAAATATCTGGATTTTTCACAAGATTAGGTGAAACTTGGTGATTTTGACAGAAGGTTTTATTTGAATTTTGGGTTTTGACATCAGCAAAGACAGAAAATGCAGTGTTTACATGGATTATATAGATTGCAATCCAAATCCAGGGTGAATAGAAAAACAGTATTTTGAAACCCAGTAAAAGAAGAGCAAAATATTTGTTATACACAGGTTTTATGAGAGAATAACACAAGTTCAAGTATATTAACTGTGAATGCTTTTATATCTGCATCTGGTTTAGGGCACCATTTATGAAAATTAAGTAAAAATATCAAAGTTCATGGTCATTACATCAGATGAATATTTGTGAATGTAAGTGTCGATTAACTCTGACTAAATGAATGACAAGAACTCGTTTCAAATTTTCTGATTCTGTCTTTTTCCACAGTTTGTCCTGGGAAAACCCAACTGGGAAGAAAGGGAAGAAAAAGGGGGAAAAAACCCTAGGAAAAATCCCTACTGTAATGATTATCTGCAGGTCTGTAAAAGTTAGGTTTCAAAAAGGCTAAAATACTCTGCAGCTCTTTCTCTGGTCAACTAACTATACCCACACTTATTTATGCCTAAATTGAATTTACTTACATATGTGTATTTTTGATTTACCTTGAACTTCACGTAGAGAGTCTATTTCTTATTTATATAGGCAATGTTTGTGTTTACTTACATTACTCAACATTCAAATATCACCCCAGAGAATTGCTTTAAATACAAACCCCATAATTTCCCAGAGTCATTTCCAAACTCCAAGGGAAAGGCTGACTACAATAGAATAAATCACATCAAGACTCTGATGTCACCAGAATGCCACAAGCTGAGATGTTACCTTTGTTTTCGTTTTTCCATGATGCCTGTTTTTAATCAGTGTATTTGACAGTTATAGCCCAGCATTCTTGTACCAATTTCAACTGCATTTATACAAGTAAATTTTTAATTACTTTCATTTTTCATCTGTTTAAGAGAAAGTTTGCCATATTAAATGGAACAAGAATAACAGCATTGTCTTTCAGAATAAGTATTCTGCCAGGAGGAAATAGAACCAAGACTTGTCTGACAGCAAACATTTCCCTCTAATTTTACCACATGCTAACCCATAAAAAAGTATCCCAAGCTGGATATCAGAAAATGTCTAATGTGAATATTGCTCTCAGATTTGGTGCAAATTTATTTTCACTGTAGTATGATATGCTCTGCTTTTATGCTGCTAAAATATTCTTATTAAAAATAGAAAAAAAATGTTTCCTGATTTTTCTCTAAACCTTCTTTTGAATCAGTCCTGTACTGAGGTTAGCACTGTAGTGTTAGATACAGTTCGACTGCATGACTTTACAACAGGAATAACAATATCTGGATTTGACCTACTTGATCTTGACTTGATCTGCTTTTTGTCAACAGAGAGGATCTAATGAATGACGTGGACATTGGTGGCCATCTTGGCCACAGTGATCATGAAGTGACTGAGTTTAAAAATTCCGTTGACAGGAGAAAAAGTGCCAGCAAAACCTCCACTCTGGACTTGAGGAGAGCAGACTTCAGGCTGCTCTGGGAATTAGTAAGTAAGGTCCCCTAGGAACATGTTTTTGCAGGTTCTGGGGTCCATCAGTGCTGGTCACTTTTCAAACATCACCTCCTAACGGCACAGGAGCAGCAACTCTCAAATGTCAGAAGTGAAGCAGGCAAGGCAGAAGGCCAGCTTGGCTGAACAGGTATAGTCTCTTCGAAGTAAGGCAAAAAGAGAAGGTGTGTGCCCAGTGGAAGCAAAGTCAGGGTGGCATGTGAAGAATTCAGAGATACTGTTTGCTGCTGTAGGGAAAAAATTTGCATGGCCAAAACTCAACCGGAGTTTAAGCTGCCAGAAATGTGGTGGACAACAGAGAGTTTATTCAAATATACTAATGGCAAAAGACAGCATAGAAATAACATCGGCCCATTACAGAATGAAGATGGTCACCTTACAAACAGGGGCAGAGACAAGACATAGGTTTTTCATGCTTTCTTTGCCTCTGTCTTCAACACAGATGATGAACCAAGGGGGTCTCAGTGTCCTGAGTTGGAGGATCATGACCGTGAGAATGATCAACTCCCAGTCAACCCCGAAATCAAGCAGGATCTGGTGCTCCAGCTGGATCCCTACAAATCTGTGGGGTCTGATGGGGTTCATACCAGAATCCTCAAAAAGCCAACTGATGTCATTGCAAAGCCTGTCACAATCATTTTTGAGTGGTCTTGGAAATCTAGAGAGGTCTCAGCTGACGAAGCTGATGAATGTTGTCCTGATTTTCAAGCATGGCAAAAAGGAGGACCCCAGAAACTACAGGCCTGTCAGTCTCACTTCACTGTCAGGTTAAATCATGGAGAAGATTATTCTGGGAGGTATTGAAAAACATCAGGAGGACAACGCAGTCTTTGGTCACAGCCAGCACGGCTTCATGCAAAGATAGTCCTACTTATTGAACCTGGTTTCCTTCCACATCACAATAACCCACCTAGCTGATCTAGGAAAACAGTAGATGTAATCACTTTTGACCTCAGCAAAGTTCTTGTCACTGTCTTTCACAGTATCCTTCTGGACAAAATTTCAGCACAAAGCTGGTTAACCATGTTATATGGTGGGTGAGCAAGGGCTCATAGGTCAGGCAAAAAGAGTTAAAGTAAATGGGGTAACCATAGACTGGTGACTGGTCACCAGTGGGGTTCTGGAGGGCTCCCTCTTAGGCCCAATTCTCTTCAACATCTTCATTAATGACCTGGAAGGTCAAAGGAATGCTGAGTAAGTTTGCTGATGACACTAAATTGGGAGAAGTTGTTGACATCCTTGAGAGCAGAGAGGCCCTGCAGAGAGACCTCTACAAATTAGAGACATGGGTCATCCCCAGCCATATAAAGTTTAACAAGGGCAAGTGCTGGATTCTACACCTGGGACAAGGCACCCCTGATTGTGTGTATAGACTGTGGAACAAGAGGCTGGAAAGTAGTGCTGAAGACCTGGGAGTCCTGGTCAGTGACACGCTGAGCATGAGTCAGCAGTGCCCTGGCAGCCAGGAGGGCCAACCCTGTTCTGGGGGGCATCAGGCACAGCATCACCATCCGGTCGAGGGAGGGGATTGTCCCGCTCTGCTCTGCACTGGGGCGGCCTCATCTTAAGTACTATGTGCAGTTTTGGGTGCCACAATGTAAAACGACATTAAGTTATTGGAGAACGTCCAAAAGTGAGCCACGAGGATGATGAAGGGTCTTGAAGGGAAGCCATATGAGGAGTAGTTGAGGTCACTTGCTCTGTTCAGCCTGGAGAAGAGGAGACTGAGGGGAGACCTCACCGCAGTCTGCAGCTTCCTTGTGAGTGGTAGCAAAGAGGCATGTACTGATCTCTTCACTCTCATGACGAGTGACAGGACCTGAGGAAACAACAAGAAGCTGAGTCAGAGAAGATTTAGGCTGGATATAAGGAAGAAGTTTTTCACCCAGAGGGTGGTTGAACATTGGAACAGACTCTCTAGGGAGGTGGTCACAGCACCCAGGCTGTCTGAGTTCAAAGAAGCATTTGGACAGTGCTCTCAGGTACACAGTGTGGTTGTTGGGGTCTCCAGCACAGGGCTAGGGGTAGAACTTGATAAACCTTATGGACCCCTTTCAATTCAGCATATTCTATGATTCTCAGATTCTGTGACCTTGCTATATCTATCCTCTCCCACATGTTGTCAGCCCAGTAACTGAGCAATAACAGGTACACCTTCCCATAAGTGCAGAGGACAGATTTCAGAATTCCAAATTTTCAAAATGGTATTGCAAGAGGTTCCAAACAAATGATGCTGATCGTTTTTCTGATTGTCTGGTCATTTTTCTGATCTCCCTGGTGAAACACAGAATGCAGTGTTTGGCCTGAAACTTCAATTAGTAAAAGGGAAAGCTGAAATAAAAAGTACAAAATCTGTCTCTTTGGAGACATCTAATATTTTTATGTTTAATTTCACTCTTAATAAAAGAAAAATTCAAATATTAAAACTCACTGGTTTAGCAGCTCACAAAAAGTATCCTAAGCAAAATTAATAATAATAATTTTGTTTGGATCTGAACATAGCTTGGCTTGAAATTCTGAAGTACCTCAAAGAGAAAGGTTTGGTTTAATAAACTATACAAAATGCTGTCCCACTTTTGGTCACAAAACCTTCATAATCTACCGTCTGCTTTTCCTTTTTCTTTTTTTTTAACTTCTTGTTTTTATTGCATAACATTTTTAGAGGAAAAATCTTTACATTTAGTGACAGCCAGAGGTAGCTTCCAGTTGACAGAATCCCCAGTACTGAGATCATCACACAGAGTCATTAGGTTTCTTTAACATATATCTCATTTTGCTGGCAATTTTTATCTATGATTCTATAAAGAAATGCAAAAGAATGACTGGGAAAATTTTATGTTCACAATGGAGGATACTTGTTCATTATTATTATTCAAGAATACAGTCTTGGTGACAAAGGAAGTTGTCAGTTCAGAAGTGATAAAAGCAGAAGGAAAAAAAACCTCTGAATTATTAGAAATAAATAAAGCACAGAAGAGAAAAGCAGCATGATATGGGAATCCAACCCTAGAATCAAAGTTAGGGCTCCAGAATGAGTGAGGTATTTTGAATATCCTGTGAAAGTCACATTTTCTCTCAGTGATGGAAGAACTGGTGACATCTGTTCAAATTACTAGGCAACACTTTCAAACAAGGATCTGTTTGGTCACATAGAGTCTAGTAGAATTATGAAAAACATTACTGTAGGGTGCTGTGAAGTCCAGCTATGGTTTAATAGGTTCAGTATCGGATATCTCAAACTGATGGAAGCTAAGCCATTAGATGAAATGGTCAGGATACAATCTCTGTAGTAGGCTATCACTAAACCTTAGATAGACTGAGGCTGAAGAGCCATCTTATTTTGCTATTTTTCCCATTGACATCCACTAGCGACCACTGATACCAACGTGGTGCCACATACAAACTGCCCGTCTGATCTGTACAAATTCCGTCTATGTGTCTGAGCATAAGTGCCATACAAAGTGTTTCTTGGTGACCCAAGATGAAGCTGGTAGCAGTGACTGCAGATCTTGATTTCATTATTCAAGTGAGCACAATTTTCACTATGTATATGCTAGGCTGAGCTTAAGATGTAGTGAAGCCTGAATTCCATATTTGCTGACACTTCTGGAAGAAAGAGTCCTATGACACTACAACGTGTGGATTTGTTGACTTCTTTTTTTATTTTTATTATATTGTGGTGTTGTTTTCTTTTTCTATTTAATTGTAACAGTAACTTTGACATGTATTCAAACTGTTCAAATATTTTCTTTATTCTTGTGTTTAAGTCTTCCGTTTTGTTTGGCTAATTGTGACAAAAGTTGCTCTAAGAAATGACAATTGTTTGTTCATTTCTTATCTCACACTTAGTTTTATGTGTTCTTTGACAACAACAAAACCTTTGTGAGCTTGTTATTTCCTGCATTTCTGTCAGGTCTTTTTGAGCCAGTGAAGGGCAAAAACCTCACAATATGTCATGTTTATCAGATGATCTTGAAGTGGAAAGATAATCAAGCTTGGCTTGTTTGTTTGAGGTTTGTTTGGTTTGGTTTTGTTATTCTACACAAAGCACCTTCTTTTGCAATGCACAGTGACGGGAGTTTTGAAAATGAAGTTAAAAAAAAAAACAAAAACTTCAAACAAACCACCTTAGGCTTAGGGATTTTATTCTCTGTCCAAGTCTTTCAGTTCGCTTCAGTGCCATTGACAATTTCAAAACTGCTGCCTAATTGCGAAACCCTTTAGATGCCTATATTCCTGTAGATAAATGCATGCAGGTTACACAGATAGTAGGAACAAAAAAGGGGTTTTGAACTGGCTGGAGCCAGTTTTTGGTCCATCTCCCAAGGTACTACAAAGCAAAATTACCAGTCTCTGAAAACACTGAAGTAAGCAAATAAGACCGAACCTCAGTGTGTGCTCCCTACTAATATGATGGACACAAGTTCAAGCCTGTCCTTCAAGCAGGGAATTGGACCTCACTGTTCTAACCATAGGCTGCGTGGCATTCAGTATAATCATCCTTTTTCTTTGGCATTGAATTCCAAAGGAAGAATCAGAGATGAGGATTCAGGCAGAAGACCCATGTTGGGTCCCTGTCCAGCTCTGCTGTGTCACTCAGGGTTAGGTGGGTAAAACCCATCCTTTTCCTCTGCATTTCCCTCCAACATACCCTAGAAGTTTACTGGTGAGGAGGTTTCTGAGGATCCCTCTGTCAGATACAATGTAAGGAAAGCTTGAGACCCAGCTCCAGTTCTGCATTGCTCAGGCTGGACACCAAAAGCTAAAAGCTTTTGTGTGGAAATGCCTTTGCTGGACTTTCTTGACTATTATAGTTTTCTTCCATTTTATTATGCTACGTAATTTCAACAAACCATTCTTGAACAGAAGAAATTAACATAATAACAGGTTATTCTTCCACAATGTATTGTTGCAGAAAATTCTCTCCCACCACAACATGGCTCAGTGCAACGGCCTGGATTCAGAAAATGTGAATCTTCAACATTCAGTTATTAGGAAAGGCGAAAGTTTAAGCAAGTTGCACCTGTAAGATCCATTTAAACTTCTGCATATTTAGCTTCCACTTAGGGAGATAACCTTTGCTTGCATCACTCTCATTTGCATTCCCAAGATTCAAAGGTAAATCAAGATGACCGAGGAGCTTTAAGCATATGTATTTGGAAAATTTGTGTTAGCTATCAGTTTATGCAAAGAAGCTAGTTTAATCTTCCACATTGCTATCAAAACCAGTGAGGTTCTCAAAAGATGGACAACTATAGAATTTTGCCGGCAATCTACCAATTTTTGAAAACAAAGCCCAAAGCATTTAAGTGTTATTGGAAAAGTTATTAGCATTCCAGATCTTCCAGGCTCTCAAAACAGGAAATCTGGAAAATCTTAAAGTTACCAACTGTGAGATTCAAACAAAAAAAAAGTTTTGCATGTTTTTCAGCAGCCACTAATTCTAGTTAAATTAATTCAGTTCTCAATAATATTATAAGGTATACTGCAAAGGCTTTTTCTTGATTAGTTTGTTTCCTTTAGAAAATCCAGGTGCTAATTAAAACCAGGAAAAAATTCCTTTGCAAACAAGACTTAATTCTCTAATCATAGCACAATGGACTAATTAAGTATGAAGACTTATAGGTATGTTGTCAGCCTCCTGGGATTCATGAAAATCTTTCTCTGTCCCAATGAATTCTGCCTAGGGAAACCAATCCACTTATGTCAGGTACGGGAACATCTACCGAACATCGAGACTGTTTAGAAATACAAAGCAGAACAGAGAATGAATTAGAAAATTACATGGCCTAGCCCAGAAAACCAATGGTACCCGCTATGAACATATGCTTATTACCACTGCAACAACAGCTGGAAGGGAACCCAGAATAATCAAGTGAAGAAATGACAGCAAATGATACACACTTCGATTTTAACGCTCATTTAACATCATTGTTGTCTGATAGTAAGGTCAATACTGATGAAGAATTTTAATGTAATGACCACTGTGGAGTGCTAGCAATGTTGTGTACCCCTTCAGGACATTAAATCAGAAAGAAAACTTCTTGCACTAAGGAATCTGACTGATGGTAAATGGGAACTTTAGTAAATTTTCTTGTATCTGATACACATCTGATACACATCTGAAGAGAGGAGAAATGCTGTACTGCCCCGATTTCAAGTGATTAAATGGTATCTTCCTTTTTGCCCTACAACTCTGACTGTTAAGAAACAGTCTTGGAGTAATGCCCAGTCAAAAATATTTCTTTGAAGCCAGCACTTCTCAAATCTAATCTTGTGATGTAGCAGCATTCATATTGACTATTAGTAAACATTTTCAGTTTTAAATATTCACCAAAATTGTTAAATTTTCAACAGCAAAGCAACTTTTAATTTCAAAAATAATTACAAGAAATTTAAGTTAAACAACTGCAACCTCTTCCACAGAGTTCTGAGGAAGGATCCAACCAAAATATTCATGCAGATTTCCTCAGAAAGAATCCAAATAATCAGAAAGTGGTGCCCTCCATGTTTCTTAGAAAAACAAAAAGAAACAAAATTATGAACACCCACTCTTAATATTTGTGCTTGAGTAAATTGACTTTATCTTTGGTCAAACCAATATTGTATACAAACATACTTCTTTTTCTCACTTCTGAGAAATTGCTGTCACAAAAAAGTCTTAATTCAATGAAAACAATCTGGATTCTCTTCCAGTTTGAAATGATAGTCTGTTTCAAAACGGAAGTTTAAAAAAAAAAAAAAAAAAAAAAGGCTTAAAAGACAAACCAGTAGTCATTTATATAGCTAAAAATAAACATTCTGTTACCTAGAAACAAAACTTTCTGGAGAATGAGAAAAGGTCAAATGCTTTAGATGACTTCCTGAGATGAAAAAACACTGGCCTTCTAGATCTGTATCTTTAATTTTAATATAAGTTAACTTGCTTCTGCACATTTCCGTCTTTCCAATATCTGGTTTTGCTCTTTTCTTTTCCATTTTGCCTGAATATACCAATTTGCCAATTGTTAGACTGAAGCAGTGGCTGCAGATGGGGCCCAGAAGCTTGAAGAAACTTGATAAATTAAGGGAGTCCTCCACCTTGTGACCAAGCATTCAGGACTGATACCCTGCCCGTTTGCACAGCCATGTCGTGGCTGCGTGGAAATGCCATTACTCTTATCCGTAAATATTTCCTGCTGAGATGAGATTTTATCTGGAGGCCCCTTAAACTGGGATATCAGAGGGTATGATGCCCAATCAGGAACTGTTTAAGTAATTATTGCATATTATGCATATTCTTTATTTATTTCTAAAAGCATTTAACATGCACCTACTGAAAACTGCCTCAAACTGTAACACCAAATGGTGATAAGGCACAGCTAGTAAAGCACAAGAAAAACTGTGCTAACGGGAAGAAAAAGGGTAAAGATTTCATATAAAAAGGACTATAAATTGAAATTCTTTTCTAATGACTGTTTTGAGTACTAGATCTTTTTAATATTGCATTGAGTTACACGGTTTCAACATGAATGGGTCTTCTCTGGCCAAAGAGACTCACCTCTACACCTGATTCAGGTGTCTGTGTTTCTGTTTTTCATCAATGAAGGAGAAAAGGTCTTCTAGGAAGACACAACAAAGTATTTAAAAGTGGGGGAGGTGGACTGTGGCTATTTTTTGCCATTGACTACACAAAATGCCTGAGGATACTTGATGGCTGTAGACTTCAAAAGCTATTCTGGATCCCAGGCACCCCAAGAGACCGTAGGCGTCCATACTGCAGTGCTGGTTTCTTTGTTTACGGGCCTACTGTTCAGTGGGATGAATCCAGGCTGTCTCTTATGACATTTTGGAATCTGCAACAGATAGGTGGTTGTCATGTGAGATCTTGGTTTCAGTTGACAGTATCCATCCAGCTGGACTGCTCTTACATAGGACGGTTTTCAGAGTAGTAATATTTGTGTTAAGGGCTTCTAAAACCTAGTTTTAAGCAAAGATTCTCTTAATAAGGATTTTTCTTCTTTAGAAACTGAACTGCCAGGTGATTAATTACTTCAGCTGTTTAATTGATAAAAAATGTAGTCATAGCTTAATTTTTCCTAGCATTAGAGAAGTTCTGAAGATATCACTTCATTATCACTACATGAATTTCCAGTTAACCCTTTGCATGTTATCTAGTTGTGTCAACTCTTAGGTCTTAGGTTGTGTCAACAACTTAAGGTCAACTCAGTTGCTTGTGATCTCTTTTGTCCTTAGCTATTTTTTAATACAATTTCTTCTTCCCTGTGTTTGACACTGCATATTTTTTCTTTTTACAAGTTTATAGTTTTGATTCTTAATGCTTTCCTTAATCCTTCCAAAGTATTTCAATAAGAGCTGAAACAGTGAGATGGAACAGCCCTGTTTTCTGATCATGGGATGAAACAACTGACACTCTAAAGTTTTAAAGGTGATTCTGATAATTAAAAGCCCTAAAGGAAACCGTAAAATATAGCAGCAAATCCTGATCATATCTACATAGTAAGTATGGGGCATCTGAACTGCCTGTATTTCCTGTAACTCCAGACCCACAACTCTGAACATCTGAGGCATGTGGTCTTTCCATGGACCTCCTGACCTCCAGAACTGGACCAAGAATTAGTTAGGTTAGCAGTAGAGTAGTTGGTTGCTTCATGCAGTCTCCCATGCTTCCAGCCATCATCAGGGGGAACATCTGCAGAAAACAGAACAAATTAAGGAATTTTAGCATAGAGCACTACTATGCAATCTTAAGTATCTTGCATTTATTTTTCACTTCTTATTAGCATACATTATTGCACATGGAAATAGTTATAGGAGACTGAAAAATTAAAAAATACAATAGGCTCTTCTCCCATCCTGACCTCAAAAAGAGTTGTCCTATTTAGCAGGATTTTTAAAAACAGAATTCTTGTATAACCAACAGTCTTATCTTACATTATCATCTGCTGGAATGAGGCAAACGTAGACAAAACAATGTGCTTCTGTAAGAGGGTGCAACATAAGTAAATTAATGAAAGGTCAGTTATATAATCTTTTAAGTTTTGAGATATGCAAAAAAGGATGGTACTTTTTGTGGTTGATAAACAATTGAATATTAAATATTGAAAAAATACCATTAACTCTGTTTTTTAGTTTGCAATATTTATGAAAATATTTTTTTAAAATGTGGAAAATAGTTTAGATTTTTACCACTTGTCTTTAATGGTTTGAATTGCAGTGAGTTTAAGTTGCAAAGTTGCAGTACCTAGATACCCTGCTAGTCAATACAATATAATCAGTGTGAGCTTCAGGCATATGAGTTATCTAATTCCAATTTTAATAAAAGGGTCATGTTTCAAGCATAAGCATAAATAATACCCTACATGGGATTAGAGTGTCATCTGTTCTGCTACTAAATACCTGGAACAACAGCCTCTAACAGCAGTCACATCAAGATCTTTCCATTCTCTCTGCTCAAGTGTTCATTAAACAAATTCACATCCTGCTACAATAATAACAAACTCTTTGTGTATTTCATTGTGGTTGTTGTTACTGATTTTAAAGCACACTTGTTGCATTTATCCATGGGAAAGAAAGGCAAAGTAAGTGCACTATAACTACTTCATCTTTTTAGTAAGCCTTTGAAAAATTACTCAAATGTCATGATCATGTAGAAGTGCCCTATAGCTCCAGTCCAGAGTCCCCATGTGCACACTGCCAGCCAAAAACAGCCTATAAAGGGGGAGGCTCAGCCTGGTCCAGTGTGGCAGCACAGACAGGACACACACACAGAGGCTCAGGAACCAAGATGTGAGGGGAGTGGCTGAGAACTGATGCTGGGTCCTCAGGGAACACTTTCCTCAAACTTTCCTCTGAAGAGAGAGCAAGGAGCTCAGAACACAAGTTCTGCTTATGTTAGTGGCTTCCAATGTTGCTTGTTAAATTCTGTAGATCACCTTTGGATGAAACTATATCTCCCACTGACTAAATAAGAAGAGTGGGCAAGTGGTATGATTTGTTTCACTTCATGCAGAGACAGAAAGCTAACTTTATGCTTTGCAAAACCTTAACTGGAGGTGCCTATGTTGCCTCTCAGGATCTCATAGTAAGCCCCTGAAACTCATTCAGGTTAATAAATAGTTTGTTTTGTCATCAGGAAACTATAGGATAGGTCATAAAATCTCTAGTCTTTGAGAATACACAAAATCCTTTACCCTTATCTGTAGGAATTACTTAAGTAAGAAAAAAAAATGTGCAGTTTTAAGTCTTCTTTTTTTTTTTTCTTTTTTTTTTTTGGTAAAAAGGAATCCAAAGTAAACCTTAGGAGGCATGCAACAGATGCAACTGATTTCATCTTCCCCAGCAGACCTAGCATTCTCGTCCTTCTGTTCCACACTGGTTTAGGAAATATCACTACACCTTTGAAACGGAAGCTTTTGCTAAGGAAATGTTCTTGAATAAATTTGTCAATGTTGACTGTACTTTCTGTGCTTCCTATGCTGAAATGAATGTTCTCATACATATTTTAGTAAAGTTTTTTTATTGAGTTAGCAGGCCTCTGTGAAAATTTCTTTTTATATATGATTAATGCCACTTCTTGACATGACTGACTTTGCTGACATAATATAATCCTTGTAAACTCAAAATCCAGAGGAGCTGGCATAGGAAATTGTCTCTGTAGGAGCATATTTCTCTTATTTTGTACCAGCCAAAAGTCAAAGATACATCGTTAGTTGCTGAAGTTAAAAAAAAGGAAAAAAAAATGGCCTGGAATTCTGAAGCATGTCTTATTTTGAATTTCATTCTAAGAATATGGCATTGTTTTGATTTCACAACTCAGTCTGCCTGCGTTAAACTCTACCCCTTTCCTAGGAAAATCCTTGTAGCATTTCTATTTTATTATAGTATAAGAGAGTTATAGAAAATAACATTGGGAAAGAAAAACTTGGAGAAGCAAGATGTTCCTCTGACACAAGAAGGACCCACTAACCCTTATAAGTGCTTGCAAACATATACAAAATGTCTCTTAAAAACCTTTGGTGACAAGAACTTCCCCAACTCCCCAGACCATATGAGCCAATGTTAACCAAACCCTTATATAGCTGGAACGTTTCCATAATATTCCAGTTGAATTTTCCTAATGCATAATCTCTTCCCATCCTGACCAACAGTGATCTGAAGAACAGAACCTGTTGTCTTTATGAGGGATTTATAAACTTGATGACTCCCATTATTTCTTTCTTCCATCATATTTTTTAGACTATCCAGTTGTTTTTAAGCAGTGTTCACAGGCAATTATTTCTTTGTCTTTATTTCTAGAATTCTCAATACTGTGATAGACTTTTTGATTGGAATGGGATGAAGGTCCTGCAAGAGGAAGGCAGGAAAAAGTAGTAAGTTGTTTTTTCTCTTGTGAGTGAATCCAGGATACAATACAGGAGTTCAAGCCAGCCTTGGCAGGAGAGCACAGCATGGAAATCTCAGGTCATTCATGGGGAATAAGATTTAGTCAGGATGAGCTAGGGACAAGAAATAAACTCTTCACACTGATTTCTAGGGTGTGTCCTTTGGCCTAAGTCTTCATCTTTTTAAATGTGTGGTGAACAAAACACGACAATATTGTGTCCTCTGACCTCTCAAAATTTTAAAAGAATGGTAAGATAATTTCATGTTTTGTGTAACTGAAACTTCTCTTTATACATCTCTTGGTTTTCTTCATACGCCCCAGGATGATGGTTGTCTCTTTTTGTAAGAGCATGATGTTTCTGACTTTTGTTCAGTTTGTTATCTTCTGTAGGTACTATTTTCTCTTACACAGATCTGCTTAGCTCTCTCTGCTTTTTTTTCCTCCAAAATGGATCCTTTCTTTCATCTTCGTAGTATTTAATCCTAATATTTTTCAGATTATTTCTCTAAATGATGAAAATTGTTGTGAATTCTATCTCTGCGCTGCAGCAGCCTTGTAGTTCCTTCCAATTTCGCTTCATCTCTAGAACATATTACTTGTAAACAGAATGAATATCCTTTAACCGTATCCTTGTTGTAACCTGCTCATGGTTCCACATCTCTGTGAACTCTATCCACTCCAAAGAAGTTAAGGCTGATTCCGTTGGCTTGCAAAGTCATGGAACCCAAATCTGCTGTTTATTTTTATTTAAGTACTTCATATTTACATTTAAACTTTAATTACTGGTTTCATTAGCTCTAATTGAAGAATGCCTGGTATGTTATAAACTGATACATTTGTGGGTATATATATTTGATTTTCTTATCTTTATATTGGGATATATATTCATATACAAATAAATATAAAGCGCATAAATACATAAAATATATTTATGCATGTTTGTACATTCCCATCTATTAGAGAAAAAACGAGATGAAGATTTTTATGTAACAGCACTCCCTCTTTCCTGAAGGAAACAGGCAGCCAACCAGAGTGTGCTTTGTGATCACATGGCTATGAGAGGTTCAGAAAATGGCAAGCCTGCCATATGAAAACCTGTGAGGTTATGACATTTTCCATGATGGTGACTTTGGTGTATCTGGTACTCAGGCCTTTTTGTTTGGTTGTATTTCAGGGTAAACTGAAAGGGGCCACTGGTCCTCCCAGTGAGGCACAGGGCTGCCTGCCAACACATGGAAAAGCCATTTTACCAAAGGCAACAGAAGGAGGTGAAGTGTAGAGACTGTGTGACCAGAGCAGGGGTGGGACTTCCAGGGCAAGTAGGACATGGGCGAGCCAGGAGGGGTGGGACTTCCCTGAAAGGCAAGAGGCATCCACCATTCCCAATGCTGGATCAAAGATGTCCCTACCCTCCTGCCAAGGGTGGTGGAAGAGGATTTCCAAGGGGGACAGCCGCCGCTCTGCTGTCTGAGCAAGGGGAAGAATGAAAAATTCATCTGCTGTTTGAGAGGACCAGTAGATCATGACTGCACTTGCTGTATCAGATACACAGAGATCACTGCATGCTCACCGAGCAGGAAATTGTTGTAGAAAAAAATCAAGTGACTGCAGCTCAAATGTTGAGAAGAAAATGAAATTAAAATCATTAAAATGAAGCCAGTAGATTAAAGAGTAAAATTTGTGGGATTGTATTCTCTAATTGGTTCATCAATAAAATTTATATACTGAGGAGTCTTTTTAAAACAAGGCAGTTTATAACTTTTCATTCCATAATGAAGCTGGTATGATTATAACACTATATAAGCCGAGTCTAGAATGCCAGCATTCTTGATGTACCTTATTAATTGGAATGTATATGGTGCAACCAGCTGTTTACTGGCTGTATAAAATCAGCATTTTGTTGAGGTAAATCAATCCCAAATTAAAGAAGCAAAGTTTGCAGTAGATAAAATTGATCTCCAGCAAAGACTGCACATTTCATGCCTGGGCATATTTATTAGAGAATTTCTTGGTTCTCTAAATCTTTTGTCATAGGAACCCATATAAATAAACAAACTCTGTGTTTGTGACCATGTTTCCATTTTATTTCATGTTATTATATCCCAAAAGATTATTAACCCCGGAGTTGAGTCCTTTAGATAGCACAGGTAATCAACATACAAGTACTAAACCCACCTACTTTTATACATTAAACTTCTAGTGAATAAATGCCTTCTAATCAATGGGGTTAATGTCTCCACTTCATCTATAAATATAATTAAAAGAACAGTACCTTCAACATATTTTAGTCTAGAGCTTTTTAGTAGTGTTTTTAAACACATGCTTGGCATTACATCAGATTAAAATTCTGGTACAACTAAGTTGGATATACAATGCAAAACTGAATGGAAAAAGTCAATTGGAATTGATAAACAGAGCTATAAAGTACCATGATAAATAGACGTAATAAAGCTAAACAAATGTCAGAGCTTCATAATAAGACCACCCATAAACAAGATAGATCTAAAATGAAATGTTGTACCTGACTTAGGTACTAAGAGTGTAAATCATCAGTGACTGTTCCAAAATTTCTTTCGGATGCTATATTCTTTCAAAATCAAAGTTACAAACAGGTTCATATGTGACAGTGTATGACAGGACATCTTCCTTCATGTGCATATAGTTTTATTGTTTTTTTTTCTTTCCAGAAAACCTGATCAACTGGAGCAGCTCAATTTGCAAGCCTCCTTGAGAAGAAAGAAAGGATTAAACATTTCTTCTTCTGCAGTATCTTGTCCTTTTCAAGACTGACCTATATATCTTGTTTACTCTCTGACTGATTAGTTTGTCCTGCAGTTTTTTCCTAGTAACTTTGTGGAGTGCTTTTATAGCAGTGTCTCACATGCATCTCTCTTACCCCTTCTCTTTTCAGATCACTAACATGACAAAATTGACGGATCTAGAATGATAAGTAAACAATTTTTACTAATTTTCCTACAGTTTCATACATAGTTTCTGATAGCCTGTTTTGTCTGCTGTGAAAACTTTTATTAATCTTTTCTGAGAGATTTTCTAAATAGTTTGTTGCATTTAATCACCATTTTGTTTTTCACTTGACTGTTAAACATGATCAGTTCCCAGTGGAACTAATTTGAGGTTACAGTTTTAATGCTATTATTGTTTTTGCAACTGTGCAATGGTTCAGCTGAGCAAAACCATGTGGGGAAAGAAATTGCTCATTTGAATTTGAGGCAAAAACCAATTAGTTTTGGAATATTTTAATTGTGCTTTCTAAGAGCTAGGAACAAAACATCAGGACTGTGCGCTGCAAAACCAAAACAGACCCTCTCTCTGGTTCATCAGACAAAGAAATAAAATTTTTGCATTTTTCCCAGTACCTATAATGGTGGAGGAAAGAAAGTAGTTTGGATATGAATTTTTTTAATAACCATTCTCTTACTGATTATCTCGCCTTACTGCTTAACAAGTCTCAAGGCTTAAGGAATTTGCATGCAAATATGCAATGTGAATTCCCTTTTCCCTTAATTTTCTTCAGACTCAGGTTCTTTCTCTCATTTCCTTCAGATGCAAGCTTGGATGGTGAGGATGATGTTTGGATATTTTCAGATGTTGAATGCAGAGTGTACTTCCTGCACGCCTTATTGCAAATTTTCACACTTCCCAAATATATAGCTGTTTCTGCATAGAGGTGCAAGGTGATGTCATGGAGGCTTATAAAATTGAGACACATAATATATTCAAATGAGATTTACTTTATAAACCAGTTAAACTAGATAAACCAATTAAACCAAATACAGCTCTTGAATACAGCATTTGAATACAGATTTGTGATGTCAAATGGCATTGGTACTACATGAGTGACTTAAGAATTCTTAAGGTTTTAGAAGGCTAACCCATAATGTGCAATCATACACCCAATCAGCTGAGAGCTCTCAGTCTCAAGGAGTTACCTTGGTCAACAATCCAAGGGGAGAGGTCCCCACTGCAGACCCCCTGCAGACCCACTGCTCCAAGGAGGACCAACTCAACTGACACACCCTGGCTAGTCTCCATTTATACCCTAGCTGAGTTTGACCTGTGGTCAAATATGCTCATTCAGCCTTCATTGGCTGGAGGGTCTTCCCTGCCACCCCACAACAGCCACCATGCAATCATGATGGGTGTCAGCCTGCACGGGGGCTGGTCAGTGTTACGTGGCTGCAGCCAGCCATGACCTGGCTAAAGTCTGACACAGGTCACTGGCTGGAGGGCCTCAATCCCTGCTGCAACAGGGTGCACCTGCCATGGGTGAAAATGCCCAGACAGAACACGGTAGATAATGGAATATTGACCTGTAAATCAGGAAAGAAAAGGTTCTCAGTAACAGATGCCGCTTAGCTTTTACAGCTGTTCATATTCCTATCTAATCAAGTGCCACCAAGATAGTCTTACCTAATAGAAGGGGTTAGACGAAAGCGATAAGATAAAGACTATTTGCTGAAGATAAATGCCTCTTTCAAATTCCCGTAATTTGCAACAATTTATTTTCTACTTCCTATGTTCCAAGTACAAAGGGGCCTCAACCCCTACAGAAACCTGGTTGTCACCACATCTCTTCCTTCTCTTTGTTTTCTGCAATGCTGTCAGACGGGGTCGTTTTATGTTACCAACTCTTTCTCCTAATCTTGCCTTTATGTTTTCTGCCAGGCCACTTGCTAGTAAGTCCTTGAAAGAATGTCTGTTTTCATGCCACATCTCACTTTGGCAACCTCCTCCCATATTCATAGCTTCCACTAAGCATCGGTAATCTTTACAACCATTCTCATCCAAAGTGTGACACCAGATCTTGCTTGCCCATTTCCTAACGTGAAGTAAATCCCAGAATTAGAGTCCCAGCTCTTCCCAGCACTTCCAAGCAATGGACCTGCAGACTAAATCACATTCCTATGTCAGAGAGGACATTTCAATGTACAATAAACGTGTGTGCCGCCTTTAAATTCCTGGACACCAACTTAATCACTTTCAAAGTCTCCTTCATTCAGAACTGAATAAAGCATGACTGGTTGTGCTCAACAACACAGCCCTGTGCAGCCCTCCTTTTTTTTCCCCAAAGAAAAATGGATTTCTATTTATGAGAAACATAACGTTAATCTTTGAACCCTATAAAAGCACTATTACTGTCAGTGATAACCTTTCCTTAGCTTTTACGGTTATTAATATTCCAGTCTTTAAAAGTAAATGCCATAAATCTTCCCCAATGCACTTTTAATGTGGCAGGACTTTGTTATCAGTTCTTAAGCTCTGTCACTAGATTAATCAATTCAGCTTTCCTTTTTTTCTCCTTCCTCCTTTTTCTTGACTTGTATGGTTGTGTTTTCGGAGATTTATCCACAGATGAGTGGATAGGTAGGTAGGTGTCATTGTGCCATCACGTACATACAAATATATTTACAAATACATTAAATAAGACACAAAATATCTTCCAGTCCCAGCACTGTTGTGATGCAACCAGTATTGTAGCAGTAGTGGCACCCTCTCACATTTCTCTATAAAAGTAATTAAAAAATGCTCAGTCTCATTTTAGAGGTGTTCACAGCCAAAATCCCACCACGTGACTCTACCAGCAATACTCGTCCTTTGCCCTTAAAGGACTTCCTCTGCACTTACTACCCTAACGGTTTGTTTTCTAAATATAATTAAGGCAGCATAAGCATTTTAGGCATTTAATGGAAACAGAAAAAAATTTGCAGCACTCTCATGAATGTATTCAGTCTTGTATTGACTCTTCTGTTGCACCACTCCTTGGATTAAATAGCATTTCCTAATTTTTTAGTTTCTAATTACGCTAATAATTTCACAGCATATCAGAGAGGTAAATGAGCCTTTGAATTCTTACCTTGAACCTAAACTGTGTGAAGCATGGAGGATACTATAAAACTGTAGAGAGTTTGAGAATTTACTGTAATCACAGTTTGTGATGTCATCTCTGTGTGAAGTGTGTGAATGTGGTTTGATGCTTTCAGGGAGTAATACGCAGGCCTTAAAAAACCTCACTACAACAAAACTCCACAAAACTGAAGAGTGAAGATCTGGAACTTCATCTGGTTTTAATATATTGAATTTTATCCAGAAGCAAATGGAAAGTTAGAGAATCACAAAATCAATTAGGTTGGAAAAGACCTCTGAGATCAAGTCCAACCCTTGACCGAACACCACCATGCCAACTAAACCATGGCGCTGAGTGACACGTCCAGTAGTTTCCTGAACAACTCCAGGAATGGTGACTCCATCACCTCCATGGGCAGCCCATTTCAATGTTTAACAACTGTTTCTGTGAAGAAATTCCTTCTGATGTCCGCTTTGAACCTCCATTGGCACATATTGAGGCTATGTCCTCTCATCCTATGGCTAGTTGCCTTGGAGAAAAGACCAGCACCCACGTGGCTACAACCTCCTTTCAGGTAGCTGTAGAGAGCAACAAGGTCTTCCCTGAGTTTCCTCTTGTCCAGGCTAAACATCCCCAGCTCCCTCAGCCACTTCTCATAAGATTTACCCTCTAGGCCCTTCAACAGCATCTTTGCCCTTCTCTGGACAAGCTCCAGCATCTCAGTATTCTTCCTGAATTGAAGGGGCCAGAACTGGACACGGTATTTGAGGTGCAGCCTCCCCTGTGCTGAGTACAGGGGCACAACCACTGTCCTCATCCTGCTGGCCACATTACTCTTGATACAAGGCAGGGTGTCATTGATCTTCTTGGCCACCTGGGTACACTGATGGCTCATGTTCGTGTTCATCCACTATCAGGCAGCACCTCAGGTTCTTTTACCCTGGGCTGCTTTTGAAGCACTCTTTCCCCAGCCTGTAGCACTGCAGAGGGTTGTTGTGTCCAAAGCGTAGGACCTGGCACTTGGTCTTGTTGAATCTCATATTGCTGGTCTTGGCCCACCTCTCTAGCCTGACCAGATCCCTCTGCAAAGTCTTCCTACCCTTCAGCAAATTGACACTGTCACGCAACTTGGTATCGTGCGCTAATTTACTGAGGGTACGCTCAACCTCCTCATACAGGATGAAAATAATAAATAAAAATAAATAAAGATTATTCAGATCCTCGTTTGTTGGTTAAAAATCGATATGTTAACATGTTGACAAAGCTGGAGTTTATGAGTGATGGACATTCGAGAGGTTATATTATATGCTAACTTGTAGATGATCCAATACTGCAGTCTTTTCTACTAGACATATGTTGCTTGTAATTGATGGCAAGATGGTGAAAACCATTTCCTCCTGCTCCTGTCCAGCTATCAAGTAGAATTGAAACTTAGTTCTTATAGCTTCCCAGTATTTTGACAGAGCCAAGAACACAATGTTTTTTCATTTAACAACTTATAGAAATACAGAAGGATATTTCTAGAATGACTTTCATGATGGCTGTGGTGTTTCAACTCAGTTTCTCTGCGTTCCTGCTAGCATTCACGTACTTTATGGTGTGAGAGTGTAAGAGCAGTCAAGTTAAAAGGCATTTTTCTTCAATGAGAAATTAATTTCCTACTTTCAGTGAAGTCACTGGATGAATGGCTTTGAACAAGCATCTCTGTCTGTCTCTTGGCTCACATCCCTGACTTCATAACACTCACTGCAGCACATCCTATGCATTTCTGGGAGCAAGCAGCAAACCAGCCCATCAAGGAGAGAAAAGAACAAAGGAAGCTAAAGTGTATTTCCAAGAGGGAGCAACTTTCCAGTAGAGATTATAGTGCTCCAGAGCTTTTGAAAAGATATTGTTGGGATGTCAAAACAAAACAAAAACAATGTTGAAAGGTTAGATTTAATTCTTGAACATGTTGTGATGAGCTACTGGAATGAGAGTATAATTTAACAACTTTTCTTCTAAAACCATCTGTATTGCTGTAGAAGATACTAACTTTTATAACCAGAGAGGTAAAGAGTGTGATCTACTTCAGGTTTAAGATTCTTAATCTTGATTAGCACATCTGTTTAAAAATGCCACTTTAATGAAACTTTATATGAAAACCTGATTGAAATATTTGGTTTCAGAAAAATAAGTTATTAATTTTACATTTGCTTATTTATAATTTAGTGATGTGCTGTGATTTACAATAAGCAGGATTCATCAGACCTTAACCAAAAATGTTTCCTCATCTATAAAGAGTCACTATTATTGACACTGAATCAGATAGAAGAGTCTGTATGTGTACTGAGATGAAACATCTGTACAAAAAGTATGGAAATCAAAAGATTAATTTAGTAAGTAGGAGGATGTCCAAGTATCATACTGACCCTACTTCCCAAGTAAGCAGACTCAATAGCTGTTTAAAATTAAAACCACAAGTTCTGAATCAGGCAACCTACCTGGCAATGATATTAAAGTAAAAATTACAGTAATTTCAAAATTATTCAAAATTCAGAATCTTTAAATAAGAATCACTGCACACATTTTATTCTGATTTTATTCTGAATTAATGTTGCTTATGAGCCGAAGAATGAATCACCACACAAAGACGTTTTGGTGTCAGTCCCTAGTATGTACAGACAGTGCTGTCATGCCATGGAAACTGTGTTTTTAAATATAGAAACAGTGCATCTGTATGACTTAGTTTAAAGTAGAGCTGTGTTTTCAGTCAGTGGCATCTGCCAGATTGTGGGTAATGCTAGATCATGCCAATACGGTTAAGTTTGTGAGTTTGTGTATAATAACATTGCAGGGGACAAGAATGTGCTTCTCTGACAGCAAAAGAGAGAATGAAAGAGTGAAAAGAGCTACTCAGTAAAGAGAAATTCTGCAAAATAAAGCTAGAACTGCTTCTATATTCAAAAGCTGAATGGCAAGAGATAGTGAGGACTGTGTATTGTAGCTTTTTGTCTGGACTTCATTTTTCTGGGGTTTTGTGATTTAACCAGTCATCTTAAAAGTTCCTCATCTACTTCACCATAAGAATGTCCCTAAGCCTTGTTATTGTCAGGCCAAATATTAAATTTCAGCTTCACAGATTTTCAACATATTTAAATTCTCTTATGTTGGAACTAGTGATCTTTGACATCAATGATATAGATATTACTGGTTTATAATGTTGTTTCATTGTGAAGAGGGAACTGAAAACTTAGCATAAAAGGAAAAGTTAGTATTTATCCTCTCTTTTTTCCCTAGGTGAGTTTTTCTGCATGCTCCTTTTTCCCTTTTCTCATTCCCCCATCCTTCTGACATTCTCCCAGTGATCCATACACTCCAGTTCTCTTCACAGAAGGAAGCAGGAGCCCTCTTTACAATACTGAATACTTCAGACAAAGTTTCTGCTTTGAAAAAATGCTGGTTACTGTTCTGCACAGGTCTACCTCCCCCATCACACTCTTCCTTGAATGGCTGCAGGAGGTTTCTTTCAGAAGCAGAGAAGACTTTTTGCTTTCTGTGCTAAAATGGGGGTCAAAATGTGCTCTTCACTTCTGTAAAATGGCTCGTGGGTAGAGAAAAGCTCTGATGCCAATCACAACACCCATGACTTGTCTGATAGGTGAGAGCAGCAACGACAAAACAGCTGTATCATTGCCCTGTGTTGGCTCTCAATATAGAAACACTTCGTTTTGGTAAGTTTGCATAATTTTCCAGACATAGGCATCATAGGGGGTAGGATTGCCTAACCCTGGTTAAAGGTCCCTGTGAAACTTAGGCTTCATACAAATTTCCTAACTTTAATGGTTTTAATTTACAGTATTCGGCTGAGGCATTTCTCACTGATGGAATGAAAATAGTACTGGTAACTTTAGCTCTCTGATTCATCCACCAGTGATGAGGAGGAGAATGTAGCCTTCTAACTCATTCACTCTCTGTGGTCTAGTGTTCAGCCACATCTTGGCTTGTGCCTACTTTATCTGGGACTTCCAGATGGTCTCTTATCCAAGTACAGGACAAGCCCAGGAATGTTTAGTCTCCAAGATCATTTGCATGAGATGCAGTGCAATTGGAATTGCCTTTACTCTAGCTCCATCTTCAGTGGAGTTCAGTCAATTTGAGTGTCTGGCCCTTGATGTACATTAAGTTGAAATACTAGAATAGTTTGTTAATTATGCAGTGCATTTACTGGAGAAGACTGAAGGAAGTAAAACAGATTCAATGTTTGGAAACAATACTTAGAAACAAACTGAAAACTTTTTCAAAATATTTTCAGAGAAAATCTTGTGCTTTTTCTCCATTTTTTAAGAGAGGCTTGATGTTTAGCTTCAGCAGCAGAGTGCTCCTAGCTTAATTCAGCAAAGTGTACTCTAATTATGTAGGTGATGAGAGGTGATTTCTCATTTAAAAGTACATCAGACATTGCGTCAACCTCCCACACAAAAACAAAAATATGAAAACTGGAGGTATAAAGTCAGAAAAAGAAAGCAATATAATGGCTCAAGAATCCTACAGCTGGTTGAGGCATTGCTAGGGCAAGGTGACAGACCTCAGTATCTCCAGAAATGTGAAAATAAAATTTCCTAAGAACAAAAATTAAGAATTAATCAACTTAGAATTATTCAAGTATATTTTTCCTGACCTTGTTCTTAGTCTCGAAACATAAGATCACAACATTAGGAAAAGAGCATGACAGAGTTTTTGTCTGGAAATTAAAATACTGGGTAAAAAACTTCACATACTCCAGCACAAAAACTCTTTGCTACAGGTAACATTCACTCCTGCCTAGAAAAAGGCAATGCTGTTGACATCATTCATAAATGTTATGGTCAGTCCAGTGCTAAACCTGAACAACATTGTGTTAAACAAAGGATCAGCTATCCACATATAAGAAGTGACGGGATAAGAAGTATTGGTTTTATTAGTCCTGGGGAAAGGCAAAAGCAAAATAAAATCAAGATTTGTTATTCCTTTTCCTCTGCCTTCTTCCGTTCTCATACCCATGAAAGTTGAAAAAAGGTGCTAAAAGTAAAAGATGTGTGTGAAATAAGTTACTGTGGTGGTCTGGGACTAACAAGAGACTGAAATGAGGCAGAAAATGGTTTCTTGAAACTTAAATGGGATCAACTAATGAATGCTTTAGGGTGCTGGGAGCAGGAGAGTATAGGAATGGATTTATTTAGTCCCGTCATTTGACTATACCTACTGAAGCTAATTAGGAACAATATCACTGATAATCATTTTCCATTTGTTGAAAAAAACCAGAAACTGTACCATGAAAATCTCCCAGAATATCTGTTTCTTATTTAAAAAGAGAAAAAAGGAAAAACAGCAGCCTCAAAAGTGAGCACTTGTGTGTCAACAGATCCTGTCACCAAGGGAAAACAAATTTGTCCCTCAACAATAATTAGGTGCTTCTGATGTATGTGGAAACCAGACTTGTGATGGGAGGAAAAGAAGTGCAATATGTAGGTGCAATGTAGCCATTAGAGATTCAAAATTGTATATAGCATCACATGTAGTGTGTATAATTTCTGAGAGATTCCAGAAGGATTTATATATAAAGAACAGTAGAGTTTGGGGGTTTTATAAAATAAAAAAGTTGTGGGGTGTTTTTTTTTTTTTTTTTCATATCACTAAATGGAAAAATATCTTACTGGAATGAACAGCCCTAGACCCTGGAAAGACTTCTTAATGTGCCCAAGCGGTCAGAAGAAGTATGTGCTCTAGATGGGAAAGAAGATAATTTTTAATTATTCCCTTAATACTGAATTTGGTTACATTAAAAACTTTGCATTCACGGTGATGAAAGCAGATACTGATCAAGTCTTATGTTTGATCCCCAAGCTCAATGTAGCTTAGAATAGCCAGGCATGTTCTACTGAATGGCTGTAAATTAAAAGATAATTCAGATCTCACTTATGGAACCACGAATTAAATTTCTGCACTGATTGTAACAACGTAGTTTAGAAGGTCGCAGAATAACAGAATATGCTGTGTAAGAAGTGACCCTCAAGGATCATCAAGTCCAACCTTTAGCCCTGCACAGGACCAACCCCAAGAGTCACGCCACGTGCCTGAGGGTATCATCTGAATTCTTGAACTCTAGTAGGGAAGTGGTCACAGCATCAAGGTGACAGGCAAAAACGTTTATGCCAAAACCATAGTACTGCACATTGATTCTGATGCCATACAGATGAGTACTGTCACTGTGAGATGGGTCACAAGCAGCACTTCTCAGGGGTTAATACTGTTTAATATTTTCATGAATAACCTACATAGTGATGAAGGCAAATGCTACACCTTTCACCAAATCCAGATAGATTCTGCTTGATGGCAATGTGCTTTGGTGTCTGCTAGAGGCTGTGGGTCTAAGTGCTAGGACAACTGGATCCACACAGTCCAATAAACTATGTTGTCCCATTCCTCCACCTGGCTGAAGGAAGGGTCCTCGTAGTCCCAAGGATATTCAACATTCTCAAGAGCTCCTGTAACTAGCCTGGAGACTCCTTCTCCAAGGAGAAATGGTAAAAGGTGTAATTATTAATAGTTTCTGATAGATGGTTCTTAAAGTATAGAGATGACAGCAATACTGAGTAGTTTAGTTTCACAACTAGTCATTTTATCATATCATAAACCAGTATTAAACAAAATATACAACAAAACAATCACTATAACCCAACCAGCAAGATTATAAACAGTGCAACAGGAAACACATCCAGCAAGAAAGGTGTTTCATAACACTGCCCTGAGAACAGCTGCGCCAACTTTGAAAGTAAATAAATCAACATTGTAACCAGTGACTATTAAATTTATACAATGTATGCTTGTAAGAAATTTGTTTAAACATGTTCTGGTCAGACCTGTAATTATTTGAACCCTTCAAGCCCCACACTGAGCCCCAGAAAGGACTGTTGTGATTTAACCAGGCAGTCAACTAATCTCTCACTGCCTCTCAGTGGAAGAGAATTGGGAAAAAAAAGCAAAACTTGTGGTTTGAGGTACAGGCAGTTTAACAGGACAGAAAAGGAAGGTAAAAGAACAATAATGATAAAAGGATACACAAAACAAGTGATGCATAATGCAGTTGCTCACCAGCCACTGACCAATGTCCTGTCAGTCACCAAGCAGCAGGCCACCACCCTGCAGCCAACTCCCTCCAGATTTTTTGTTCAGAGTGGCTTCTTAAGGCATGGAATATCCCTTTGGCCAGTTTGGTTCAGTTTTCCTGGTTGTGTCTCCTCTCAGCTTCATGTGGCCCATCGGCCTCCTTGCTGTCAGTGCAACATGAAAAGATGAAGTCCTTGATTTAGTGTAAGTACTGCTCAGCACCAAGTAAAACATCAGTGTGTTAACATTATTCTCATCCTAAATCCAAAACACAGAAAATGAACTTTAGCCCAGCCCAAAACAGGACAAAGAATAGGATGTAAAAAGATAGTGTAGTGTAAGTCTGCTACAAGTTTTTCCAGGTTGGGTATTCAGCAGCAAGCAGTTGCAAACTGAAGACTTTGTGCATACAGGAATCTTATCAGTCCAGCATGTTTTTAAAGGTTTAAAAATCTGAAGATCAAATGCAAGTATTTGAGACACATACACTTTGAAAGAGCTTAGCTGCTACAGAAGTTTTCTACTTACTTTTTAACCCCAAGGGATTTAGGTAAATCTAAGTCTCCCTAAAGGTTTCCTTGGATGAAAAAGAATGGTTTCTTTTTATTTCCTGGTCATTCACCTGGCTGTAGAAACAGCAACCATTCATTTGACGTTTTAAATCAAAGGTGTTATTTATCTAAGCACTAAGAAGGCCCAAACACATAAAAATCAGTAGAGCAAGGAATATGTTACCCCTGCAAAGGGGTAACATATCTATCTCTGTGATAGGTACTAAATAAGCAGTTGGAATAAGACAGACTAAAATACCACCTTGCACTAAGGTGTGAGAGATAGGCCTTAAATCTACAGGCAACTACTGGGAAGCAGTAGTGAATCATATCACATGTAACTATTGGAATTTCAGAGCATGTAAATGTTTGCTATAATGTTGGAAGCAATGCTCCACAATGTCCATTATTTAATATTTCATTGCCATGGCACACATGACCATGGCAACTAGAGTCTGATTTTCAAGGTTGAAACAGCACATTTAAAGTAATCCTAATGAAGATCAGTGTACTAAAAACCTACGTCTTATATCATATCATTAAGAGTCTGTGCTGTTCACCTACTTATTCTAAATCACAGAAAGTGATGTAACACAGGTCCTTTTCACAAAGCTGATTTGCAATACACCATGGATAAAAAATCAGCTCAGAAATATCTGAATTGTGGTGGTCCACTAATCACTGTGGAAGTCAGATTCTGAGAATTAGTTTGAAAGCTTTGGAACAATAAAAAGGGGGTCCTGTTTACTGTGTGGTGACATAGAAGAAAAAAGTTAGATGTGAATGACTGAGCTTGTAATGAGCAAAAGTCATAGGAGGACAAAATAGATCACTCAGAGTTGCAAGTCTACATGAATTGAGCACTAAGAATCATAGAACCGTACAATCATATAATATGCTGCATTGGAAGGGACCCACCAGAATCATCTAGTTCAACTCCTGTCCCTCCATTGGACACCCCATGAATCACACCATGTGCCTGACAGCATTGTCCAAATGCCTCTTGAACTCCGACAGGCTGAGTGCTGTGACCACTTCCCAAGGGGAGCCTATTTAACCCTTTGGGTTAAAAACATTTTCCTTACATCTAACCTAAATCTTTGCTGTCTCAACTTCATGCCATTTCCTTGAGTTCTGTCAGTGGTCACAAGAATGAAGAGATCGGTACTTGCTCCTCCACTTCCCCTCATGAGGAAGTTGTAAATGCAATGAGGTCTCCTCCAGGTTGAACAAACCAGTTTTTCTCAGGTGCTCCTCATACAGCTTCCCCTCCAGAATCTTCGTAATTCTCTTGGTCCTCCTTTGGACGCTTTCTTATAGCTTAATGCCCTTTTTACAATGTGGCACCCAAAACTGCACACAATATTCAAGGCGAGGTCTCCCCAGCACAGAGCACAGAGGGACAATCCCCTCCCTCGACTGGCTGGTGATGCTGTGCCTGATGTCCCTCAGGACACAGTTGGCCCTCCTGGCTGCCAGGGCACTGCTGACTCAGATTCAACTCGTCATCAACCAGTACCCCCAGGTACCTTTCTGCTATGCGCTTCCCAACCTCTTGTTCCCCAATCTATACACACACCAGGGTGTCCCTCTCCCAGGTGCAGAATCCAGCACTTGCCCTTGTTAAACTTCTTGCAGGTGGTCAAATGATTAGGGTTGAAAAAGACCTCCAAGATCATCAAGTCCAACCTTTGACTGAACACCGCCACATCGACTAACCCCTTGCACTGAGTGCCACCGCCAGTCATTTCTTGAACACTTCAGGAATGGTGACTTCACCATCTTCCTGGGCAGCCCACTCCAATGCTTAACCAAATTCTTCCTGCTGTCCAATCTGAACCTCCCCTGGTGCAACCTGAGGCCTTTTCTGCTTGTCCTGTCACTAGTTACCTGGGAGAAGAAGTCAATCTCCACCTCCCTCCCAGCAGTTTGTAGAGAGCAATAAGGTCTCTCCTTGAGCCTCCTTTTCTCCAAGCCAAACAACACCAGCTCCTTCAGCCACTCTTCATAGGATTTATTCTCTAGACCCTCCACCAGCTTCATTGCATTTCTCTGGACATGCTCCAGCACCTCAATGTCCTTCTTGAAATGAGGGTTTGGTAATATGACCACTAAGCAATTCTTGAGGCAAAAATTTTGGCCAGACCACACAGAAAAAAATGTATTTCAGTCAAATCTAGAGAAATTGTGAACACTTCAAAGGATGAATTCTGAACCAAAGGTCAGAGTGAGTACAAAGCCCTCCGTATTTGTGGTAAACAGCAAGCCAGCTTTGAAAATCCAGCAGACTGTACTGAGCAGGACAAACAATGTAGCCTTTTATTTGAGCACATGCACTCAACCAGCAAGTTTATAACACTCACCCATAAAAAAACCAGCTTTTTTACTTTAGGTAAATAGATAAAGCTCTCTCAATATTCCTTTGTTTCCTCTACGGTGTATATGGTGCAAATATTGGGCTAGTGGGCTGGGGTACACCTGTTGGAAATGGGAATTATTCCACTGACGTCAAAGGTACTAACCTCCAGCAGCAACAATGAGAATCTGGCCTAGAGTATGTTTTGACATTTGCTAAATGTTAAATTTTTAAGCTTCTCTACCTTTTTTCGAGCAAAAGTCTGTCTGTCCCAGTTGCTGCTCAGCTCATATACATCTGTGAAATAGTCTGAAAACCAGGGCTATGCTGAAAAAAAAAAAAAAAGACAAGAAAAAAAATTGGTCTCTTTTCCCATCTACTTAGGAGAAGGAGCAATTAATACAGATGTTAAAAAAAAGAAAAAGGAAAGATTTCACCTAGTCTTTCCCTGCCTTTAATTGACTTGTTCACTTTAATTTTACACACTTTTATAATTCATATTCTGTTAAGATTCAGTCTGACAATAGCAACTGTTCAATGATTTATGATATACTATTTAAGAAGACTTCTCAGTTTAAGAAAGCTTCTCAGAAAGAAAAAAAGCATCTCATTCCTATTTTACAATGCATTTTTCGTGGCTAGGACTTGGATCCTAACTTTCCAAGATCCCCAGAACTCCTAACTCCTGAGGAAATAGGCACTGGCTCTGTGGGACTTAGTGGTCATGCACCTTGTTTGGACCTGTCCCAGTGCAGAGGGACTCTGCATAGCCTAGGCATCAAGAGTGAAGTGTCTGCCATGCAGTGTAAGTGTTGCGCACACACTTGGGCTGTAGGCCTGCCAAGGTGGTGAAGATGGCTTTAAATTAAACTTGCCAGGGCAGGGGACCCTCAGTCCATCCCATTCACACCAGTTTGATGTCAGTGTCAGCAATAGATGCCCAGAGGCTGCAGAGGGATCGCAGGTCAGCAAGAATGCAACTGGGAGCAACACAAGGGAATTCCAGCCACTCCAAGCAGTGAGTCACCTTCACTGGGGGCCCAACTTAAATGCCTCTATGCAAACAAACAGAGAATGGGAAATAAGCAAGAGAAACCAAAGACATGCACATGCCTGCAGAATTATGATCTTATTGGCATCATGGAGACCATAGTAGGATAGCTCCTATGACTGTAGTGTTGGGATAGAAGGACACTGGCTCTTTAGGAAGAAAAAGAAATGGAGATGAGGAGTAGACATCTCTCTCTATACCAATGACCAGCTGGAGTGCATGAAGTTTCACCCAGGGATGGATCAAGAGATGACTGAAAGCATATGGGTGAGAATTAAAGTGACACTATAGTAGTGGTCTGGTACAGGCCAAGAAGACCAAGAAGATGAGGGCATAAGCAATCCAGAAGGTTCCTGGAATGCATTGATTATAATTTCTTCTCCAAGCGATAGAGGAGCAAATGAGGAGAGGTGCAATGCTGGAGCTTGTTCTTGTCAATAAGGAGAGGCTGGTGGCAAATCTGAGGTTTAAGGGTAGTCTCATCTGCAGAAAACATGAAATGTTGGAGCTCAAGATCCTTAGGACAATGAGAAGGGCTCACAACAAACTCATTACCCTATACTTCAGTAGGGCAGATTTTGGCATCTTCAAGAATTTGCTTGGTCAAGTACCATGGGATAAAGTCCTCGAGGGAAGAGGGGCCCAAGAAAGCTGGTAAATATTCAAGGATCACCAAGATGTTTAACTCTCTCTACTCTTAGCTCCAGTCTCTCCAATATGTTGTCTAGGATGCAGATGCTGACCTGCCATTAGACATCTGCAGGGTGCATAGTTCATGACAGAGCTCTTTCTATGGACTCCCTTTACAGTCAAGGGAGATAAACAGGCATTCCTTGGCTGGAGTGCCTTCTTGGGACATCTACCTTTGAAGAGGATCATTTTAAATGCATATATTTTCTGCACTGATCTGCATGTCTGGCGCAATTATTTTTGACAAGATGTTAACATTAAAGATATGCAAACTGAGGTGCACAAATAAAAATAAAATCTATTAAAACTTATATAATAATAAACACAATACTGAAAGAAACTGCTTTGGATCTATACTGTCACAAAGGTGTGAGGATGACTGTGCCAGCCTAGAGGATCATGCACCAGGAAGCAGTGATATGATAACCAGTACTAAGAGAGACCAGGCAGGTTGTTGTGCAGAGGAGAATCTGTCTTCCTTATCCTCTCTCTCTCTTCCCCCAACCTTGGATATTCCATAGAATTAGCGCTTCCTCAGGCAGATATTGACCAAAGAGGCAGATCAATCACCAGTATTTTCTCAACTTCCCCTTTTTTTCCCTTTTTTTTTTCAACTTATTTTAAGCACTTTGGGCCTCCAGCACAATATTTAGCCACAACTTCTACAAGCTCATTTTGCATTTCATTTTTTGAAAAATCAAGGCCCTGCTCTCCTGAACAGTAAGTTGGAGTTCTTGGGACAGTAAAAGCTGGAGTTCTTTGGAAGTGTGTATCTGTTGTACAAGTTTGATTTCAACTCACTTGCTCACTGCCTTAGGGAGCACATGTGTCCCCTTCAGTTACATATAATACACTCAAACATGCACAGGGTTGAGGGCTGTTTCAGCTCAAGGAAATTATTAGTGATGTAAAATTTAGGAATGAGCTTTTCTGAAGCCATAAATCAGTATTGCTTTATTTATGTTAAGGAAGGCTTTGACATACACATTTTATGCATTTTTATTGTCACAAATATTTTTCAAAGTATTCCTCTATATTGGTTTACTGTAGTTTGAAGGCATTCTAAACATTTTTTTCTCATTGGACTTGTTTGGGATGACAAGTGTTAGAGTGTTTGGTGAGATTCCTTTGGTACTTACAATGATATGTTTTATATATTTATATATTGGATATAAAAATCTTCTGTACTTGACTGCACGCTGGATTATGTGCCTATTGTGGAGGCTGTAGGGCCTGTGGAGCAGGATCAGTATATTGCGGGTGACTTGAAAGCAATAGTGTTATCAAATTTGCATGCGTGAGCCACTGTGGTATGATTTCACCCTTAGCCACCTGATCTCCGACACATGTTGGCATTGTGAAAAAGAGCCTTTTGTCTCCATTTTGAATGAAATATAAATTGGTAACAAATAAAGTAGGTACCAAGCTGCTGTTTCTCCCTGCCTTGTATAAAATTAATTACACCCTGTTACATATTTTTAACGATGTGGTATGAAAACTTCATGCTACCTGATCCCATTCTCTCAGCACTTTTGCCTGGTAGACCATGAAACCATGTCAAAGTACTTTTTTATGGAGTTTAATGCCAAAAGAGACCAATAGAAGACCTACATTGACCTTCTCTGTGTCATAAGTGATTGCCCTGAGGTTAGTCATTCTTGTATTGAGTTTAGCACTCCAGGAGAGGCCAGGTCTGCTCCATGTCAGACACAGCCTGTTCCAGTCAGCTCCAACACGTCCGCTGCAGGGCACAGCTGAGCCCAGCAACCAAGATGGTGGTGCCCTGGGGAAAATGTACTTAGGAAAGGTCAAAATGCCACTTACCAGGGAAGGGTGAGGGAAAAATAGGAGGAAAAACACTGAAGACAACAAGGGGAATGGAATAGGAGGAGAAGGTACTTGCTCCAGATGCTGAAGGAGGACCCTGCAATGTTTGGAGAAGACCATAGTGCTGCAGATTGTTCCCCTGAATCCCATGGAGGTCCATGGTGGAGCAGATATCCAAAGAGCAAGGCATGGAGGACCCCATGCATGAGCAGGTTGTTTCACCGGTGAAGGAAGTTGTAGCCTGTGGTGAGCCCATGGAATTGTGACCTGTGGGGAGGACCCCGCACAAGGGCAGGTTTTCTGCTTGGAATGGTGAACCTGTGAGACATCCACATTGGGATCAGGGGAAAAGTGTGAGGAAGAAGCAGCAGAGGGGAGCTGTTATGGACTGACAACAAAACTCACTCCCTTCCATCTGCACCACTCAGGGAAGAGCCTCTTGGCTTACACAACTTAAAATTCATGTTACAAGGAATAGCCAAATTAGAGGATTATAGGAGCCGGGAATGGTAAGCAAAGCTGATCCTGGGAAAAGGAAAGGAAAATAGCTACAAGTTGTCTCTCAAAAAACCAAACCAAACCAAACCACAAAGACAACCAAAGTCATTCAGATACTATCTATATGAAACCAAATGTTTACAGAGATCAAGTTTAGTTTTAAGGAATCCTAACAATGTCCTTCCACCTTCACCCCAGAAAATTGTTTTGAGGTTTTCCTATCCTTGTGAATAAGAAATTCTTTGGGTAAACTTGTCAAAAGTCAACTTTCAGCTGCAAGGTCCTGGAAGGTTTTGCAAACCATATTAAAGAGATGCCAAGCTTGTTTTCTACCTGCCAGTGACTGTGTATAGGGTACTGGTTTGCCTCTGAATATTCTCTTCTTTTAAACCAAAAAGAGCCACTTTAAACCACTTAAGTTCACAGCAGAAGGGTTTTCCTAACAGACTCTTGATTGTAGCCCTTTCCAGAAATCTGAAGTATCACACAACCTTCAACAGTTCTGGTTGCCCTTAGTCTAGCAGCATCTTACTAATGCTGTGTTTATAAGCAAGAACATGGTACATCAACATGTATTTCTGTACTCTTTTTCTCATGTCCAGAAAATTGTACCAGTTGTATCTGACCCGACACTGGAAGGAGTCATTTACCTAAATGAGTCTCTAAACACTTGACTCTGCCTGCATACTTGATTCTTATGCGATAATTGTATTTGTCTGTATTTATTCATATTGTATGGAGTGACACTCCAAGTGTTAAAGAAAGAAGTGTCTTGCATCTCTGTAGTGAGGTAAGGAGAAAGAAGTGTAAGGGGACTTTTTTTTTTTTTTTTGCTGAGCTGCATGAACACCTGCTAATATCCTGAAATGAGTCATAACTTCAAAAGCATAATTCTACAGCACATAGCATAACTTTATTCACTAAATTTAAGTGGATGTGTGATTCCTCTGCAAAATATCTGAGCTATTTCTATTATACAGAAATGTCTATTTCCCTCAATTGGCACAACTTCTTTTTGTTACTAAGCTGGTCCTAGCACTGTTGAGAAGCAAGGGAGGGCACCTTGTAAAGAGGAATGAGAGAAGCAGGGCTCCTACCTTCTCTTGGGGTGCACCAGGGGTGCTGAAGCTGGGGCTGAGTGGCACTTAGCCCCACGTGCTACCACTGTGTCTGCAGGCGATGCATGACTCACTCTCACAGGACCAGCAAGTGACTGCCAGAATGAGCATCCCACCTGCAGTCTGAAAAAGAGCTGGGCCCTCTTCGCTGTGATAGTTTATACTGTATACTGGGTTCCCTTACAAAGTGATATTTTTATTTGCCTCAGTAAATCACCCATCAACGTCTTTCTTTTTTTTTTTCAAGTGTAAAGGAAGCACTTTTTCAAAGACTTTATACTTCCTCTCAAACTTCTGATAAGACTGTAAAATTTCTTGCACACAAATTAACTGAATCTTGTACAAATGAGGGATGTTCCAGGCTGAGGTTTAAGTAGCACAGCTACTGAAAGAGCTGGGTTTGCCTTATTTTGGTTTTTATTCCTCTTGTCTTACAGAACTTAAAATTCATATTACAAAGAATAGCCAGACACTGATTTCATGCACAAATTAAAAAAAAAAAAAAAAAAAAAAAAAAAGGGCAGCCAGGCTTGTATAACAACACAACCTTCAATTCAGTTGATTTTGACTTTTAGACTATTATTTACTATACTACAGCAAAGAGGTCTCGGACTTTAAAAGCAGGTACTGTACGGATTTATTCAGGTGACAAAAAACCATGGCATAATTTTATCAGGATGATAAAAGAAATATGTTTACCTTACTCTGATGTAATTTCAGGATTACTTTAAAGCTAATTGAACCAACACAAGTATTTGTTCTTCACTTCTGTTTCACTCAGATACCGATTTTGATATCAATTATAGGAAAGTACTTTCTAGACAATTTGACATGAGATGTGGAGACCTGTTTTTAAGAGGATATGATATCCTAACTAGCATTTCTGTATGAAATCACTTCTGTAACTGTTGCCTTACATTGAACAACATTTCCTGAAAATAGCCAAAACTACACCCAGAGGGAAATTGGTGTTGTTATAGGCATTTAGGAACATGGCAGTTCATGGCCACATTCACTCAATGTTAATACAAAATCCTACTGGATTTTCATGCATAAAGTATCTACTCCAGCTAATTATTACTGTGGTTGAATATTTGCAGGTTTTAGAGCCTTGCAACAGAAACAATAAAAGCCTAAAGAAACACAGGACATTCCTTAAATTTAAACCCTTTTTAGGGTTTCCAGTCAGAAAAGCTCACAGTCCAGCTGTATTCAGAAAACATATCATAAACTGGGGAGGCAGGAAAGGAATGGGGGGGGAGGAGAAAAAAAAAAAAAAACAGAGGTTGTGTCATAATTATTTTCTTTGTATCACTGGTATTTAATAAACAAATTAGGTCACTTTACCTTCTGAAGCCAAGTGTTTGCTATCTAGTTCTTGACTATCTTGCATGTTTTTAATTAATTTTGTGTTTGGATTGGAAGAATCTTACTCCAGGCATCAACTTTTCCCTTTTGCATTAGCAGATTTTTAATGTTCTAGTGATAGTGCCAAGAAAGTTTGACAAAAATGATTATAACCTAACCTGAAATGGCCCAGTTCATTAGCCCTTCTGGCTGTGAAGTATTCTTTTCCACAGGCAACCTCTAACAACCAAGACACAGTGTATATGGAAAGATCTGGAAATATCAATTAGAAATACACTAAACAGATCTCAGTTTTTCTAATAAAATACCTTATTTGTTCCACTGGCAGAGACTACAGTTTCTGGTCCAAATTACCTTAATGGAATTCAATCAAAAGAATTTCCCTTAGTCTGGTGTAAAACAGGATAAGTGACCTAGAGCTGTATAGAAATAATATTGTTTATTCTCCTTCCCTAAACTATTTAGAAATACTTGGTCATCTATAAAAAGGGCAGAAGATTGCCAACACTTCAGAGTATTTCAGGCCACCTTTGTCTTATGCTTTCACTTTACAAGTTTAAAAATGAAACAATTTACTTGTGCATCCATAAACTTAACCATGCTTTTATCTATTCTGAGCAATGCAAAAAAGCTATTTTTTGTAAGCTGTATGCCCTAACCATAACAAGATAATTCAAATCCAGAGCTCATAAGCAAAAACTGTGTTCACAAAGGGCATTCTCTGCTATGTCCATCTAATGAAACCAAAGAGATAAAAAACACGCTCAACTTTTCCTGAGAATTAATCAAAAAATTTTTGTGCAATCATTTTCCTCAAAGTAAATTGTTCCTTCTACTATTAAAAAGAAAAGGGGAAAAAAAAAAAAGAAAAAAGAGGAAGAAAGAAAATATATGAAATGTATTTAACTTCAAACCCTTCCGTAAAAAATGAGAAATTGGGAAATTTTGGATGAGACCATTACCTCATGGAACCCATCTTAACTCATGTCTTCTAGTGGCTCTGTGCTGACTTTCACTGAGGGCAGATTTGGCCCCATTTGACACATTTTAGGCTTGTGTCATTCATAGTCTTGTCAGTGTTACATTATATTGCAAATAAATCTACTATTAATTACACCACATGGGGACTCAGAAACACAGTTTTATTTAGTCCAGTTGGTTTAAGAATTTGATTATGACACTTTATTTGCTTATAGCCTTAAATTGCCAGTGTTGTCTTTCTCCAGGGGGCAATCCTTTTCCCATGTTAGACTTCCCAGCAAGTGGTCAGCAGGAAGCTGGAGATCAATCCTCTTCTGCACAGAGAAGGAGGTTGTGTCTGGCTGAGCCTTCTCTGTGAGCACTCCAAGACCTAGAGCTTACTCCTTCTCCATTCCAAAATAGCCTGAATTTGGGGAACTTCCAGGGTTGCTAAAAAAAACATCTGTTTGGGAAGTGGGAGAGCTTGGAAAAGGCTAAAGATATATTCACTACAACAGAGAAGGGCAGAAATGAGCTTCTGTAAATAGCTAACTGATCTTTTGTTGGACTGGTCCTCTTGTTGCCAAGTCTGCATTGCATTGCTAATGCTGATTTGAGGATTTTAAATCTTGGAAAGAGGACTTTTCAGTTATTGCTAAAATTAAAACTGTAGTAATTAACTGTGGAAACTTGTGGATATGAAATAAGTCCTGCCATGTGTATTGCACACAATTTCTGTGATTTTTAATACATTAAAAAATTACTTGAAAACTTTAAAAATTATTATCACAGAAACAATGTTAAACACAAAAAAACTAGAGAGCTTACTGGAACCTGCACTGATGGGGAATGGTATTGATTCAGTTTCACACTTGACCTTATTGTCACTGAATCTGTCTGGACATTTATATCATTCTAATGATGTATTGAGGTGCTCTTTGGTTCTTAATGGAGCAAACTAATTGAAATTATTTTGTAAATCTAATGGGAAAAAAAATCTCCTTGCTGTGCTTGTCAGCTCTGTTGACTAAATGTAAGTGTTGAATGCCATATGAAAATAATATCGTAAGCAATCTCACTGAGCCTCTAGATGCTTCTACGGAAAAGGATTTCTTTTTAGTTACATTTCTAAGCATTTTTCAGATGCCTTAAATACCATCAGACACCTAAAATAGCACTAGATGTGAAAGTTGAGGTACCTGAATTCCTGCCACAGACAGCTGGTCAGCTGCAAGTCTCTTTAGAGTCCACAGATACAAGAGGGTTATTGACTTTTATGGGAGCTTAGGTACTTTAGGAGACAGAAACTATGCTTAGATGTCTTAACTTGGAGCTGAATCTTACATTTGAGAGGGAATTATTTGGAGATTTTGTCAAAGAATAGTCACCAGTGGGATTTTTAATTCATTCTTCTCTCTGCACTTTTTTTGAGTTTGCATGGTTGGAAAAATTACATCAGTTCAGCGGTAAGTGCGCTGCAAACCACACTGACTTTTCCAAAGGGTCTTTTCAGCAGCTTCTTTAGAAAAGCTAGTAAACACTATTCCAGAAAAAAAAAAAAAAATCATCAACCACTGAGAGAAGCAACATACCGTGGTCATTACAAAAACATGTTCTATCATTTTCATGTTAGCAATAGTGAATAGTATATTCATTTGTGAGTCTCTGAAGATTTCTGTCCTCCGCCTTGAAAGTTAGCAGATTCATACTCCTTTTAAGTCAAGATTCTCATGTTTTCACATTCCAAGAGTCATGGCATGGGCATATGTTGCCATGTCCTGTGACATTGGTTTGACAGGTTTAAGAGTTTCTGCTGTATTTAGTGGGCAGTCTTGGAACAAGCAGAATCTTTGAATATGGTAGAAGAGAATAAAAGTTGAGCTAAGAAACATTCATTAGCATAGACAATTCCTAGGACCTCAGTGCTATGAAACAGTAGATAACAGTTTATGTAAAGTACTAAGGAAGATGGATCTAAGGGAGATTAGGGGAATGAACAGCTTTCATCAGGGTAAAGCAGATGTAGATTACACCATAGATATTAAATTACACCAGTAATCAAGTCATTGAAACAAGCTGCTAAGGGACAAGATGCTGTCCCTCAGGCTGGACTTCCTCTCCCCTAAATGAAGCACCCAAGGTGTAATTACAGGCTTTCACAAAGTGCATTATTCAGTTGCCATGGATCAGCCAGCTAATTCTTCCCTAATGTATATAGACAGCAGACTAGAATCATAGGACCTCCCCCAAGTAGAATACCTCCTCTGGACACATCTGGATACAAGGAAGGTTGGGTTTGTCAGGACTGTGTCTGGGCTGTGTGTTACACAGTGTCCCTTCTCCATGACTCACTCTCTGCAAAAACATCCTTCACTGTCACTGTCATGCCTCTCTGCCCCAAAAAGGCTTTGGAGCCAGGCAGGTTTTTCTGCCCCTGCAGACCCTGCACGTTAACCCAGGCCAAGGAAACCTGAGGAGTTCACAGAGACCTCCTCCTGGACTCTGATAGCAAATTCATTCCTGGCTTTCAAGCACAGTTTCTTTCTATCCCTTTGCTCGTTCCCAAACAAATTGCAATCTCTGCCTTCTCACCATTTGTCTCTGGTCCCTCAGCACCTCATTTACAGACTGCAGCAGCCAGGCTACCTGGGTTTTGAAATACATGACTTCCTCACTTCTTCCACATCACTGGCTCCAGTGCATGGCCTCTGCTATACCAAAGATCTGGAATAACATAGGTTTCTGAGTGAATTAGGGCAAAAGAATAAAGTATACTAGTCTCTGTTCAAGTACACAACAGAGGAAAGGTATCTCTTCCAAAGTCAAGTTGTGGTCTCCAGTACACAGTCAGAAAACACGAGGGTGCCAGGAAGCACTTTTTCAGTCATCCAAGGACTCAGCCCAGAGTGCAGGACTATTGCGCTTTTCCCAAATACAGAGTGAGCAGAAACACACCAAGCTGAAAAGGAAGGTGAATTTATAACTTAAAGGGAAAAGTAGGGAGAGGGGGCTCATCATGCATAAACCTTAGGTTCAGATAACTGTGTTGGTAAGTTCAAAAAAACTCTCCCTTCAAATGATGATAGTTCACAAGTCTTTAGAAGCCTAATCAAGTTTTGTTCACTTCTGTATGAAAGTGAGCAATGTACAAATGTGATTTTTATAATGAAAGCATGGCATAGTTCTACATGCAGCATCATTTTGAGTCGTCACTAATCTATAGGGATGAATGCTTAAACTAGTACCTTATGAGTGAAATTATATGTTCTTTCCCATGTAGAAATTGCTACAGAGATACTGAACACCTCAGCAGCTGGATTAGGACACAATGAGCAGCGGATCTACACGGCAAAAAGAGAGGATATCACATTTCAATAATATTTACATAAAATCCCATAATGTCTTCAACTAGAAGCTGGGAAAATAAAACCAGATATTTCTACTGACATTTTTTAAGAGCAATTTAATTAGCTTTAGTTATGTTCATGCTCCTTTTGGATTTACTTTTTGAAAATATGCAAGTGATTGCATTTCATGTTCATGGAAAACGGATTTCAAAGTTATGTTCATAAGTAATTGTCAAAACCAAATTTAAATGTAACGTTAGAAGGCATTGAGATTGAAAGTCTGTGCATGCTCATGTAATCAGGGAACAAGACAAGTACCTTATGTTTTATCAGCACTGCCTTGTAATCCAAACAGCATTATTTCAGTTTGTAAACTTATGGTCCATCAACAGAGTAACATATTGGGGGAGCATTACAGAATAGACTCGAATTACAGATAATTTACAGAGAAATTGATCTGTTCTCATAAAACAAAGCTACATTCTTTAGAAACAGTTAGTCTTAAAATTATTCATTCTCTTCTTCTGAGAATGGAATATGGTCTATCAAAACTGAGCTTTACTTCTCCGTATAAATACCTAGAAATATTGAGTTAATTGGAATCCCTCTTGCATTTAACTGAAATAGAAGCTTGATATAAACTCTTGTTTAAAACAGCTTATTTTTAATAAGACAGAACTTTAAATGTAGACTATCTCAGATTTAGGCCAGGGATTTCTGCAAATCTGAATGTTAGTTCAGTGCCATAGTCATTTCTATTTGACATCAGACCAGGTCTTGTTTTTACTATTTTTGAAAACACAGGCAAAACCACAGGCAACTGGATCCCTCCTAGGAAAAAATTGGATAAAAAGCAAAGGGAGTTTAATATTCTTCCATCCTTTAGTCACAAAACCAGTATTATTTTTATTTCTGTTCTCCTCATTTTCTCTGTTCAATGGTTGTAGTACTTAGAAAGAAGAAAAGGAAATATATGTTTTTACTGCTTAGATATAGTATTGTCCTAAATGCTCAACATATTTTAACTATATTGGAACAGTTAATAAAAAGGCAAGTAAAGCAGCATCCCTCTTTTCTTTTTTCAATATGAAAAAATAACTGTTTCAAAGATGGTGAGATTGGGAAGAATCCCTCATTAAACCAGTGACAGAGGCAAAGTCTGAGACAGTCAGAGTTGAAGCTAAGAGGGATACTCTTGTAAAGTTCTGCCCAAATATTTTTATCGTATTATCTTCCCACATTTCAAACACTAATTTTAATGTAAAATATCTAAAACACATTTTGCAACTGATTATGGTCATTGTAGTTTTCAGTTCTGTAAAACAAATAAAATGTCTTCTATGAGTATGAATGACTGAGTTGACTAGATTCAGTCTGGAAAAGAGAGAACTGGGGAGGTGGGGGATGGAATAAAGTCTCCAAAATTAACACTTGCTTAAGCGTGGTGGATAGGGCTTGTCTGTTCCTTCTTTTTTGTAATACAGGAAAAAGTACAGGATAGCAAAGAAAAGAAGAAGTGAAATTCGAGGGGAAAAAAAAGTCTGACAGCAGACACCTGGCCATCAGAACTCCTTGCCAAAGGATGCTGTGGGTGCAAAGTTTATGGGCAGCTAAGGACAGTCTGAAGAAACAGATGGAAAAGACATTCTCTGATGGTCACTGAAGCCCCAAAACCCATATATAACTCAGGAAATTCACAGAACCAAAAATAACTGAAGCCTAGCAGAGAATTATTATGTACTTTTCTTACCCTCTCTTTGCACAGTTGGAGTCTGCTGCATACATACTGGGCTACCTATACAGTTACTGATTCTGTTCTGGTCTGTTCATTTTCTCATACATGTGTGTGAATAACAGTAGGTTTACTAATAAAAAGTGGCTTTGGTAATTTTCTCCACAAGGCATTTTAAAATTATTTAACATAGATTTTAAAAAATCTTGATTTCAAGGTATTAATTTGGGTGTGACATTGTATTTAAAATGTGTTATGATCTGTAGAACTAGGATCCAGAAGTGTAAGATTTGCTGGTGCTGTATTTATTTTTTTTGAATGAATGGATGAATGCACGAATGAACAAATTAATTTGCATTAACTACTTCTTTAAATCTAACCAATACAAGAAGTAAATTATGCAAGATTAAGCAGAGTAATCTTATGCTTTAAATAGATTCTGAAGTTCAGATTTTAAAAGTCTTATTTCCATTGGTCCTTTGAAACAAGAAATCCTACAGAAGTTTTAATCCATACCACTTAGTGCAAATCATAAATAAACTGCTTAATATTTGAAACTGAAAAAGTGACCTCCAAATAATCTCCAGTATTCATAATACCTGAGCTATTACCTTCAATGAATACCACCAAATATAGATAGATAAAGAAATACTTTACACTTTCTAAAGTTTAAATATGGTCGTTCCCAAATATCCATACTTAACTTTCCATTAATTTTCTATGTTAGATCACATAGCTCAATCACATATGAAGACCTGTAGAGTGTCCAAATAAGAAATGGTCCTTTCAATCACTCAAGTTGCTACTGTCCACACTGACCCATTAACTTTGAAAGCTGCTGACATATGTCTGCATGGTGTTTCCATTCCTGGTCTTAAAGCACACGGAAATAAAGTTGCTTTGTTTTGATTTCTGACTATTAAAATCTCACTGATACTGTGGGCCTGATTAACCTGTCATGGAATATCAAGCTGACATGATTATAAGTCACTTCAGACCAATTATGTAAACACTAAAGGGTATTTAGCTCCATCCCCCCCAAAAAAAAGGTAATTTCCCCTGGGTAAATTAGAGCTAAATTTGCCAAGTGTTCAGATTCCTTCTTATCAAATCACACCCTCCTTTTCTTATTTTTCGAATGTGCAGACTGCTCATATACGTTTGCCACAATGCAATTCACTGTACCTTTGTGCCTTGCACCCCAGGTTTCTTTTATGGTTTCTGTCACCTGGACTGGGTGACATAGACTCTTGGAAAGAGCTGACATTTGTCTGTTGTTCGGGTGTGCATACCTTTGAATGAATGCATACTTTATACGATAATGATCTCCTCTTTCCAGTTATAAATTATGTGCTTATTAACAGATCTACGCATAGATCTGCATGACTCAGGTTGTTTTTACATTTCTTAGATATTATGCTGTAGTCACTGAGTTTGTATCATTACTACAGACTTCTTGTATCTCCAAATAATAGATTATGGTGTGTACTATCCACTTTTCTTGATATATATGTTTGTAACCTATTGGATTTGACAATTACTACAAAGTGTTAGGTAATAAAAGAAGTGCCCAAAACCAGGACCTGGCCAGTATTTAGTGACCTGAGTCCCAAACAACTGTCATAAACCCCTCTACTCAAGCAGCAATTCTACTAACTATCCCAGCTCTTTAGATGTGTACACTTGATAGCTCTCTTTCCCTTTGACAGCGAGTACTTATCTCATACCCGTGCTCGGATCTAAGCAGCCTAGAACCTACCTTCTTGTCCAGTTCAGTATTCAAAGACAAGGCCTCCTTTTGCATACATGGGACCTCCTTTCACATAAATGGGGCCTCATTGATAGGGACACAGCCCTAAAATTCAGTGAGGAACTCTTCTTTATTTTGCAATAGAACTCCTGGATGAGGAGACTGGAGGATGTGAAATAACTTTGCCTTTTGGCTTAGTAATTAGTGTCCCCATACAGGGAAAAGTCTTTCTTTGCCTGACGGGATTCAGTATCCCATGCCTTAAGCCATGTCAGGATTGTTCCTGTAAAAACTAGTGCACTCTGAAGACCAGATGGCTGATGAACAGAGAGAAGGACTGTTTAAAGGCATGACTGCAGCAATTTCTTTTGAGGGTGTATTGCTTTCTGGTCTTTGCTCCCATTGCTCTTTCAGCCTAGTATTTCAAAGTTTCCTAATATAAAATACATTAAAAGCCTTAAATTCTAAAACCAGGATCCAGCTTACCTTTTGAGACTAAATGCTCCATGCTGTGTCGTGTCTTTTTAGCCCAATCTGTCTTGAACTACCTTCTAAATAATTTCACTTGAGGAAAATGTTTAAGGTGTCTGAAATCTCTCTCTTTACCAAGTTCATAGTGACTGTGGGAGAATGTCACAAATGCACAAATCTTGAAAGGGTCAGTGTCACTCTTCTCGGTGAGACTCTCAAAGCCTTCTCCATGTCTTCCTTTCTGTTTCCATTCCCTCTTACCTCAGGAATCAGCTTCCTAGAGGGAAAAGGGAGACCTGTTCTTCCAGGGTTGGTGGGTAGTGGCGCTCCAGTCCTCCATCTCCATGTCCCTAGCAGGCATCAGCATCTCCCTGCAGCCCTCTGCAAGATACTTGATCTGGATTTGACCATCTTTCCTTTAGCAATATCTTCCAATGGTCAGCTGATCTCCATCTTCAAGTCGAAACCCAAAAGCATAATTGTTCATATGTGCACAGCTTCTTATTAATGACAGCAGAATCTAGCAGAAACTATTGTAGAATGCTTTCAAGGAATTATGAAGAAGTATAAACTTCAAGGACCACATTCCACTTCTGATCTTCACCAGTGAAAACTCGTTAAAGGAATTACCTTGATTAAATTAGAAATTATGTGTAAAAATAAAATTTAAGAAAAAATTCATCTTTGAGCTGAATGTCACACATGGTGTTTAATAACTTTTTGATACATCTTATTTCCTCATTTTCTTCAGGACCAATAACTGGGGGATCTGAAACTAGAACATGCAGAGCCTGTTGTGAAACAGGTCAAAGGTATTTAGGATAAAATATCTTCTAGGGAGTATACAATCTATTAGTTAAGCATTGCAGTTTCTTATGCTGAATGATCTTTAATATTCCTGCACAAGCAATTAATTGTTAAGTGTTTTATAAATATTGAAACAGTCATTTATGAAAATAATATACTACCTTTGATTACCCTCTCTTGAGGGGACTAACTATTAGGGCTTCATTAAAATGCTTCGAGATCACATCTTTGGAAAGACGAAATATTGCATGAACTGACATTGAGATCAAATGTGGAATAACTTTTTTACAAAGAAAACAAACTAATCATTTTAAGCACTGAACAAGGAAGGAGCAGACCTACGTGTCCAGTCTGCATGGGAAATTAACAGAAAATTGTATTGTATTCATCACAAGTTGCAGTGTTAAGAGGGGGGAATATGCCTAAAAAGAATTCTCCCATTATGGGCTGCCTTGCTTGTGCAAGAAGGGGAGCTGCATGCAGATCTAGCTAAGGAAACACAGAAACCTTTTTCCTCCCAAAAACACATTCTGCATGTACCAAGAAAATACCAGCTGACATTCTGCTGGAGGTTAAGTCTCCTAAAGGGAAAACATGTTATTATTTCTGCTTGCCCTAACTCACCACCATGTTTGACACACTAAGTCAGATCCCCAGTTTGCATAAATCAGAGAAAGTCGATAAATCTCTATTGATTCACGCAAGCTTATTTTCTAACCCAGTGGTATTTCAGACCATATAACTCTGATTTAAAATGGAGCACAATCTGTTACATATTCTTAAACAAAAAAAAAAGAAGGAAAGGCAATACAATAAATCAGAGTAAACTGAAATATGTGTAACCACATAACTACACTAGCCAAAAGCAACACTTCATTATTGCAGTTGGGGTTACATTTATTAAGGTTGCTCTTTTTCCTGTTTCTTTTAAAACTTTGCAATGGTATGACAATAAGATCCTCTGGGAGAGTCAGGCGTGCAGAGAACACAGGCCTTTCCACATGTCCCAGGCTAGAACACAACATATTTTGATAAAAAATCCCCAGCTGCAAAATTTAATCTGAGGGAAGTAGAGCTAAGACTTCTGATTTTTTTCCCTTTTGTGTTTCTTTCTGTCAGTACAAATCCAGAACTATAAAATCTTTTAATGCTTTGAAATACCTACAGCTGTGTGTAATTAGTCCATTCTGTTTTAATATATTCTCTTTCCTGAGTTCCAGCTTCTTGATATTCAAGTTAAAGTGACATTCTGTTGAGAAATATGAGTTTCAATGAGAAAGCTGGTTAAAATGCACATGTGAAATTATTGGAGTACCAAAATATGAATCAGTGCAGGAGAGGATGACTGAATTATTGTAGGGGAATTATTCACTGACTGGAAGGGAAATGCTGTCGGTTTTCCTCAAGCTATATTGTCTGCCTGTTGCTTTTTAAGGTGTTTGACCCAAAAATGTTATCATTAAGCTGTTAAAAATGTGGTTCAACTAAAATCTGCTTGATTCACAGAAGAAACTTGTATATATCCAGTAAAAGATTCAATTTGCCTGAGGCAACTTTTATCTGCTATGGTGAGCCTATATAAAAATTCACTGCAAATAATTGAATAATTTTATAAGGTCCAAATTCCTGAGGGCTAAATGGAATAGGGGCACACTATACTACGCAAGAAATTGTATCCGGCAAAGGCTCTGCAGGTAGGACTTTGAAAAATGAAGGAAAAGAACAAATGATCTAATAAAAGAAACTTTTGAGTGGAGCAATAAAGCGAATGGTATCAAACTGAGATACCTGATGGCATTTATCCAAGAATCCTGAAAAAGACTTCATATGTGGAACTGTTGAACTAGTAACTACAGTATGTAACCTTTAGTTTCCATCACTGGAAGGATCAAAGCAGCAAGAGTGACAACAATTCTTAAAAAAACTTCATGTATTATCCTGGAAACTATGAGCCAGCCAGAAGGCTAAGCTAGGTTAACTAGCAAAAAAAACCCAAAAACCCCAAAAAACCACAAACTAATAAATAATAAAAACAGTAGATAAATACAACCTATTCAGTCTTTAATCTTCTGAAGAAACTAATACCTCATAGGGCAACTTTGAAGGAGCTAAGAACCCAAGAACAAAATTCTGTTGATAAAACCCCTTGGATCATCATAAAATTATCTGTGAAGTCCCTCATTAAAGATGTACAGTAGCCTTTGGATAAGAACTAAGTGGGTCCAAAAAGGAAAAAATGTTGGGTACAGGTCATTTTATAGTGCAGGCAGACCTGCAGAGGTATGCCTGAGGATACTACTTGTGGGTACAGTGAGGTGAAAATACTGCTGGTGAGACACACTTAGTTGAGAGAGTTAAACCTGAAGTATTTTGCAAAGCACTGAAAAATGTACTATAATATTGCAGATCTGAATAATGCGTGGCAGATGAAACTCACTGTTGATAGAGTCATGAACAAAGGGGGAAATTCCCTCAGACTCCACACATATTGACGTGCTCTTTTTTAACAGCTCTAATCATCAAAAGTGTCTTTTAGACACCATCAACAGCTCTCTGACCTGTTGGCTCAGCAGTGATCAGAAAGGTAAAAAGAAGAGCAGGATTGTTGGGGAGGACTAGAGAATACAGAGGACAGAGGACACCAGTATGTCACTCTACATATCCATGATCTGGCCAACATCAGAGTAACGCACGTTGTTTTCATTATCCAGTTTCAAAAGGAGTCTAACATAAAAGAAAGATTCAAGAAATGGTGATAAAAATTATCTGAGGAATAAAGCAACTCCTTTAGAAAGAGATGTAACACAGACTAGCACTCAGACTGGAAAAGCAACAGCTTGGGGCAGAGGAGGAGTGTAATGCTGTATACAGTCACCAAGAGGATGAAGAGGGGTAGCTGGGCAATGATGATTCATTGTTTCTTATGATCACATCTGGCCCGGTGATTGTTCATGGAAACTATTGTGTAGCAAAAGAAAAGAGGAACAAAAGGAATGGAAAGAATTCTGAGGGGGCTAGTATTTAGTCTTGTCCCAGATTTTACTCTCTTCCCTGATGGAGCGAGTCTTTCAGGCTAGATTGATCCTTGGTGTGGTCCATGCTGGCAGTTCTTATGTTCCATGTGCCTCAGAAATTCAGAGAAGTAACTAGATAAAGCAGTAAAGGAGAATATGTAAATTGGCATTCAGAAAAGACTGGAAAAAAACAGGTTAAATTCTATTGCAGATCTCATTTTTAAAAAAACCCTTTTTCCTCTTAGGATTATTTATTCAACAGTACAGTTTGTTATATTGGTTTCTTCATAATTGTGCATGTGAATGTAATTTTTACCCTCAAAGCATTTCTAATGTAATTTTTCTAATTAATATTATTGTGTATTTGATTAATAATGTTTTATCATCTGTCTTAAGAATTGTGTCAAGATCATTAAAATACCAAAATGGAAAACTACAATTTGATTGTCTTTTGTCTTCTGTCCTAAAAGTGAAATATCCATTGCACTACATAATCATTTCCACAAAATTAATCTACTATATTTTACATTCCCACAGTACTACTACTACAACATTGAATTCTATTAGTTCAGGTAATGTCATGCATTCTTCAAACTGCAATTCATTGTTACATTTTGCAGTTATATCGCATTGCTCTCTGCCAAAGCACTTTCCTACCGCTGAAAAGGATCACTAGTGGACTATATATCTTAAGACAAGCTAATGTCAAGAGTCACCATTTTCAGCGATATGAAGGCACTTTTGGACATGATTGTGTGGTTTATAGTGCCTCCAACTGAAAACATTGGTCTCAAACAATGAGACCAAGGTGTTCCAAGGGATTTATCCTGAACTTTCTGTATATAAGAATGACAGTAATTCAGTTGCTCCAGTAGACACAATCAAACAACCCTGTGCTAGGCTGCAGGATCCCACCAACAACTTCGAAAATTGAAAAATTACTTCATTTGCATTACAGTATGCTTTCAGATACAACCATAAGAAAATAGAGTAACTCAGAAATGTCCCTGGGACTAGCTGTCATCCTGAACATATTTAAGCATAAGTTCAGTTTTAATCATGCAGATAATGCCTTCTATAAAAAAGACAAAACAAGCATTTAATAGTAGATTCATGCTTGCATGCTTCAATGCTTGGGAACATCAGCAAGATAACGGTGCTACAATTTTAGGTAAAAGGTGTGGATTTAAGTCATAATAAAATTAATTGTTGGGCAAAAACTGAAGCTGTACTGTTTTACCTCCAAACTGTATTATGCATTCCAACTAAAAATTTAAAAAGTAAGGAAAACCATGATGGGGTGGTAGATCTGCATTACTTTCTTAAGCATGTGAATGGAGCTGCTACTCTGTTGATCCCTGCAAGGAGACATACAAACTGACTGGTGGTTTTGCATTGAGTATGGTAACAGTGATCTCAGTACAACTAATACTGACAGTGGAAAATATTTTCCACATTTTTGAAATAAGGTAGAATAACACAGTCAACATTTCTCTTCTCTAAATACCTCCACAGAACTCCTGCTGTAGGACACTATAATCTGGTCACATAGTTCATTTTGACCACTATCTCTTAATTAAATGCTTATAATAATGGCCAAAGCAAGTGAGAGTAGAATTTATTATTTACTAGACAAAAGCATAACTACAGGTGTTGTGCCTGATGGCACATAATACATGAGCTTAGCTTTTCTCAGCTTTGTTTCCCTTTGTCATTTTCAGTATTAAAGGACGACAAAATCCAATAATGTGTTCTTTCTTCTTAGCACTTTCACTGCAGGAAAAGAACAACTTCTGAATAACATTTCCAAGTCCACTTGCCTCAGAAAAGAAAGAAATAAAAAGTCTTGAATCAATAAGGTTATAAAGGTAAATTTAATCCATTCTTAATGGCCCATGGACATGGTTCACCAAGGTTCCTGCCAGCAATTTTCTGCTGTTCCTTTGGAAAAAAAAAAGTAATTAATGAAACAAGTTGAAGCTTGTTGTGTAATCCTCTCTTGAAAGTTGCATGTGTACATTTTTCAATAAGAATCAGCAGCTGATTAAAATTGTACGTGTCTGAATGCTTAGAGCTGTTGGAACAGAACCTGCTGCTTAATATTAGGTTTATTAATACTGCATTAGATTTGTTTTTTTCTTTTTTTTTTTCTCTCCCTTGTCCGTGGTAGAATGTGATTTGCTTTCGGCAAAGACATCCTTGAATGAACTAAAGTTCTTTAGACAGAAAACATGTATCGGTGAAACCCATTAAATGTAATTACAAACAGATAGTTTACATCTAGTTTGGATCCAAGTTTTCAGAGAACAGAAATTTCTCTCCTGGGAGACAAGGACATAAATCCCTTGATCCAAGGAAACAACAGAAACCAAAGACACCACTTCACTTGCAGATGTGTTGGTCGAGAAGTCACGGCAGCTCAATTGCATGCGACCCACCTCTGCTGCCCATGTGGCTTGCTCTCCCCTCCCAGGTGTGGGAGCAGCAGTGCCCACTCTACTTTCTCCGCTCCTAGGGAGGAAGAGACACACCTGGAAATGCAGGCAAGCACTGAGTGAAAGCTGAGACCTGTGCTGCTGCCATCTCCACTACTCAACCTTTTGCCTGGCTAACCCAGGCCTTGGTATTCCCCTCTGTATTGGCACAATTGAAAGAAAAGCAACACCTGCTTGGATTTTCTGAAGGAATAGTGACATTATCTACCCACGGGAGACAAGCATAGTCCCTTGATTCAAAATGAACAAACCCATCACCATCCGAGTCATATCTTTAAGCCTTGGTCTAGAGGAAGAATTTAATACATGAAGGATCTGAGTTTCCCGTATGTTTGTAACCTGATATTGTAATTAAGGCCCTCAGGAGCTAGCGAGCTGTGCTAGTGGTTCTACTGGGAGACTGAGCTATGTACATCTTGTTTGCTTGTTAAATGAAAGAAATGCAATGTCAGCAAAAAGAGGGATTATTTAAGTAAAATTTTCCCTTGAATTCCACTGCCTTGAACCTCCTTAAAAGGAGAGGACTGATGCTGACAGAGCAATGACAGTAACATTTTAAAAGGACGGAAATGCAAATCCAGGTTGAGAAAATACATATGACTCAATTTGTCTTTTTTCCAGCTTTTCTGGTGCTAGGACATATATGCTTCTAGCAGCAGTTACCTTGTCAAAGGTTTCTGCAAGATTCTTTTCTCTGATTCATTCAGCTTCCTTCTTAGAATGATTCAGTTCTTGATTTCCACTGTGCACTGTTTTATTTTACATGAAAGACCTGGGGGGGAAAAAAAGTCAGAAATCCATTCCAAAGTGCTTGTCAAGAATCTGTGAGGGTTTATATATTCCAGATATATTCCAGATTCATATATTCTAGAAGATTCATATATTTCATTCAGTCTGGTACTGAGAGTTTCTGGAAATAAAAAAACAAAAAGGAACTCAGCTGGTATCCTTCCCCCTGCCCCCCCTGCTCCCCAGCACCTACTCAATCTGCATTAGTAATTATTTTTTTTCTTCTTCCCATGACTTAAACATAAGTGCCATGGATACATAAGCCTCTCTGTCAATGCTGTAATAAGCAGTAGCACAATATTGACAAGGAGACATGTAGAACTGATTTAGGGCTCAGTTTTGCAGCTGCTCGAGTTTGGAATTACCATTGCCTTCAAAAGGAACTCTCAAGAGGGAGTGGCTACAAATTCAGGCCCAAAGAAAGCAGTAGCACATCGACAGCTCGCCCGTCCAGCCAGACTCTCCCTCCTCTCCATGACCTGACCTGACCCAGCTCAGGGGATCCAGGCAGTAAAAGCCAGTGTTGACTGAAAGGTGATTTACTGGAGATAGAGTTTGCCAGCCGTTTCCCTATGCCACCAGCATTGCCACAGTCTGTAAGGACAGAACAAAAGACTGGGAAGAGGTTGCTGGACAAAATAGTAATGGAATAAATTTTCATTACAACTTTGGTAATTATGAGGCATTAGAAATTTAGATCATGTTCTTTTTCTCCCTCTCATCTCCAGTCATTCCTCCAGTTTGCCTCTTTCTGTAGCTGTTTTATAGCCCAGTTTGGATCAAACATTAAGATTCTGGAATTTACAAATTTGAAAGGGTTTTGAATATAAGACTAATTAGATAAAACACAACATATGCACTGAGAATTCATGCAGATTGGACCCTTTAAGTGTTTTTAATCCATGTATTGCAAACATGCTGTGCTAATTTCAGGGCTTGGACACACAGGGATTCATGTCAGAAAAAGCTCTACATTTTTGCTGAGTTTAGATTCTGTTATGACCCCAGAGTTGATACTGGTAAAAAGTAGGACCAACATAATTAACACAAAGCATTGGAAGATTTGTCATGCGCCATTTTGGGCTGACAAAACTGACTTTGTATTTTCAAAAGGGGAATAGAGCTCTGTAATGAGACTCAGAGCTGCGTTTCAAACATGCCAGGTTGAGGTGTGTTATGGACAGTGATGATGAGACTGGACTTGTTTCAGGAGATCTGGTGCAAAACTTCAGCCCAGAGATTTGCTCCCTGTCTTCTACAAGAATCAGAAGTTCCAAACTTCTGTAATTCTCTGTATTTATCCCCATGCTAAAAGCTGCAATTTAACTCCCTGCAAGCATGTCCTCTCTAAGGTATATCAAGATATCCTCAGATATTTCAATCTTGATTTTCTCCTCTTTGCTGTACACCTTAGTAGAAACAAAGACTGTTAAAGAACACTGTTCAAAAGCAGAAAGTCTTCTGTAAAACCAGCATTACTGTCTACTCTAGACAACTTCATGTAGAAATTATGATTTCTGCCAGTATGACCACTGTTAATAGAACTTGTTAGCGCCACCCTGTGATAGGGGAGTATATATTTAGCAAGCCTGTACATACAATTGGGATACTTTGCTCTGTGTGACATAGATCTTCAAGAGGCAGAAGCAGAAAAAAAGTCTTCCAGGGAAAGTATCCTAGGTTATTGCAGCAAGACAGAAATAATAATGGTAAATTAAATACGTGTTTGCAAAATGTAGCAGATTTAAACTCAGTTTCTAAATGTTTGTGGGTTTTTTCTAGCTGGTTAGGGTACTTTTTTTGGAAAATATTTCTGTGTTCAGATTTCAGCTTATCAGCTGCGAATAAACTGTATGTAATTTTTTCACTTCCACCTGAATTGTGCTATTGGTCACTCAAAATCCACAGAGCTTCACAGATTTACGTCTACTGAGAACTGAGCAGATTGTTTCGTTTGAGTTTCCTAACAGATGGCCTAAAATCCCTTTTTTAATAAATAAACTACTTCCATTTCTGCCCAGAACTAATTTATTTTGCTCATGAAATAAATTTGATTTTCAGATTAACTGATGCTTGCTCATAGGCTTAACTTCACAAACATTCATACAAATATTTTTATGGAAGTTCTTCAAAAGCAAAGATGTTTATATCAAAGAGTGGTCAAAGTGGAGATTTCCGTAGTAGCTTTTCAACCAACCATAAGTAATGTTCTTATTGTACACAAATTTCAACCCACTCTGCACTCAGCTGGAGTCTTTCCATGGACTTCAGAGGGAACTAAGCTGGATTATTCTGAGTCTAGTTAAAACGAACAGTGCAAAATCTTGAGAAGTCAGGCCTGTTCTTCTGGAGGGCTGTTCTCTAAGTCTTTACCTCCTTGATCTCTAGGTTTTCATATCCCGTGTATGTTGGAATCGGACATCAGGGGATGAGCAGGCAGGCCGTGGATGACAGAAACTGAGAGGAATTCCTCTCCCTGATAAGACAGGAGATCTGGCCTTGAGAAGACTGTTTGCAGTTATCTAGCCCTGTCTCCTCTTGCAGGAAATGAATGGACTTCTGCAATTTGTTGCCATCTTGTTGAGGCCCTGTATTCCTCCAGTTGGCTCTGGTGGGAGGAATGCTTGATCTATCGTGAAATGTAGCTAATTAGTTGTCTAAACCCTAACTAACATAAATCATTCCTATTAGCATGTCCTGCCTCCCTGTTAACATACCCTGCCTTTCAGTTCTATATATTGTCACGGATGTATTCAATAAAAGTTTCAGCTTGCTACCCCCTGAGTTGGGACCATTTAGTTTTTGACCGTCGCACATGTACATAGCTTAATTGCTCTGTTCTAGGGCAGCTGTTGCTCCCTTACATTGAATAATTCTGTATCCAGATACAAGAATTTGAATTTTCCCTGTTGTAGCCACTCTGGTAGAGTTGGGTCTTTCACACTATTAATGAAAGAGGAAAAGCAAGGAGCTCCCAGAAAGGTCTCCATCACTACTGGGACCCATCTGCAGCCTCCAGGTGCTTACTTTCCGCAGTGCCTCCAGGCTTCCCATGCTCCCCTCCTACCTTCTGATTCACCCCAGCCCTCTGAAATTACTCTGAACTGTTTTTTTCTTGCTTTAAGCAATGGCACTTCACTAATATCACAGCCAGAAGTTCTGTATGAAGCAGGTGTCTGAAGTCTGTGTGTGGTTCCTAGAGTCAGAACAATGCCTGTCCCCGGGCACAGAGCTGTAGTCATACGGCTCTGGCACAGGCAGTGGCCAACTATAAATGCACATGTCCCTTCTCTTGTGTGGGCGACAGCAGAGAACCTGGGATAAATCCAGATTATACTCTTTTTTAGGCCATTTTTAGAGTATTGACTTGCCACCTGAAACTGTGATCAGTGCCAGCTGTCATCCTGTGCAATGCAGCAAGAATTTCCTCCCATCCAACCAAATGATGTATGTCAATATGTTTTTACAACCGTCTGCTTCACATTAAATATTCAGACAGGTGTAAAACTGAAAGGAATGAATAAAGACAACAAAGCACTGCACTTCTAGGCCTTAATATGTCTCTTCAATTGAACAAAGTATGCAAGACAACACTGTTTTACTGTCACAACTTAATTATTTACTCCTATTTAGACAGGCTAACTGTAATCAAATTATGACTGTTTTGAAACACATCTTTTTTTCCTGTAGCAGGTCTTAATTTAATTTAATGCTGCATTTTAATTTAAAACTGCTTTAATGTAATAAAAAACAATCTGGGATGACAAATAAAGGGCTAATGTGCAGATATGATTCATTTGTTCATGAATCAGTTAATCTTTTAAATGGAACTGCTTTAAATAATGCCTTTTTTCAATCAGCTGTATTCCTGCTCTTTATACTCCTGTTGTTAAGGAACCAGCATTTTACCAATGACGCACCAATACTGGCAGGAAGCACATCTTAAGTGTATTTTGTGACTCATTTCAATTTTCTCTGGTGCATTCACAGTTTGCTCATTAATACCAGCATTGGTGGCTAATGGATACTCAGTAGGAAGTTGGGTGTTTTTATGAATGTTTAATGGAACAACAGGACTGAAGACAAGGAAGGATTTCACTGGTGACAAAGTGAGCTTGTGGCTAGACAGCAGGCCATGACCCAGGGGATGAACACCACTGCCTCACGTGCAGGAACCCCACCAAAGCTGGTATCTGCTGTAGCACCTACACTGCCCACTGCTTGCCTGCACACAGCTCACATGCCTTGGTAGCTGAGAAAGGGGAATGATCTCTAGGCAGAAGGAAAATGATATCTTTATACACTGATCCTTGTCATTGCTCCACAGTTCAGCTTACTGAATACCACGGTTGTTATAAACCTGAATATAGAACACTCTTGTCTGAGCAATTTTGCTGTACTTTGCTTGGCTCATTTTTTTTTTAGCTTTTGGTTTTACTTTTTCTTTCTCTCTGGTTTGTTTTGTTGGGGTTTTTTTAAGAGAGTGGAAGAGATACTGGGTTTTATGTTGCCCATTCAACATAGAAACTTATAATCATTTTTTGTCCAGGTCTTCTGGCTCTGTTGGAGACAAAAGCAGAAAAAAAAATCATTCCCTTTCCCCCATACACATGCACACACCAAAAAAAAAAAAAATCTGAAACTGTAGCTCATTCTTTGTCAAAAATTCCTGTTAGGTGAACTGGTCATAGTATTCAGCCATGAATGAGTCAGATTTCTGACAGATACTAGCTCTTGAAAATCCCCTTAAAAGCAAACATCTTCTTTCTGTGTTTGTTCTTCAGCTGAAGTCCCAAAAAGCACGCATAGCCTGTTTCCATGAACTGGACTGATGTTATGTGTATGATGATTTCCCTTACTCAAAACACTTCATTAGGGCATCCCAGGGACCAAAATACATGTCCATAGGCTCAGCCTCCTGCAGAACATGCAATACACACAAAACACATGTAAAATGTAGTGAAGCACATAAGAAAGAGCGTGAACTAGGAGTGGGAGACATCAAAAGCAAACTCAGGAATCCTCTGAAGTGTCCCTTTGTGCACATCAAGAACCATACATAATCAGGTCAGCAAATTTTAAAGCATTCTCAAGAAAATTTGAGGTCTACATTACTGCTAGTATAATTGATTGTGTCATACCAGGAGCAATAACAAAGTCAGTATGTACTTCAAGGTGCACAGTGATCTTTATTATTCTCTCATATGGTTTTCCTAGCCTCAAGTTGTTTCCTCAGCTTTAAAAACAGTGATGTCACCACAGAGAGCAAAAAGGAGTGCTTTATACTAGGTAGTAGGAAAAAAAAAAAACACTGGAGTCAAAAGGCGGAGGACAGGCCAAGTGCACAAAAGGTATGTCTACAAGAACTGATGTTCTGAATATTCCACGGTTTGACACATTTAGTATTCATTCCAAAACAGTTGTATGGTCATTTAAAAACAAAATGCAGATGTTGAAACCAACAGGAAGGAGCCATTGATAAAATTAAAGTATTCCTTATCCTGTTTGATTCATTCCTTTTGCACACACATAAAGAAAATAATACTTCTCACCATATGTGTAGGGTAACTGATCGGGTACAGAAATTAAAATACAGGAAGAATTGGGACTCAAGAGCTCAAAGAATATTTAGATCAACTAGTATCATAACTTGATACAATTTACCCTGAAGTATTTAAAACCTAAAGAACTTCATAAAGTAATTATGAAACTGTTAAATGCTACTGTGAAGTCATGGAGGACAAACAGAATCCCAAACTCTAAAGATGAATGAATGCAATATGTCCTCGTAAGGAGAAAAGGCAAACATTGGGCAATAAGTGCAGCCATTGTGCTAGAATGTGCTAGAAACTCTTTGAAAGCCCCAAGAGAATGATAAGATAATGAAATGGCCAGCATGGATACCTGAGGAACAAATTTTACCAACCTGATCCTTTCTTGACAGGATAAGTAGCTAGGATGCCAGCTGTAACCCTACTGCAGTAAAGTCTGGACATCATTCCATGTGACATATAAATAACTTGGGGAAATTATGGCTAGGTAAAATCACTATAAAGGAGCATAACTTGTCATAAGTCAAGCTCAAAGACCATTTGTTAGCAATGTGTTATGAAACTGGCGGTGCAAATGAAGCAGCATCCTAGAGGTGCCCACTATAAATTCTCTAAGAAATCTTTTCAGTTAGATGCTGAAACAGGCGTTTGTGCCATCATCATATAAAATGTGCACATCAAAGCAACATGGGAGGGCCTTCATCTATTGTGGTCAACAAGAATGGAATCCAAAGTGTCTCTGACCCTCTGAATAAAGAGTATGTCCTCTGCGAGGTGGACAAAAAAAGTGAGTGAAAGAAACCCAGGGACCAAAGTTGAGTGGTTGTGTAAAAAACAGGTAATAATGGCTACGAAGGACTTTTATGTTCGTATTGGGTTTGCATGGCAAGGTTTTGGTCGTGGGGGTGTTATAAATCCCTTACTTTTGTATAGTGTTAAGAAAATACCAGTCATATATCTGTTGGGGGATGGTTTGAGTGAATCTAGTTCTGTTTCAGACTGGCAAGATAAGGTCTGCCTCCATCACTGCTATGATTTTGGCAACCCTCAGGCTTAATTGATATGGTAATTCTTGTTCCTCATTCACTTTTTCCCCTTGTCTTTTCCAGACCTGCGCCTGCACTGAGGGACAATTTGCCATAGGATTGACCAGTTACTAGAAACCCAGTAGAGAATTCACGTATTGTCCTTTTTGTCATATTTAAACACAGAGAAACTTAGTTAATAAATATAGCTTTAGAAGACCCTCAGCTATCTTTTTTTTCTGCCTTCTTGCTTCAGCATCACAGGTTATTTTACAACTCATTTTCCACAGCTCTTGTTTCCCCCTCAGCTTGCTCTATAATGTTCGGCTGTGTATACATGTGCCCTGGAAGCGCATGGCCAAAGCTGAAGCAGGGAATAAATCCGTAAAGCTTTGGAAAAAATCCATTTGGGACCAATGTTGTCTCCTAAAAAGGAGCTGGACTGGGAAAGAAGAATGAAAGGAAAATGTCCACAACACCTCGAGTTTGAGGGAAAAGAGAGGACAATTAAAGTCACAGCTGCTGTGGAGAAGCCTACAGAGGGGTTGAGTTACTGCCCTCACTTCCCCTGTCACTAGCACTCTCACTCCCTCTCTATCTCTTTAATCAGAATCTCTAATCATCACACAAGCAAACAGAAAGATAAATCATTGTTGAAACAAAACTGAGACTTTTCAGTGGAGGGCATTTTGGATGCGGTATCTGCCACCTCACTTCTAATATTTGTAGTACTATAAACTTTCCGACAGCTCTGTGGCTTGGTTTCTCAGTCACACGAAATCATGACAAAGCTAGTAGGTGACAGGCAGTAAATTCTTCTACTTGGATAGCAGAAACATAGGGGTCATAGCAATATTTTTAAAGGACATTATCTAGATTTGACTGTGGACTAAAAAGATCGTGCTCCATGAAGGTCCTGATTCTGTGCTTTCATTTCATCCCTATTTCCATTTATTTATGTAAAGAAATAATATTTCAGTTTATTACATGAATTTTTAATATGGACATACATTCACATATTTTAAAAATGCAGAATGCTCTTCCTTGGTTCACTTTGATTGATTTCTACTTTAAATGAAAGCTTTAGCTTTGGAACTGGAGAAAGAAGTTTTTTGTTTATGAATTGAAATACAGATTGCCTGCAGCTTTTTAGGAGGTTTCAGTAAGTGGGGGAAATGTAATGGATCTCAGCAGGCTGGAGAGCTGGGTACAGAGGAATCTCATGGAGTTCCAGGAAGACCTGTGAAGCCCTACATCTGGGCTGGAATAACCCTGGGCACCAGCACATGCAGGGGGGCAACTGGCTGGAAAGCAGCTCTGCTGAGAACCTTGGAAATTCCATGTGAACACACAAACCCACTGTTTTTTACAGTGAGGGTGGTAAAATACTGAAATAGGTTGCCCAGAAAGGGTGTGGAGTTTCTGTCTCTGGAAATATTCAGAACCCAACAAGACACAACCCAGAGCAACCCAGTTTATCTGACCCTACTTTAGCGGGCTGGTAGATTACATGATCCAAAGAGGGCGTTTCCAATCTCAGCAATTCTGTGATGTGTGAACAACAGAGGTAATGGAAACAGAACCAGTCGTTCTTTAATGATGAGTACCTCATACCACCTCAACTGTTCTCAACAGAAAAGACAGATTCCTGACTTAAAAAATGGATTTCTGCATCGTCTCTTGGAATTGTTTATGTTTCCATAAAAAATAGAGGGAATGTAGAGAAGTAAGCACCACCTTGCTTTCAGTGTTTTCTTCCCTCTGATTATTTTTGTTTTGACTATAAAAATAACTAAAGGATGAAAAAGTAGCCCTTACTACATACTAGAAAAAATAAACACGTGAAAGTACGTGGTATGACATGTCTACTATAAAGTGTTCATTTTGCAAAAATCAAACGGGTTAAATATTTTAGCATTTATTTTAGGGGGATATAATTTTAAGAGGGCAAATTTTGCAAACCATAGGTCCAGGCTTGAAGAAAAAATCTAATTTATTAAAAGTCTGGATTTTGAACACACTCCTGTGGAGCTAGTGAAAAACAGTGCAGAGGTACAACAGAAAGCTGACAGCATCTTCACAATTAGCATTTCAGAAAGTTTTCTATTTAACAACAGGGTGAAGAAAGATTAGTCCCTTATGGCATCAGAGGAGTTAACATCACTTAGGTTCAAATGTTCTGTGTGCTAAGGACCTCTCATAGCCCAGCTCCTACTTTGTTCTGAAGAAAAGAAACAAATCCCTGCTAAATTGCAGTGATGCGTTTGTGCCCCAGTGAAACTGTCAGACCACAGTTTTCTTCCAGGTTACAGCAACTTGTGAGCTCATCTCTCCCAGGCTGCATTTCCAGAACAGGGCTCCAAAGAGACTTCAGCTGCAAGCAAATACCAATGGTCTGGAAAGTCAGGCTGTTCTCTTACTACAGAGCAGAGTCAACAGCAGCAGCAGAAGCATTTTCTAGCTACTGAAAAATGGAAAAAGATTTGCTTAGAAAGGGAATCAATTATTCATTCGACAGTTCAGTCTGCTTCTTTCCCAGACTCCGTAGGAATTACTACACACTTGCCTTAACTGTTGTAACAGATCCACAGCTAATCATTCCAGGCAACACGGTGTTCTTTCTGGTGAGACTAAACCAATCCTCAACATAGCTCATGTGCCGTATCTCAAGGCCATTATCATCCTTATCCTGTTCCAGCAGGTTATGCTTATCACATAAGAGTGAGACTGGAGCAATTCTGGAATAATTTCATCCCATAAAATTGTTGCTGTGTTGGACCTTATTCCCAACTGGAGTCTCATTATTTCATTCTGGCAACTTCTTACATACCTGAGGAGTCATGTACCAAACCGGTGGAAAACACTGAAGTTTAATGGTAGGATGGCAGCACTAGTTGTTAAAATGCTGAACTTCTAGGTTTTCTTTTCAGGATGTTCGTTGTACGTACATTTTTAAGCAGTTATTTTAAATTACAAAGTTTAAAAAGGACATGAAGGAATTTAACATTTACTCAGCTTTTTTTTTCCACTGGTAATGATCAAAAAAAGTTTTAATTACCCACATGTCTTAAACACCTACCTCTGAATCTGCAGCAGTGAAATGTCATTTTTGGAAATACTGTGTATATTGCTTTCAGAGTGAAATTGTCCATGCAGGTGCAGAAGGAAAAAAAAAAAAAAGAAGAAGAAAAAAATTAGGTTTTTCTTTTTTTCCTCTGGGCTGACACATCTCTTTCATCATTCCTTTCATTACTAATGTATCACACAATATCATGTTCTTGTGACATTGATTTGAATCAGGTTTAGCATGGACAGGTGCTGTTTAAATATTCCCTGCCCACACACAACTCTGCCAAAAAGCACTGATCCTTATCTGGAGCATCCCTCTGTTTTTGCAGCTCAAGGCAAACTCTGGAGTAGAAATCATCAGTGACACTTAAATGTACTATGAAGTTTGATGATTATTTTTTAAAAGTAGGAATTAACAGAAATTAGATCATCCTATGAAGAGTTTTCCATTTTTTAGGGTGTCAGTCAAGGGCTGTCATTAAGCTTTTAACTCTGTCACATGCTTTTGCCAGAACCTTATAGGTGTCACATCGGCAAAACTATCAGAACCATTTTGATACTCAGCATCCACACAGATAATCCTTTTCCTTGCTTTTTGTTCTTATGGATGAATAGACATCTCTAGAAAGGAGATAATCTTATCCTACAGTTGTCTAAAACAGACTGATAAATCCCACACTCAAAATGCCTATCGAGCTCTGCTGTCTATCAAGAGATTTCCTAGAAAGTGTTTCAGACACTGATCAGTTCTTCTTTTTCAAATGTGAATTTTAAGCTCTAAGACCAGATCTAGCCTTCTGGGATGCACAGAAATGGACCTATGATTCTACTACTTTGTATCTTGCAAAGTCATTGCAAGATTGCCTACAGTTAAAACTCTATTTGACACCAAAACTTCGAGGAGATTTCTTGAATCTAGTATTTAGAATGTACATTGTAGACTGTATTAATCACCTCTCTGTGAGTCCAACAAAGTGAGCTGAGTTGTCCTGTTATGCTAAGCAGAAGCAGCCTCTGAAATTCAGCGACTGAAATCTTGCTGCTATGTCTGCAGCACAGCCTCCTTTTTCCAGTATCTGCAGTGCACTACAGCCCTGACTGAGACAGGGACAGCCCTTTAAAAGCAAGGAATCCACTGCCAGTCTTCTATGTAACTGCGTCAAACTATAGACATCTACTGTTTGCCCTTGATATTTATGATGTTGACTGAGGAGGTGGACAAGCTTACAAAAATGATAAATAAGAAGACAGGTAGACTTGTCTTCCTTGTGGAATTTTTTCCAGTTTAGTCAGATGCCTCTTCTTGGCATCTGTCAAAAATTTACAAGCCAGAGTAAATTGCAACTCTGGTTTAGCACTTCATGGTGATGCATCATTTAAAAGGTATGACAGCTTTGCAGTTTTCCAGCAACACTAGAAAAATGGGGAAGGTTATAGTTAGGCTTAGCAAAGAGGATTTTGGTTCACAATTTGTTCTCCAAACCAAAGCAGGAAAAAGAGAAGGAATTTTGAACAGCACTCCAATGAAGGAAGCTGTTTAGCCTCTACAGATGACTTTCAGGTGGTACATCCCACAGTACTGGGGAAGCAGAGGGGAGGAAGTGAAGAAAAAGAAATTACTTACCATTATGGGAGTCTCAAATCACTGAAGAAAAACGTAAAACGTAAGAAAAAGAGTAGTACTCAGAGACAGAAGGGATCTCAGCAGAGCTTCTTAGAGCAATGGTGCTCATTCTCACTCTGGAGATCATCAACTTCCATATGAGAGGCAGATAATAGTAACAGCTGAGTTAAAAAAAACACTCTCTTAATGAAGAAACAGAGAAGCAAAGCAGAAATCCTTTCTTTCACCCATAAGAGGACTTCAAGTACTATTTGGAAAGTAGTGGAGTCAACCTGCTCAGCCAGTAACACATTCGTATCACACAATAAACATGCATTCCACCAGCAGATGTGTCCTTAGTGCGATCCAGCATGAAGCTCATCTCACACTGAGCCCACAGGCAGTGGGTTAGGAGTACTTCAAGGTTCATTAGGGCAAGTTGGGCAGATTTAAGAAGTATATCTAAGACTTGCACAAAATGCCCCAGTGGACTGTATAGGCACATGGGCTGAGGTTTGCCACCATTTTCAGTGATCATCACTTCTCAATGCACAGTCTCACTAATAGGTTCAAAGCATATAAAAAAAACTCAGAGAAACATTTTTTCAAAAAAATTTTTATCTCGCAGTTGGACAAATAAAATGTTACATCACCTATATAGGGACAGATTTAATAATAAGGTAGAAAAATATATTTAATAGATGTGTACACTACAGTTAAATGTTTAATCAATTTCATTAGATTAATAAATAATTCAAGAGAGAGTTCATAGTTTTACTTAATTAATGAACAAAGTACACTTTCACTGTGACACATACCCCGCTTCATCATACCAGGCAAACAGGACAAAACATTCAACCTTTCCTTCAGAGAATGACATTTTTAAGTAGAAGGACATAAATAATAAATGAAGATCCTTTGACTCATACTTCACTGATGCATTTAATTTGAATTTCTCATCTTCTTTCCCAAGTTCCCATACAAGTCCTTCACCTCTCTGTTTACCCAGCTTCACGGCTTGCCATGATGGTGATGTCTCCACCAAACCAATGTGAGCCTCAATGCCCTACTTTCTACAGCCATGTTGTTCTCCATTTATGCCCATTAACTCAATGGATAGCGTAGCCTTGCATAGACCATTTGCCAAGTCAAGGCTCCCTCATCTTTGATCTCCTTTCTGGTTCCACCATGAAGACTATGAGAATTACCCTATTTTCCCTTACATGAACATCATTTAAGGTCAGAACTAACTACTAGAACTTTTTTTATGTTTGAAAAATCCAGCATATAGGAAGAATGATCTAGAGAGATTAATACATTCTTTTAAAAGCTAAAAACTTCGCAGCTGCTCGCTGAGCAAGAAAGTATAATTCTAAGGTAGGTGAAGATTTTGTGCAAGTTTGTAAACCTCTCTATACCTATACAACCGTTTGGATACTGCACAAGGATGCCAAGAGAGAGTACGTATTCTTCTTCAATACCATTTTCATTTGTATTCTCTTTGACCCAAGGAAAATGGTTGCCAACAATTCATTTGACAGCTGACAAACTAAGTCTGAATTGTTTTGGTTAACTGAAATGAATAATCCATCAAAAAATTCTATGTAGCTGTGTCTGTGGTGCTATTGTCATTCAGTTCCATAGGTGTCTTCCAGTGTCTTGGTGTCAGTAAATAATGGACTCTGGCTGCAAAGTGGTACTGCACAATTAGAACTGTAAGCATTTTGATTATGAAGGAACAAAGCACATAGTGTATGCATAACATTTCTTATGTGATAAAACTGTTATGTAAAGCATAAGATCAGTACTGAACTAACAACTTGCATAAATTAGGTTCCTATAATTCAATAAGCTTGAATGTGAACTTCTAAAATTAAATTACGTAAGTGACGATACGTGCCTTGTTTTCAAAAATATTGACTCGCTACAGTGCCTGTTGACCAGCAATATTTTCAAGGGAGAACAGTTGTCAGATTAAACTGAGCTAACATCCAGTGACTTCTAGCTTCCCCTCTTGTTGGCATTAAGAACTTAAATAAGGAACATTCTGAGAATAGCAGGTGTCTGTTCAATTTCTCAGTGACCAACTTGCAATTTTTTTAAATTATTGCGTAGGTCAAACACACTAAAGTGGTTATGACAGTTGTCTCATAAAACTGGTCTGAATGAGACTCACTGTTCTCTATTTAGAGAGCTATCACGCTTGTCTTTCCCCAGTGACCCCCTATGCCCAGTTAACCATGGTTAACTGAGAGCAAATCCTTTTAGTTTCCAGACTCCACATTAGGATTCATTCATCATATTTGGGTTGTTCGTTATTATCCCTGAGAATTCTGCACACACTTTATATTCTTAATTCATACTCTCCCTCTCTTCCTTTTTTTTAATAATGTGTTGCAACTTATCAAACATAAGTATTAAGAGAATGAAGATAAAATTAACATCATCTTTGCACCTAGTGAAAAGAGAAATGTGATTTTGTATGTGACTTCCTGAGCACACAATTTCTATAAAATTCAGATGGGACAGATAAAGAAAAATTATACTTATTTGCTGTGACATGGGAAAGATTCTGGGATATGTTTGTATGATATCTGTGGTTAGTTTTAGCCCATAAGCAGTGGGAAATTAGATTTACAAAGTTGTCACAGCTGATGAAAGAGTAACAGTATGGTTAAGTGTACTTTCGAAGGAGAAATAAAATATTATTAGTGACAACAGTATTTACATGGTGTCAAAGTTTGAGTGACATGCATGTCTCCTGCTTTAGCTATCAGAAGTTAATTTAGGTAAGGCTAGGCCTCTGCCCTAATTTCTAGAGGCACTCTAAACAGAAGTTTATACTATCCAAATATACAGGGTAGTAAGTATCAATTGGCTGTGTTAATTATTTCTGTACTAACTATTGAGGGAACCAGGACAATGAGGTTGGTCTAGGATCCAGGTCTGTCTCACCTAATGTCAGCTATGTTACATTTGTGCATCTGTTCTACTCTAATCATCCACCTCCCCTTATAGTTACAGCAAAAAGTTAAAATGCATCGATCATATTATTCATCTCATCTTGAATTTAGTGCCTGAAACAGATGGGGGAAATCCCTGGATTTGCCTGTTTCTCTCAATGGGGAACAGAGGAAACACAGAAGACCCCTCTCAGCCCAGATACCTAACTTTTAAATGGCAGAAGTTACATAAATGTAACCCTGCTCTGAGGAACAAACAGTACATTTATATAACAAGGTAATGACCCTAGACAATGAAAGAGAAGAACTTGAACATCAGGTACAGAATATGAAAGGGGATGGGATAGGAATGACAGAAACTGGGAAATAACAGTCACTATTGCAGCACAGCATCAAAGGACATACAGGGATGCATGAAAAACACAAATGCAGGTCATAAAACAGCAATAGATATTGCTAGTTTGATAAGACTACAATTATGAAAGACAGTATGAACAAAACAGAAATGGCTTTTTTCAAAATCTCTCAACAATATCAGGAAATCAAAGCCTTACTATTAGACAGCCCCATGTATGTCATCATCCAGTTACCTATGGAAAACTTCAAGGTCACTATAGAATTGTTCAATGAGGCCTTTGAAAACCAAGGCATTATCTTTCCAGATATGAGAGAGAGAAAATGTTCATCATGGTCCAGTTAATGTGACAGCCAGTAGGTTTCTAGGCCAAATCACAGAGAGCAATATTCAAGTTACTTTGACACTTCAACAAACTGTCTACTGCAGCACCTCCATTCCAGAGCCAAAGCCTGTAATTCAGCACACTTTTACCCAGACTTTCCAAAAACCTGCAGTCTCTTCAACTCAGTGAAACAAGTTGTGCAGTCAGCTTGCTGTCACGCAAAAAAAATAAAGTGTGGTCTTACCTGGATTTTTCATTGTCTCTGCTTGCAGTCCTGAGTCTAGCTGATTTGCCATTAAAATAAGGATCTCTCAACTTTGCTGTGTTGTGTAGTTAAGGTACATCCTTATGCACAAGAGTTCAGTTCAAGTACCTTTACATATTGAGACTTCCAAGCCTTTTGCAGCACATCACTACTGAAATATCCTCTGTATAATTAGTGGGAGACACCACTGTCCATGCAGCACTGTGGGACAGAGTTGCCAGGTGAGCAACCAAGGAAAAACCTGACCTGTAGCAAAAAATGGGTTACTTGCTTGTTAATCCACCTCAATGATAACATGCGCTGCTTTCAGGTGTTGGAAGACCAGGGCAAGAAAAAGAACATGTGAAATGAGGTTCTGCTGTCTGTGGTGGGCATGACTGAGGGGGTATGAGAGAGCAGTTCTGCATAGCACCTAGGAGTCTGGAAGGACTGACTGTGATAAAGCACAGGAGAGAACAAAAGAGAAAGAAAATCCTGACTTCTTGACATCAAGGAACAACGTGAGGATCTGTGCCTTGCTCTGGTGACACATAAGAGCTGACACAATCTTGCTTCTCTTGCTAGTTTATAGCAAATGCTGATTGAGCATACTGTTGATAATAAAGTCACCCCCACCTCCTAAGTAGTGACACAGGGGACGATTTTGTTTGCCTTTCTGCTGTCTCAATAAGTCAAAAGAGGTCTTTGCTGCAACTGTAAAGAATCCCTTGCCAATCTCCTCTAAGAAGCCGCTAGTGAATGGTTCAAAAGGATTGCATCAGCCAGGGTCGGTGCACAGTGCTTCAGCTCATACGCAGGCCAGGGAGGCCATCTCCATTCCACAGAGGAACAGACCACAGAGAAGAGTACCATAGTCAGCCCCTGGGTTTTAGTGTCAATGCGCAGGGCAAGGGGATTAGAAATTAAAGGGAACTTGGCCTAATACACTTTTGTTTTTGAAAAAAAAAAAAAAGGAAACTAAAGGACAGAGACATGAGACTTGACTTTGAGGTATATTTAATTGTCTGAATTTAGGGTCTACCATCTACTTTCCCTTTGTCCAGAAATAAAAAATTCGAATCTGCGGGTTTTGCAAACGAGGATGACAATGATGATGACAGAAATCACATTTTGCTAGGGCAAATTGGTGTTTTGGTTATAGTCTTTTGCTCCTGATACCTACATTCAAACCCGGCTTAGGGCATCAGTGACTGGAACTCAGTACCAACTGGCACCTCTTTGGCAGTTCATATGGAAAGAAAAGGTGGTTTCATGTAGGCTCCTCATGGAAAATTGTCCCTGACAGGGGACAATAACCACAGCAAAAATTAACTGAAGTCATTTTGGGTGGTTAGTGAAGGCACACAGCAGGCTGAATGAGTGGGGAAATGGAAGTCTACTTCTGGTTATCAGGATGACCCCTCTGTGCCTCCTTTGTGCACTTGAACAAAACAGATCAAACTGCTAGTTCTCACTGGGGACTTCATCATCATTGCCATCAAATTTCAGAGGTACAGTGGTGGGGTAACAAAAAAGTTCATTGCTGATACCACTGTTTCCTAAGTAGGCTGAAGTCTGCATCTGACTAACTGACCTGTGACAGGCAATAAACAAAATTTAAAAAAAAAAAAAA